>JAANYP010008893.1:0-263761 GCA_020465985.1 Centrapalus pauciflorus | reverse complement strand
TTATACTCACTTAGAGGATCTCAGAGAAACATCTTCATTGGACAGAATGAAAAGGAAAAGTCTTGTTGAAAAGACAACATAACCTTTTCTGCACTTTTCTGAAAAGCAGACTTGTCTTCACATGTGCAGAACTTTTGTCTTTTTACTTTGTCTACTGTTGCATTGCTTTTAACTAATTTAGGAATGTCAACTTTGCGTCTTTCTTCCTTGTAAAGGCCTATTTTGATATAAGAAAAAGGCCTGTCACCCTTTTTCAAATAACCTTTTGTCTTCATGTTACAGAACAGCGTGGGCAGGCTGAGCAGTTCTGTTTTCCACTTTGTCTTCGACTTTGTAAACTGATCTTGTAGTCAAAAACAATACATTATGACTTGGAAACCATATTCCATAAAGTGTTTAGCCTGTTCATCAGAACAGGTTCTGTTCACAAAGAACAGAACACTTATAATTGCCAGCTGCTCAACAGTGTAGAGCGCGTAGACAGTTTATGGTTCCAGCTGTTCCAGAGACAGAGCAGCTTGGACAAACTGTCTTAGTTGCAACACATGCAACATATAGAACAGCTTTAGACTGATATTGCAAATCATTTTCAGGTTTCAATAAGGCATATAACAGGCCTTAAATTCAACCTTCAAATGCATCAACAGGTTTGATTATAAAATCTCCCCCTCAGATGTAGAACAGGTTTGACTGAGGCCTTTTTGTGCCTAACACCTAAGAACTAGGTCCAGCAGGTGACTTTCCTTTATCTTTTCCTGTAAAAATGTTAATGTAGCAACCGTAAGCAATGCTTAGTGAGTAAATAGATTTTCAAATTAACATGCAATGTCAAGCGGATCATCATAATTCTAGCGTGATATGTCTTGGCTGCTGCTACAGCCCTCATGATTGAGACATAGAAGTCATAGAGTCGGATGATGCTCAAGCCACGCTCACGCTTAAATCGTGGGGATCAGCCACATACTGGGCTAGCTACCAGTAAATCAACGTGGCGGAACATCGGAGGTCATTACCAATTCAATAGAACTGGTGAAATAGCCAGGTCTAGAACAATAGACCAACAAGGCTAGTCAAGCTAAATCAAATGTCAAAGTATATGCAATGATGAAGCATATGTAATCGAGTCATGATAGCAATAATCTCAAAGAAATGTCAGAAATGAACTGTGAATGCAATATCATATGAAGTGATAAGTCCAAATAGCTATCATGATCCACTGGGCAACACCGAACCATAGTGTGCACATGTCACAATCCAGCTGATAATATGCATGTCAAATCAATCTAACATCAACAATATGTCTCAACCAGAAATTCAAGCATGTTAAACCTGGCTCTGATACCAATTGTGAATTCATATTTCATGCAATTCAATCATATCGAACAATTCATATGAACAATTAACAATCAAACACAATCTATTGAATGATTAAGAGAGAAAATATTACATTGATGTTCTTGGCTTTCTTGCAAAGCACTTCTCCTATTCTCTCTAAATCAGATGTGTATTTTTGTGTAATCTGAGATTCATAGCAGCATGCGTAGCATACATTTCTATTTATACACAATACACAAGTATTGTGTATTTACACATATAACCCCTAATCTATTGAGTATTTACAATTATATACAATATAATTGTTTCATCTCTATTATTTATTCCCAACATTCTCCCCCTTAGAGATGAACACAATTATTAAAGTAATATTCATTTCAGCTCTACAAATATTGTCCCTAACAATCTCCCCCTTAGAGATGAAATCAATTTTCTGATAAAAGATCATTTCAGGGACTTTTTCGTGAATATTCTTTTATTCTCTGATCTCTGAATCTTCTTCTTTTCTTTATTTGACTCTCTCTGATCTTCACATATCTTCTTCTCTGAACTTCTCTTTTCTTGTATTTTCTTGTAAGTACACTCCCCCTTGAATCATGAATAGCTTTTTAATTCTCTCCCTTGATCAATTCATTTGATATGATGTAGCAATTGTCTTCAGTTGACTTCAATCTACTCAACTGTTGTCTCTGAACTTTAGTTTTTCTCCCCCTCATGATGATCATAAGAATTATGAAAATCATGCAAAATCTTCAGAGACATTAATTCATTGAAGTTTAAAGTAGCAGAAATACAACAACAATTACAATTTCAAAATATTTCAAATTGACTTTCTCCCTCTCAAACTGATATCCTCTCCCCCTATACAAAACCAACCTAACTCACTCTTCCTCAAAAATTTCACTCCCCCTCGAATTGATACTTTAGCTTTTCAGAATAAAAACAAAGCTTTTCAACTTTGGGGAAAATGAAACACATTCATTTTGTGAGAAAATGAGTCCAGGTCCACATAGGATTCCTGTTTACACAATAGACAAAATCTATGTGACCTACGTTCAGCGCTGGCATGATAGTAACACTGGTAGGATTTCCAAATAGTCATCGTGAAATCCTTTATCATGAAAGAATCACTCATATTTGTTCCGGCTTAGTCACTTTGGACTAGCAGTTTATAGTCACGCAGACTGTCAGACTCGATGTGTCCTAAAAGAGTATATAATCAGCTCTAGACACAATGTGCATCAAATGAAGTGGGAGACCGGAGCAAATGTCTTCCTTCTTTCAATATCAATAATATCCAAATGATATATCGATAGAAATGTGTTATATCTCCATAATTATTGAAACAGAAATCTTTTGAGAGATAACTGAGTAGTTGGTGGGGTTAACTGCATGCGTCACTGGGTCCATGACGTCTTTTTCAATATCAAGTCACCTAGGGCTTGATAGATTATGTGGATTACCCAGCAGACACATTGTTGGTAGGATTTTATTTTCTTCAAATCCTTTCTCAACACTCAGCTCTCAGCATTTTTCAACTAAGCTCCCTCCGGCTCACTTTTAAGAAATGAATTCAGTCAGCTTTATAGCAAAAGCATGATCTGATGCACCACCATCTCCTTTCAATATCAATATCCCTCTCATTTACATTTTATCTCTGCTCGACCCTGTCAGTATCCCGTGATAACTGACACTTCTCAACTAATAAACCTAAAGAACCCTCACCCGCACAATCTATAGATGGTTTGCTTCTTGGGTAGGTCTTCCGGTTCTGGTTAGACCATAGAAGCGATATGAGATATGATGAAATCCAACTTATATGGTATTGGAGATGATATTCAGATAATTTTGGGAGATATCAGAATGAAATGGAAAATCTGATATATGATATGAAAAGAATAAGATTTTCTTGAAAGAATTAGCACATGGGAGATAACAGGAGAATCCAGTATAAATTGGAAGAGTTCTAACAAAACGAATCTCAGAAGAAATGAGATTATGAAAATCAAAGATTCAAAAAGAGATTAGATCAATTAATCTCAATGATAGATTCAGAGATTCATAAAAAAATTTCTTTTCAGCTCAAAAACTCTTTTTATGTGTGTGTCAAATATTTTCGTGAAAAATCACACATAGTTTTGAAAAATGTCATCGTCAAAGTGCATCTGAAACTCCCCCTGGAAATAAGCAGACACAGTTAGTCAACTCATAGAAATGAAACAAAGAGCAAAAAATTATAAAAATAAAACTCCCTATTTGTCAATTCAGCATCAGAGTTGAATGCAGGGCAGGAATTCCAGAAAGATTCGTTTTTCAGAATCGGGTTCTAATCTGAAGTGATTAGAAGCCATTTGTCTCATAAGCTTGCGTTTCAGTCTGAAGTAACTGAAAACCATTGTCTCTGGTTCATTGAAGTCCGGGTTCTAGTCTGAATTTAACTAGAAACCAATTTTGAGTTGAAGCACGGGTCTTGACCTGAAGTAATCAAGAGCCTATTGAAATGAAGAACGGGTCCTTATCTGAAATGATAAGAAACCTATAACCTGCAAAATTTAAGATGTCTTTGGTATCCAAACAGATTTGGATCCAGACTTGTTAGCGCTCTTGGGTACCCATTTCAAAACAGGTTTTGGTACCCACTTGTACTTGGGTTTAGGTACCCATCGCATGTTATAACTATCAGCTTCTCTTTCAAACGCAGAAAACAAATTTCTTTGAGTATGAGAAAATTGAATATCTGAATTTCTAAAGAAACTTGAATTTGAATGAACAGACTTTTGCGAATTCTTCTTTTTGAAAAACTGTCCGGTTCTTGCCTGTTTCTGATAATACTTGGTATTTTTCTGTGAAAATATTTTCTGATTAGAATGACCAGTATGACCAGTATTTTCAGAAACTTTAAGAAAATTTGACTTCGAAGATTCACCGGTGTAAATCTTGACCGGAAGTTGTTCAACAATTTTATCTTTGCCGCTGTGTATCTTTAACAGATACTTAAGTTTAAGATCTGAAGAAGAATCAAACTTAGCAGAGTTAGTTAGATTCACTTCACTTTCAGAAGACAAACCAGAGTGATCAACATTGGATTTTAAACACACTGAAGAAGGGGTCTTAACCTTTGACTCAGTTGACGAAGTAAACACATGTAATTGTTTTGTAAGATGAAGTATCTGATCTTCCAAACTTTTGATAATGACTAAATTTGAATTTCTGTCATGATCAAATGATTGGTAATCAGATTTAAAAGATTGTTCTTTGATTAAGAACATTTGTCTTTCATCTTCAAACAATTCAGATTTTGATTTAAAATCTTGTTCTTTAAGTAAGAACTCATGTCTTTCCTTCTCAATCAAATCTTTAGTTAAAGACAACTCTTGTTGAAGAGCAAAAATTTCTTCATTTTTGTTTAAAATACAATTCTGATCAGTTGGTTTTGTCTTACAAAGTGTATCTTCAAGATCCTGAACTTTCTTGTAAAGATCAGATCTTTCAGGCAAAAGATATTTCAGTTGAGTTGCATTCTGAAAATTTTCTTGTTTCAGCTCATCGAGTTCTTTAAGTAATTCAGATATTTTCAATTGATGAGCACAACTCTCAGAGTTTTGTTTTTCTTTTAAGTTTTGAATTTCTTCATTCAGTATTTGTACGTCACGTAACGCCAAATGTTTATCAGTATTTAACTGAACGAGAATGTCGTAATTGTTCTTACGAATCTTTTCAGATTCAGTAAGTTTTGCAATTAGCTCAGACTTTGAAAATTTTTCATATTCCATTATGAATTGCAGAAAAATTGAATCTTCCAAGATTTTTTATGGAGAAACTG
This sequence comes from Centrapalus pauciflorus, assembly GCA_020465985.1. NCBI lineage: Eukaryota > Viridiplantae > Streptophyta > Magnoliopsida > Asterales > Asteraceae > Centrapalus > Centrapalus pauciflorus. Next base: position 258,603 of record JAANYP010008893.1, on the reverse strand, counting down.
AGTGAATTCTGATAGCCCTTTGAAAAGCTTCGATTTGGCGTATGGTAGGCCTTCTAACGATGTTCCAGTCAAAAGTTATGGTCAAATTAAGCAGCAAAGGTCAAATACTCAAAACTCGAATGATATTGGATGAAACTCGAATGTATAAGAATCAAACTCGATTGATGAAGACTCAAACTCGAATAAAGAATCACCAAACTCGAATGAATAAGTATAAAACTCTAATGATTGAGTTTGAAACTCGAATGAACAAGAATGAAACTCGAATGAAGAAGGTATTAAACTCGATCAATTAAGCTTGAAACTCGATCAATTAAACATGAAACTCGAATGATTAAGGCTTAAAACTCGAATCATAAGGCATGAAACTCGATGAATGTATTATCAAACTCGAAATAAGCATATATCAAACTCGAATGAAGCATTCAGCAAACTCGAATGAAGCATTCATCAAACTCGAATAAAGCTTTCATAAAACTCGAATGCCTTCTTTATAAAACTCGAATGCCTTCTTTATAAAACTCGAATGCCTTCTTTATAAAACTCGAATGCCTTCTTAATAAAACTCGAATGCCTTCTTTATAAAACTCGAATGACACTATGAATATAGTTATGCCCGAGTTTTATCATTTTTCAACAAAAACAAGATCATATTCGAACTTTTTCAACAAAAATCCATGATTTGACCTCAAATTGATTTCGAGGGTTCGTTTTAATAGCAGAAAAAACTTTTGTGAAATCACTTTGGCTAATTCTCGATTAAAAACCAAAAATTGACCAAAAACCTCAAGAACACACACTTTTTCAAAAAATCTGAAAATTCTCAATTAAATTCTGTGTGTTTGGAATTAAAATTTGATACTTATATCATTGAATTCGTCTTTAAAATTCGCACCTTCGATCCAAATATCAGATCATTTCATCCACAGAATCAAAATCCTCAATTGATTTTCGGATTTTCAAAAAAAATGAATATAACAGTGTTCTAAAAAAACGATTTCAGATTCAAAATTCACTCAAATTCAGCCAAACTTGGCTCTGATACCAATTGTGAATTCATATTTCATGCAATTCAATCATATCGAACAATTCATATGAACAATTAACAATCAAACACAATCTATTGAATGATTAAGAGAGAAAATATTACATTGATGTTCTTGGCTTTCTTGCAAAGCACTTCTCCTATTCTCTCTAAATCAGATGTGTATTTTTGTGTAATCTGAGATTCATAGCAGCATGCGTAGCATACATTTCTATTTATACACAATACACAAGTATTGTGTATTTACACATATAACCCCTAATCTATTGAGTATTTACAATTATATACAATATAATTGTTTCATCTCTATTATTTATTCCCAACAAGATGTAAAATCTGCCACCTGAGTTATCTCAGGATTTTATCTCAATCTGTCCTCTGTCAAATCAAATCTTTGACCCACTTTATAAATCTTTAAATCTTTGTTCAGAATTTCACTGAACCTGTCCAGAATCATCATATCAAATCATATTAATATCATCGTCTTTTATCTTTAAAATCTTTATTTTATCTGATTCTGATAACTTGTTCGTTCATAAATCATTCTTGTTAATTTTATGCGTTGTCCAAGTGTTTTATTCAATATATTCGAATTTAAGGAGTGGGTTTCGACTTTATGAATTAAACTCGAATATATGCTAAATTTGAAGACATTAAATTCGAATATAGTGATAAATTCGAAATCCATTCGAATTTAATGGCAATAAATCGAATTCATGGGTAAATTCAAAATGTAAACTTTGACTTTATCATCAAATTCAAATGTAAGGTGTTTAAATTCGAATAGTGGAATTATTTGAATTCCAAACAAATTTCCAGAGCATTAAAGTCAAAGGAAGCATTAAATTCTAATGTGAGATGTTAAGTTAGAAACCCAATTCGAATTTGGGGATAAGTTCGAACATATATGCCTAAATTCGAAGACATAATTCGAATTTGATGATTAATTTCAAATTTAGCAAAAATTCGAGTTTGTTCATGCATTTCGAATTTGTTCTTGGCATCTCGAATTTGTTCATATTTTATAGCTTTAAAACATACGTTTCCACATTTAAAATCACGAATATGTCAAATATTAAGCCTAGGTTCGATTATATCATACATAATCTAGTTAAAACTCGAGCTAAATTAACTTTAATCACATAAAATAGTCAAATTCGAATTTATTTTTTTAAAACCGAAAATATAAAAGCTTAAAAATATCGATTCTTACCTCAAATTCGTACGAAATCACGTATGGAATAGCAGATTTGTGTAGAATTCTTCAAGATCTTTCCAACGATATATAGAACTCGATAATCGGCCGGTCGGTTTGGGAGATAATTTAGAGAGAAGGTAGAGAGAGAGTGTGTAGAGAGAGAAAGTAGAGAGAGAGTCAGATTTCTTAAAATGAATGTTTAATAATAATAAATCTCGTTTATATACTTTATCTAATTATATTTGCTACTTAACCCACTTTTACTTTTGTATCTTTTATCTCTTTTATTTAATTATCTTTAATAATTTATTCATTCATAATTAAAATCTTTATATAATTTAATTAAATATTTCATAACTTAATTAAATTATAATTCAAATAACGTAATAATATTACATTATCGGATCGAAAATCAGATAATTAAGTTTATATAAAACTAGGTTGTTACAAAAAACAAACAAAAATTATAGAAGTAATCTTTTATTAACAAGAAAAGATCAATGTAACTCGTTTAATCATACAATACGTACCTTTAATTTCTACCCATAACCAATCTTGTGCACACATCAATGCTTCCAAGGTTTTTAGATGTAGCCTACTCCGGTGTGGGCTGACAAATCGACCACTAGTACTGAATGCAAACTCAAAAGCAACTGTGGATACAAGGATAGCAAGAAGATCCTTGGCAATGAGAGCTAGTGTTGGAAAATCTCGAGCATTAACCTTCCACCATACCAATACATCAAAACTTAGGGCTTTTAACTCGTATAGACAAGTAATTGTCAAATGATATCTTCCTCAACCTAAGAATCAAACTTTTTCAACTGAGCAAGAACATCACAAGAAGTGGTACGAGTCGTAGAAACCTCATCATTCCTTTTAGATGTTTTACTTTTTGCATACTCCTCAAATAACTGATAACATAAATCTTTACCGCGTTGAATAGCAGGTGCATCTCCTTTTTCTCCAAGTAAATCACGAAACAAAAACTTAACTAATTTCAACTTGTACCTTGGATCAAGAACTATTGCCACAACTAATATTCCATGTACTTTCGAACTAATTTCAACTTGTACCTATGGATCGAGTTAATCAGTTTCACGTTAAATGGGTATCGGGTTACACGGTTTGGGTTAAACGGGTTAATTGGGTTTAGTATAAAATATGAAATCCTCTACAAAGGGGTTTAAACGGGTTAATTAAACGAATTAAAAGGTTTAAAAGTTCCAATTTCAATTTCCAAATACAAATGTCAATATCAAATTGTTCAACCACTTAATTTAAAATGACAAATTTCCAAATACACTTGATTGCTAAGTTCCAATTCCAATTTTTAAAGTTCAACCAAATAATAATGATAAAATGTTCAACCACATAATAAAGACAAATTGTTCAACCACTTGATTTAAAATAACAAATTTCCAAATACACTTGATTTCTAAGTTCCAATTCCAATTTTCAAAGTTCAACTAAATAATAATGATAAAATGTTCAACCACATAATAATGACAAATTGTTCAACCACTTAATTTAAAATGACAAATTGTTCAACCACTCAATATCAAATATTCAAAATACCCATCAAAATGTTTTGCACACCCCTACTAGTTACTTCCAACTTCAATACCAGTTCAACTTCCAACGCCCTACGAATAAAAATATAATGATTACAATATTCATTAAAACACATATACAACAAATATGATAAATAAATTAACTTATCAAACTTCAAACCACCTTCACTATATCTTGTTGGAGGCACTTGCACTCGCTAACTCTACAACAAATAATTAAAAAATTGTAAATATAAAGTAATAAATTCAAGTAACTATATATAAATTAATATAATTAAAAGATTGTACCTTGTTCAATTTGCTTTAATTTATCCAAATCTTCTTCAGCACCCGGGTTTGAACGTGTACAAATTCAATCTTGTATACAAATTAAAACCTCAACTATATTAGGAGTTAAAACTCCTAAACGGATCCAAAACTTTTCCGCTAGTGCTAAACACCGACTCGGAAGCTACCGTTGAAATAGGGATAGCAAGCAAATCTCTAGCCATGAAATATAAAATTGGAAACCTCACACTATTCACTTGCCACCACAACAAAATATCAATTTTGGCTGCATCATCTTTGAGACACTCACTTAAATACCTATCCAACTCACTCTTTGTTGAGTCCATACACTCACTCATTTGCATCTTCATTTTTTCACTTAACTTGTTTTTAATTTTGTGGTATGACACATTCTCCTCATCTGTCGAATGTTTTTCAGGAAGTGATGAATTAGAAGAATCTATTGAAGATGGTGCATGTATCTTTACATAATCATTGTACAACTCATTCAAAGAATCCTTTATTATTTCTTTCATCTTCGGCCCTTCATATTTCCATAGACATCAATAAGCAACAAATTCAAGTACACTATCTTATTCCTCGGATCAAGTATCATGGCAATATATAACAACATATTATAATCTAACAGAAACTCAGATATTAAGAAATTACCAAGAGTTGTGAAAACCCTTTTGATGCATATATTTCTCTCTACAAAATCATGCCTTTGATAAATCTTGATGAACCTATTTATATACAAAAAAATCACTATTCCCTATTTAATGAAATTACTATTTGATGTTGCTTACACACTTGGTAAAAGAAGAAGAGAATTCATCATCCATAATTGTCATTTTATAACACTCCCCCTTGGATGATAATTTTAGTAAGAGTTCAACCACGAAATGCTGCCTCATTAAAAACCTTGCTAAAGAAAAACCCAGTGGGAAAAAACTTTAGTCAAGGGAAAAAGAGTACAGCGAGTGGTTGACTCCCCCTCATATTGCCATCTGAAAATCATCACATGTTTTGTACATGTCGCATTCCAATGTTGTGGACATGTTTTCTGAAAATCGCTTTGGGAAGTGCCTTTGTAAAGAGATCTGCTGAATTGTTACTAGACTGAATGTATTTCATTTCAATCTGATTGTCCTTTATGAGATCTTGCGTGTAAGCGAAAAATCTTGGTGGAATATGTTTGGTTCTGTCACTCTTGATATATCCTTCTTTCATCTGCAACACGCAAGCTGCATTGTCTTCATAAATCAAAGTTGGACTTTTGCTCATCTCTAGTCCACAAGAAGACAAAATAAGTTCTGTCACAGATTTCAGCCATACACTTTCTCTACTAGCTTCGTGTAGTGCAATAACTTCAGCATGATTTGAGGATGTCGTAACAAGTGTTTGCTTCTGAGAACGCCAGGAAATTGCAGTACCACCATTTAAAAACACGTATCCTGTTTGAGATTTTGCTTTGTGTGGATCAGATAAGTAATCTGCATCTACATATCCAAGTAAACCTTCTTTTGAATTATTAGAATAAAATAATCCCAAATTAGTGGTTCCTCGAAGGTATCGGAAAACATGTTTGACTCCTATCCAATGTCGTTTGGTGGGAGCTGAATTAAATCTTGCCAACAGATTTACTGCAAAAGAAATGTCAGGTCTTGTACAGTTTGTAAGATACATTAAAGCTCCAATTGCACTAAGATATGGTACTTCTGGACCAAGTAAATATTCATTCTCTTCTTGAGGACGAAATGGATCCTTATCAACATTAAGTGATCAAACAACCATTGGTGTGCTTAAAGGATTTGCTTTGTCCATGTTGAAACGTTTTAAGACCTTTTCCGTATAATTTGATTGATGCACAAGTATGCCATTGTGCATGTGCTCTATCTGTAAACTAAGACAATATTTGGTTTTTCCAAGGTCTTTCATTTCAAATTATTTCTTTAATAACACAATTACCTCATTTATCTCATTAATTGTGCCAATAATATTTAGATCATCAACATAGACAGCTATGATAACATATCCAACCTTTGTCTTCTTTATAAACACACATGTACATATTTGATTGTTTGTGTATCCTTTACTTATCAAATAATCACTCAATCGATTATACCACATGCGTCCAGATTGTTTCAACTCATATAAAGATCTTTGCAATTTGATCAAATACATCTCTTTGGGTTTGTTTCCTAATGCTTCTGGCATTTTAAATCCTTCAGGAATTTTCATATAAATATCACTATCAAGTGATCCATACAAATAAGCCGTAACAACATCCATTAGACGCATTTCCAAATTGTTAGCAACGGCAAGACTAATTAGGTATCTAAAAGTGATTGCATCCATTACTGGAGAATATGTCTCCTCATAATCAATTCCTGGTCGTTGAGAAAAACCTTGAGCCACAAGTCTTGCTTTGTATCTTGTAATTTCGTTTTTCTCATTTCGTTTTCTTATGAACACCCATCTGTATCCTACTGGTTTTACAGCTTTAGGTGTGAGGATGATAGATCCAAAAACTTTTCGTTTATTTAACGAACTTAATTCAACTTGCATAGATTCTTTCCATTTAGGCCAGTCAGATCTGTTTTGACATTCAACCACAGACTTTGGTTCTGGATCATCATTTCTAGTAATGATATCATATGCAACAGCATAAGAAAATTTTTCATCAATATCTTCCATCTCATTTCTTTTCCATATGATATTTGTATGGACATAATTGATTGCAATCTCAGTATTGGAGTCATCTATTTCCACTTCTTTGGAAATATCGTTATTTTGCATTTCTCCAGGAACACTTTTCTTATTATTAGTTATATTTTCAGAGCTCTTTCTCTTTCGAGGATTTTTATCCTTGGAACCAAATGGTCTTCCACGTTTCAGACGTGCTTTTGATTCTTGAGTGATTTTATCATCAGCTCTTTTATTTGGAATTTCTATTCTAGCAGGTGTATTAGCCGCTGGCACATATGATTTAGTCACTCTTTTAGTATCAGTAAATGCATCAGGCAGTTGATTTGCAATTTCTTGTAAATGCATTATTTTCTGAACTTCTAGTTCACATTGTTTTGTCCGAGTGTCAAGATGAATCAATGATGGTTCACACCATGATACATCCTTCTCTTTGCTTTTATTTTCTCCCCCTAATGCTGGGAAAATTGCCTCATTGAAATGGCAATCAGCAAACCGTGCTGTGAAAACATCACCTGTCAGTGGTTCAAGGTATCTTATTATAGAAGGTGTTTCATACCCTACATATATACCCAATCTTCTTTGAGGTCCCATATTTGTACGTTGCGGTGGTGCAATAGGAACATATACTGAACAACTAAAGACTCGAAGATGGGAAATGTTTTGCTCATGACCAAAAGCAAGTTGTAGAGGAGAAAATTTATGATAAGCACTTGGTCTTATACGAATCAGTGATGCAGCATGTAAAATTGCATGTCCCCAAACAGAAACTGGAAGTTTTGTCTTCATTATTAATGGTCTAGCTATTAGCTGAAGACGTTTAATTAATGATTCAGCTAAACCATTTTGTGTATGAACATGAGCAACTGGATGTTCAACACTAATTCCAACAGACATGCAATAGTCATTGAAAGCTTGAGATGTAAATTCACCAGCATTATCAAGCCTTACCTTTTTAATGGTATAATCAGGGAAATGTGCTCTTAATTTAATAATCTGAGCAAGAAATTTAGCAAAAGCCACATTACGGGTTGACAATAAACAAACATGAGACCATCTGCTTGATGCGTCTATTAAAACCATGAAGTATCTAAATGGTCCTCATGGCGGATGAATTGGTCCACATATATCACCTTGAATTCTTTCAAGAAACATTGGGGTTTCTTTTCCAATTTTAGTTGGTGAATGTTTCACAACAAATTTTCCAAGAGAACATGATGTACATGGGATCATCTTACCTGTTTGAGGGATCTTCTGGTCCTTCAATGGATGTCCATTTGTACTATCAATTATCCTCTTCATCATAGTTGTTCCTGGATGACCTAATCTGTCATGCCATAAACTTAATTCTCCAGGATCATAACATTTTTCTTTGACAACCAGATGTGATTCAACCATGTTTATATATGTATAATGTAAACCAGAACCAAGTGTTGGTAGTCTTTCTACTACATGGTTATTGTCAATAATATGCATAAATTTCTCATTCTCTATCGTCACAGTCTGAGTATTATACCCATTAAGGTGTATGTCATTGAAACTCAACAAGTTTCTTTTAGACTTTGGTGAAAATAGAGCATTATTTATCAAAAACCTTGTACCATTAGGTAATATAAAATGAGCCTTTCCAGTTCCCTCAATCAGATCTGCAGGACCTGATATGGTATGTATATTTGCTTTACTTGGCTTTAATTCTGAAAAGTATTTCTTCTTTTTAAGAATTGTGTGTGTTGCTCCACTATCTGGTATACAGATGTCTCCTGAATTTGCTTGATGTAGTTCTTCGATAAAATTCATTTTAGACTTCTAATCATAAAAATAAAGTAATAAGTATATATGATAAAATTTGTTAAGTAGAAACACATTCATATTATTATTGAAAAAAAAGTGCAATACATGATACAAGAAATAAAACATAAGGAATAAAACATAGCTTAGGAAAGACGAAAACACGATTACATTATTAGATATCCAAATCATCAAAGAAATCTGAAGCATTCAGTTCGGGCATTGGAACATCAGGGAGATCAGCAAAATTTGCTTCTTTCTCTTTTCCTTTAAGAGACTCTTCATAAAGTTTGCAGAGATGTGGTGCTGTGCGGCAAGTTCTTGACCAATGACCAGTCATTCCACATCGGTAACAAAGATCTTCAGGATCTTGAGAAGCACTAGCCTTTTGTTTATCATTTTTGGGTCTTTCTTGTGATTTAGATTTCTTATCATGTGGAATATTATTATGACCACGTCCGCGTCCACGTCCACGTGAATGACCTCTGTTATGATTATAGTTATGACCATAGCCATGATTATAACTATAATTATTGTTTTGATTATAGCCACGGCCACGGCCACGACCACGGCCTTGTTTACGACCAAATCCCCGTTCTTGTCCATGTGTTTTAGTTATAGCATTTGCTTCAGGTAATGCTAGTGATCCAGTTGGACGAGAATGGTGATTTTTCATCAAAAGTTCATTGTTTTTCTCTGCAACTAGAAGGACGGTGTTAAGTTCAGAATATCTTTTAAAATTTGGCATCCGATACTGTTGTTGTAAGGTAACATTTGATGCATGAAATGTTGAGTACGTTTTTTCCAACATATCCGCATCTGTAACTGTCTGGCCACAAAATTGGAGTTGTGAACATATTCTGAACAATGCAGAGTTATAATCATTCACTTTCTTAAAATCTTGGAATCTCGGATTATTCCAATCATTTCTGGCATTTGGAAGCAAAATCTCCCTTTGATGATCATATCTTTCCTTTAAATCTTTCCATAGAATACTTGGATCTTCCGTATTCATATACTCAGATTTCAAATTTTCATCAATATGTTTACGAAGAAATGCATTTGCTTTTGCCTTTTCTTGATTTGAGCAATTGTTTTTTTCATTTAGTGTTTCTACAATACCCATTGATGTTAAAAGTATCTTTACATCAATGCTCCATGGCATGTAGTTATTGCCATTTACGTCCAATGCAGCAAATGATAACTTCTCAAGATTTGCCATATTGACTATCAAAATAAAAGTTAAACAACATAAAATTAGCATTAGTTTATTTCAATAAGAACTACAGCACATAATAGTGGGAGAATCGTAAACGAAAACAGAATCAGAAAAGGATACATCTCATCAAATGGTAGTTGCAACAAAGAGTAGAAAAGTATTGAAAGTATTACAATAAGAAAAATAAAAAACGAGAGAGGTATCTTCATTCTTCAACCAGTTAAAAGTTTTCTTTTCAGAAAGGAAGAAGAATGATTTAAATGAAATATTGAAGTTTTATATTGGAGTATTTATAGAGAAAACAAATTGAGTCATCAAACGGTCGAATTTTTTTTTTCTTTCTTTTGACCGTTGCAACAGTTATGTAACCGTTGTTAAATGTTAATAAATGATTAAAAGATAATTTTCATTTAATTTAAAATAATGATTAAAAATATAAAAAAAACTTGTTATGAAGAAGATAAAAAGAATTAATAGTTTGCATTATAAGAACAAAATTTTAATTGATGTAAATTAATAATCATAATTAATGTTATCGTAAATGAAGAAAATAAACGTTAGTATAAGTAATCGTTAGTACATAAATAAACATTAGTATGCATAATTAAATGTTAGTACATAAATAAAATGTTAGAAATAATAATGCATGTTAGTAGTTCATAAGTGTATTATTATTGTTATCGTATTAATTATTTATGGTAATTATCTTCTCATTATAAGTTATAACTTTAAGTAACCATACCTCGTTTAATTCTTGATTTAGTTGCAGAGCTCTTCGTGCTGATAACGTGTTATAATCTAACAGAAACTCAGATATTAAGAAATTACCAAGAGTTGTGAAAACCCTTTTGATGCATATATTTCTCTCTACAAAATCATGCCTTTGATAAATCTTGATGAACCTATTTATATACAAAAAAATCATTATTCCCTATTTAATGAAATTACTATTTGATGTTGCTTACACACTTGGTAAAAGAAGAAGAGAATTCATCATCCATAATTGTCCTTTTATAACACAACATATTTACTTTTTGCATATTTCCAAAATACTTGTCAAACTTATGTTACATTTGAGTGATCATGGCTAACAAACCCGTATCTTGCATACTCTCCAAAATATCATTTGAAAGCGCAAAAATACAAGTGATCTCATCAAGAAACATACGTGAAGTGACATATAGTGTGCCAGAAACCTTCAAAGTAACACATTAAAAAACCTTCAAATATGAGTCAACTTACTAGCATTATCCCAATCATAAGAAGTTGGAACCGACAAACCCAACTTTTCAAGCTCCTCCCCGAAACGAGAATCCTCACATTCATACCTATTGAACGCGCTTCGATAAACTTGCGATGTCTCCAACATCAAGTATGTCAAATTCCATCTCGTAGGAACGTCCAAAATCAAACTTTTAGTGCTCTCACATTTCTCAAGTTTGGCATACTTCGTAAAACTAATCAATCTTAGCGGAGATTGACGAACCCATTTCACCGCACCCCTAATCTTACTAACAGACTCACTTATGTGTGACATACCAGCTTGAACAATTAAATTTAAAATATGTGACACACATCTAATATGAATCCATTTTCCTTTCAAAACACATTTAGGCCAAGAGCTAGCATTATCAACTGAAATTGTCAACACGTTATCAAATTCCCAATCTAGCAAACATTTCTCGATTGCTTTTCCTATGTCAACCCCCCGATGGCTCTCAAGAAGACAAAAATTCAAGACTTTTTTTCTCAACTTCCAATCATTATCAATAAAATGACTCGTAAGAGTCATATAATTTACATTAGTAATGGAAGTCCAACTATCTGTTGTCAAACACATCCTACCTTTGTTACTTTTAAGAATACCAACAATTTTTTTCTTCTCATCATGAAACATTTGGTAGATGTCTTTAGCAATGATGGTTCGACATGGAACTTTAGACAACGGTTGAGAAATACTTGAATATTTTCTAAATCCCTTTCCCTCAACAAACGAAAAAGGAAGCTCATCTTCCACGATTATTTCGGCTAAGGCTTTCCTATTAGCATTTTGATCAAACTTCCAAGCAAACATTTTATCATCTTGAAACGCAATTTTGGTTTGGGTTTCACATTCTATTGTCTTGTAAACCTCACTTTGTGTTATCTGAGTTTTAAGAGAGCTAGTGCCATGTATTTTTGAGGAAGAGAAATATGTTTTACCATAATACTTGCATTTGCTTTTGACTTTCCCATTTTCATCCGTGAAGTCATCATAATGCTTTCAAACCTCCGATCTTTTCCTCGATTGTCTAGTACGTTTTGCCTTTGGTTGTGATTCCACTTCAACATTAATGCTTTCAAGATCCACAATGTCATCTTCATTGATTTCAATCGAACAAGACATCTTACAAGATTTAAAAATGTATATTTTATTAAGCATGAACAATAACTAAACATTAAAAATTATTAAACTATTTACAAGTAAACATTACCAATTATTATTTATTAGAGGAAATAAAATGTTAAAAATTGGTAAATAAAAGGTTAGAAATTGGCAGGTATTGGCTTGTTCTGTGAAGTCAATTTTCCATAAGATTGAAGGGTATGAATATCTTTCCCTTACCCACCATTCTGTACACCTCAACACCACATCAGTTTTTCTCTCTCCACCTTTTCCCACCTTTCTCCATCTTTCTAAGTTGGAAATACCCATCTTTCTATACATTTCCATCTTTCTTAATTTTTTTTAAAATAAATTCATTTTAATTAACAAAACTATTATTAACACTAATATAATTAATTTCCTAAATATTTAAAAGCTTACATAATAAAATTACGAAACTAAAAAAATAAAAACGTACGAAACTAAAAATTAAAAAAATTACATAACAAAAAAAAATTACGAAACTAAAAACTAAAAACTAAAAAATTACGAAACTACATTTGCCATCCCCAACGCTCCGCAATTCTTTGTTTGCATTGTAATACGGCTTGCAAAGCGGTACCTTGCAAATGGTCGTGTGGCCGAATGAAAAACTCCAAGTCTCGTTCTTGTTGTTGTTCATTTAGTGACTCTATGTACGCCTGATGTTTTTGTTTGTGACTGCTCATTCAGTGATGCTATGTACGCCTGATATTTTTTCTCTTTCAATTCCTTTTCGTAGTCCATTTTTTTGTTTCATTTCTTCAAGTCGTTTTCGGTGACGTTTCTTATCTTCAACATAGTCGACATGAGAAGTTGTAATCCTTTCGAATTGTATGCGCATCTCTGGGTCGACTGATGTTGATGCTGATTTTTCCCCTTGTGGTGTGGTCGTTCAAGCTCCTGAATTTCCTCGTGGCCCTCGTCATCTTCCTAATCGTGAACACCTAAAAATGCCGCATCCGAAGACGATGTTCCGATCATGTTGGAATCCAAAGTTTTGGACTGCTTTCTTTGCGGCTCAACAAAATCATCCATTTGTGGAACGGGGTTCCACTTTGGATGACGTCGAAGCACCTCCCAAGCCGATTGGTGTGGAAATGGCTTATTTTTATTGGGTGCCTTGTACAATTCATGGGTTGTGTTGAAAACGTCGAAATCGTTTTCGCCACTTCGCCGATTCGTCATGTTGTTGTTAAACATGCCGCCAAATTTTGTGCGATTGCGGTTCATGTCTTTCCACTTTGAATTTAGTTTGTGGGTGGTGCGGGTAGTTCCACTAATTCGGCTATCAAAATTTTCGAGGATTCGTCGCCAAAAATTTGAACGTTTTTTATTGTTTCCGGTAGTTGGATCTTCGAAAATATCAATCCAGGCTTCCGCCAAGGCCTTTTCTTCGATGGAGGTCCACATTTTTGGTTTCATTGGACCCTTTTTTGTAGACCCGCTTGCCGTCGTCGCGGTGTTTACGGGAATCGTCTCGTCGTCGTCATCGTCGGGTAGAGTTTCAAGTATCGATTCTAATTCGTCCTCGTCGACGGATGCGGGGTCCCAATAAGTAGTAAATGGTTCGAAACCGTCGTTAAATTCTTGCGACGAATATTGTGGATTGGGTGGATTTTGCGACGAATATTGTGGATTGGGTGGATTTTGTTGGTAATATTGTTGAGAAATTTGTGGTATGGGTGGTGATAATTAATATTGTGGAATGGGTGGTGATTGATATGGTGAAAAGTGTGGTACATATGGTGCCAAATACTCCGTTTAATTCAGTGGATGATTTTGCGGTGGGCGGAATGGAGGGTTTTATCGAGAAGCCGATTGTTTACCGCGTTGTCGACTTGAGGCGGGTTATTTGTCGCTGTTTCGATCCATAATTTAAGAGAATGAAAATTGTATAGATTGAAAGAGATGAAAGTGTATGGAGATAGAGAGATTTGTGGAAGGTATGAAGATGAATGAGAATGGAGATGAATATTTATAGGGTGAAAAATTATTAATTTTTTTTTTACTTTTCAACGGTCAAATGACCGTTTGGTAGCCGTTGGAGGTCGAAAAGGAGCGGGGTCACGCATTGAATATTTTTAGTCTAGGTGGATTTTTATAAAAATTTTTGTCTAAATGGATTTTTATGCTAGGTGGATGGAGATTAGCATTTGTGACATGTGTTTTTATGGATATGATGGTTAATTAGAAATGGTGAAATATTTATGACATATGTTGGAGATGATCATTGTTATTCCAATTGTCTAGAGATTTTTGGTTTTAGTGGATGGAGATGGATCTTTCAAATTTTATGATAATATGGTGTTGTAAATTTAATTCCAATGGATGAATGTTGTAGGCTACTAGTATATATATAGTATTTACGTTGGTTCATATTTTTAGTGGACGGTTGTGCTTCTAGTGAGTATTTATTGTATGATGGTATGTTACGATGGATTTAAAAAGATGATGGAAATTATAGGTGTACCTTGGTGGTCGTATTTTTATATTTGATGGAGATTGTTGATCCTCGTTGTATGATTCTTCTACATTGATGGTGGTTTTATTATTATTTTTTTTTGTTATGGTGATGGGTTTTTTGATGGGTGGATATGTTCTGCTATTCAGAAGTACTTCGTACCTCAACAGAACTTAATCTGCTATTCAGAAGCTCAGTTTCAACAGATTTGAGAGAAAAACACAAAGTGTTCTTTGAAAGGGAATTCAAGGCTTCTTATTTCATGGAGGCCAATGGCCCTATTTATATACAATGATGGTGGGTGGAGGTGTACCTAACCTTCCCTCCCCTCGACACGTGCAAACTCTAACGACACATACTAAAAAGAAAATTACAGACACGTACTAAGCCTAATGACACATACTAAAATAAAAGGAAAATTACAGACGTGTGTCTTATATGTCGACACTTTTTTTACAAGAAAACTGACGAGTGTCAAAACATTTGACACTCACATTTTGATGACGTTGTTGCTTACGTCTTTTACATTTTCTCTTTTGCAGGCTCCGCTAATAATGTAGGGCTCGTTTTGAATTTTGTCGGGTAGCAGTGTTGCTAGTCTTGAAGTTTTTGAATCCTTTGTTTGAATGATAGCTTTGCATCTGGTCTTGGATCATCTCTTCTTCTTTTGATGTTTGCGTTGCGTTGCTTTGTCTTTTTTTATTTATTGTTAAAAACTGTAATGCTCGTTGTAATTCTTTTTCTTCTTGAATAAAAGTTTCTCTTCGTCTGTTTAATGCTTGGATCTGCTCTCTTTTTTGTTTTAACTGGTGTTGGAGTTGTCTAACAATGGCTTCCATTCTCTTGTTAATGTATCTGCTATGTGATTATTGTCGCTTTTTATGTATTTGATATATGGATGATATTGATGTAGTTGTAATTGCCAACGAATAAGTCTTCCTTGGCAATAGTCTTCTTGAAGTTTATATCTCCAAAATCCGGTGACATATTTTGAGTCGGTGCGTAGTTCGAATCTTCTTTGTATTAGTTCTATCTTCCACTTTTTCAAGGTTCGAAGACACGCAAGTGTTTCTCGCTCATGAGTGCTGTAGTTTTGTTCGGCTTGGGAAAATGTTCCTGAAATATATTTGCACAATTTGTGCTCATGTTTTTCGGTTTTTAATACTTCTGATGTTTGTGCTTCAAGTTTAGATTCGGGAATTTTATTTCCGTCAATATCTAAACCTAATAAATGCTTGCCATTTTTTATTGCTTTTAGGCATCCTGCCCATGTGTCATTTGAAGCATCAGTTTCGACTATTAAGAAGTCTTCTACTTGTGGATTGTATAGTATTGGTAAAAGTTGTACTTTTTGCTTTATTTGTTGTACAATGTTTGTGTCCTTAGGACTCCATTCCCATTGAATTTTTTCAGATATTTTTCTTTGTAAAATTCTACGTTCTTTTGCTAAATCTTTTAAAAATCCTTATTCTGCAATATAACTTAAACATCCAAGAAATCGTTGAATTTGTTTTCGGTCTTTTAGTTTATCTGGAAATAAGTTTAATTTTTCCTGAGTATTATTAGTTAAAGAAATGGTTGCGTTTTGGCCTATTTTTAGATCTGAATATTCTACCTCTGTCTGTAGTACCTTGGATTTCTTTTTTGATAACACTAATCCTTTTTCTTTAATTCTTTGTAAAACAGTAAAAACTGCATTAATATGTTTCTGTTCATCTTCGTTTGTAAAAACGATGATGTCATCAATGTATGCTAAACATATATTTTCTAGTCCAAGTAAATTATTATTATCCATGAATCGCTGATAAATTGACGGTGCTTGTTTTAGACCAAATGGTAAAACATTCCATTCGTAATGCTTTCGAGGAGGACATGAAAAGGCTGTTAGTGGTTTAGTATTTTCATTTAATCTTAATTGCCAGTATCCTGATTTTGCATCAAATGTACTAAAATGAGTATTTCCTTTGAGTTTTTCTAGTATGTAGTCTTTTCTTGGTAATTTATAAGAATCTACTATGGTTGCATCATTCATTTTCTTATAATTTATTACCATTCTTCTTTTTCCTCGTTTTATTTCATTATGGTTTTCATCATAAAAAGCTGGTGATGAGTGTGGACTTGTGCTTTTTCTAATTATCCCTTTTTCAAGTAACTGTGCACATTCTTCTGTGAATTCTTTTACATCCTTAACACTATATGGTATTCTATTTGGGATATTAATTTCGGCTTTTGGGTCTTTTAATTGTATAATTATTTCTTCTTCGTTTTTATTTTTATTTATATCAAGTGGGTTTTCACTACATACTTCTTCAAGTGTTTTATCGATAATCTCCTTTTTTAAAGTTAACAAATTTTCTAATCCGAATTTTATTTCTTGTGCCAACATTCTTATTATTTCGTTTTGTTCAATTATTGGTGTTTCAATCATTCCTTTTGTTGGGTGTTTTAGACTAATAGTATCGTTGGTTTGTATAAATGATTGATATAATTTTAAAAAATTGTTTCCTATAACTAAATCAATTCCAGAGTCATGTTGGTATATTGTTGGTGCTGTAAAAGCTATTTTTTCAATAACAATATCTATCATTTTTCCTACGTACCATATTTCATGTATAGATTTATCTGCTACTACAATTTTTAATGGTTTTGTTAATTTTTCCCAAGCTTTTAATATTTTTCTTTTTCCAAAACATAGAGTTGCTCCTGTATCTAGGGGTGAGCTCGGTACCGGACCGAACCGAACCGGTACCGATCCCGAAAATACCGAAACCGAATTATTAGTTTTGAAAGAATCGAATACCGAACCGTATAATTTTATATGGTGCCGGTTCGGTCCCGAATACCGAATTTTAGCTAATTTAAAAACCGAATACCGAACCGAGAGTACCGAATACCGAATTTTAGCTAATTTAAAAACCGAATACCGAACCGAATATATTAATTCGGCGGTTCGGGAAATGGTACCCGTCGCTCACCCCTACCTGTATCTATATATGCAAAAATTCTTTTTTCTTGAATATTTGTTGCTACGAAAGTTGTATATGGGCTTGCTTTATTTATAATTCTTTTACTCATCGGAATCTGTTGTATATGCGTATATGTCAATGTCAGAGCTTATATCTGAGTCTTCTAATGGTTCATATCCTAGATCATATGCTATTCTTAATATTTCTGTTTCTTTCTTTTTTCCTTTTTTGGGACATTCATTTGCATAGTGTCCTTCTTCTTGGCAAAGCCAACACTTACATGTCTTTTTATTTGATGGACAATACTTTGCTTTGTCTTCTTCTTTAAATTTTTTCTTATATTGCCTTCTATCTCGAAAATATTTCCTTCCTTGTGATTTTTTATAGAAGTTTTATATCTATGGTGATATCTTTGTTTTTTCCATCTTCGTTGTTTTTCTTCACAACCGTATCTTCCTATTCTATTTGTTTGATTATCACAACATAATATTATCTTTGCTTCACTTTTAGCTGTTTGTCTAACACATTCTTGTTGCATCCATGCTTTTAAAACGGAAATTCGTGCTCCTAAGGTGTCTAATAGTCTTTCTCCATCATGGATATTGTTATTATAGCATTCTGTAACTTTGCTGCAGACAGCTTGTGGTAATTTATTATAAAACATTTCTAGTGCTACTCTTTGTCTTTCATGGTCTAATCTATAATATTGGTTGGAAAATTCACATATGAATGAGTCTAGATAACACATATTGCATATTTGTAAATTTGTGATGTGCCAAAAGGCTTGTGCTCTAAATGCTTCATCTGATTTATCTGATCCTGATATTTTTTCGGGAATTCTAAAATTATACTGCTAACAATATTTTCGAATGTCGTAATGGAGTCAGTTGTGGCTAATCGGGTTTTTTCTTCTTCATTTAATGATTCTAAAAATTTGTATACATTTCCGTGTGTTTTATGAATTAAATAATTTAATAATTGTCTTGGTTGTAGGTTTTATAGTTCTTCTGTTAATTGTATTTGTACTCCTATTTTACTATTCCATTCTTTTATTTTTGATTCTACATCTTGTTCGCAATCAATATTAAGAATATCAGTTGTTAAAGGTGATATCGGTATTTTTGGGATATATTGTTGAGGTATTTTTACCCACTTATTTTCTTTATTTTGTATCATTCCTTGTCTATATAAATGTTTTTCATATTCGGTAAGTAAGCTATAATCAAATTGTCTTTGAAAATCTTCATTTAAATATGATTGTTTTCTTTTTCTTGCAGTAAAATTGCTATAAGGATTTTCATATGGATTTTCGTCTGAACTATAATCATATATTATTTCTGCTTCTTCCTCAGTTTCTTGAGGAATATCTAGTGATGCCATTAATTTAGTGAGAGTTTCTATTTGTTCTTCGAGTTTTTCCATTTTATCATGTATTTATTTATAGTATTGAATTAGACGATTTATTTTTTCTTTCTCGTTTTCTTTATGTAGTTTTAAAATTTTGATTTTGAACTTAATTGCTTGCTTTGGGGATGGACGAAATATAGGGTCATAGAGTTTTTTATCTTGGTCTTCATGTTTTAAATATATATCTAACCTTTGTTCTAATTTTTTAATATCATTTTCAAGATATCTAATTTCTTTGTAGTGTTTATTTATTTTCTCTATTATATCTAGTTTTTGTTTAGTTCCTATAATTGCTTCATTTTTACTATTTGAAGATGATGACATTTTATTTTTATTACTTTTTTTATATGAATTTATTATATATCTAGATTTTTATATAATACAGATTTTATTTATATAATACTGAGTTTGTTAAAAAGATTGTTACGAGTCTCTGATACCATATTTTTAGTCTAGGTGGATTTTTATAAAAAAAATTTGTCTAGATGGATTTTTATGCTAGGTGGATGGAGATTAGCATTTGTGACAAGTGTTTTTATGGATGTGATGGTTAATTAGAAATTGTGAAATATTTATGACATATGTTGGAGATGATCATTGTTATTCCAATTGTCTCGAGATTTTTGGTTTTAGTGGATGGAGATGGATCTTTCAATATATATATATATATATAATAAGAAAACCACTTGGAGTTTCTGGATCATTGGATGGAAAGAAATCAATGGTCCAGATTAATGACAACTCATAATTATTTATGAAATTTCTCTTATACCCTTAATTAAAATCAATAATTATACCTATGCCATTTTTTTAATTCATTTCCAAATATACTACCTTAACTTAATTACATTAAATTTTGATTTTAATTTTTCATTAATGAATTAATATTAAATTAATATTACCTAAAATAAATATGTGTCATTATTATCCTTAATGATCATAGTTAAATTCAAATGTAAAAATTTGGATTTAAATGTAAAAGTGTAGTAAATAAACTTAAAAAAATTTTGTTAATTATTTTGCTAACAAGATTTAAAATTTAATTGATAAAACTTCAATTGTGAATATGATAAATTTTGATTTTTGATTTTCAGATATTCCATTTTTATATTTTATCAATTTCAAAATATATATACACATTCATATAATTGAAGTTTTTTTGTTTCTTACATTGATATTTCATATTTGTAGTTAATAAAAATTTAAAGAAACATTTTTTTGCAAACACATATTATCTGTTTTTAATAATACAATATAATAATATTTTTTATTTAATATCAAACAACTAAGTATTTTTTTTTAACTTTAATTTAACTAGCTTTTAATTTTTTTTTATTTTAATTATATATAAATTTTATAATAATTTAATAAAATATAAAAAACTATGTATTTTCTAAATCAACCCATGTAATACATGGGTTGATTAACCTATATATTATAATAAAACAAAACAATTCATGTCATATATCACTTCTACAATACAAGAAAATTTTATTTATCCACCTCTTTTTCCAAATTTAACACCTTAACTTAATTGCATTAAATTTTGACTTTATTTTTTCATTAATTAATTAGTAATAAATTAGATTTTGTAACATTTAAAATTAATGTTTACCTAAAATAAATATCTATCATTATTATCCATAATAATCATAATTAGATCCAAATGTAAAAATTTGAATTAGTTGTGAAAATTATTATTATTATGTATAATAAAGGAAAACACCAAATGTCACGTGTCACCTCTACGTTCACCAAAATATTAATTACAACTAATAAAAAATAAAAATTAAATACAATTTAATATTTTAAAAAAGATAAATATACTCTATTTTTTAATCTGTAAATAATAAAAAATAAACACAATTATTATTTTTGTATGTTTTTATTTTTACTCATATACATTCTATATAAATAAATTTAATTAAAAATATCCACGTAATACGTGGGTTATAAACTAGTTTTAAGTATAATATGGTGTTGTAAATTTAATTCAAATGGATGAATGTTGTAGGCTACTAGTATTTATATAGTATTTACGTTGGTTCATATTTTTAGTGGACGGTTGTGCTTCTAGTGAGTATTTATTGTATGATGACATGTTACGATGGATTTAAAAAGATGATGGCAATTATAGGTGTACCTTGGTGGTCGTTGTATTTTTATTTTTGATGGAGATTGTTGATCCTCGTTGTATGATTCTTCTACGTTGATGGTAGTTTTTATTATTTTTTTTATGGTGATGAGTTTTTTTATGGGTGGATTGTTCTGCTATTCAGAAGTACTCCATACCTCAACAGAACTTAATCTACTATTCAAAAGCTCAGCTTCAACAGATTTGAGAGAAAAACACAAAGTGTTCTTTGAAAGGGAATTCAAGACTTCTTATTTCATGGAGGCCAATGACCCTATTTATATACAATGATGGTGGGTGGAGGTGTACATACCCTGCATTTGCGCGGGGCCGGCCACCGGGGGTGGTGTTCCCGACGGCTCCTGCGTGATGTGGCAAGGCCGCTCGCTTGCGGCTAGACCATACCGCTCGCCCTAATAGAGCTATATCAATTATTTAGACATTTTGCTCAAATTAATAAGCCATTTTCCTAATCCAAATTTTGCATGATTTCTATAAGATCAATACTGTCTTATTATAGTTTTTTAGTTAAAAAAAAACATTGTTTTCGCTAAATACAAATAAATCTATATAGACTAGATGCACTAGGTTAAGTTGATTGTTTAATTCATGCTATTTACTAGACTGAAGCTATTATTATTATTAATTCTTGATTTTAAGGAAAATGATTCCCTAATTGTCATATGACTTCTGTAGTTTTGATTTCTATTTAACCCTTAAATAATTCATTTTCTATTGTAAAGTTCATTGTAATCTAGTCTTCATTATCTAATATCAGTACCTTCACAGTTCACACACACACACACAGTCACACACATCACAGTTATTAAAGCAGAATAGTAAAGCAGAGTAGTAGACGACAAACCTTTAGCAGAATAGTAGATCGACGACGAAGATTAAAGGCGTATAAGTGGAAGATTATACTGTATAACCTAGCCGCTTGTCTGTGCTCGTCGCTGTGAAGGCAGGAGCGGTGGTCCACGTGGAAGATTGACGACGTATAACCTAGCCTTTCCTAGGAGAGGTGGTTGTCGGGGAAGATTGACGACCAAGGCAGAAGGGGACGTGGAACTGTGGAAGGAGGAAGAGGGCTCTGTGAAGCTTGATGGGGAAGGGGAAGGGAAACGAACAGGAAGGAAGTAGAACCGTGCAACTAAACTTTGGGGGGGGGGGGGGGGATACATTGTTATAATTGTTTTAAAATAATATATGGGTTATTCGGGTCCCCCAAAAAAAAATTTCCCCACCCGATACCTGAACCAAATAGTTTATACGGTTACCACATAACCCGATTAAGCAACCCAATAACCGAATAACCCGACCCATTTAACCCAAATAAAGTTCGGTTAGGGTGGGTTATTCGGGTTCAAATATTTTGCACACCCCTAATTGTTGCCAACATATCAACAAACTATGTGTGAATCAACAAACTCAACAATCTTTGTTTGAATAAAACAAAAGAACATGTATTGTTTGCCATCTCAGTAACATGTAATCCATTTCTAGATCTATTTTTGCCATCTCAGTAACATGTAATCTATGCAAATATATATATATATATATATATATATATATATATATATATATATATATATATATATATATATATATATGTAAGAACCAAACATGTATAAGTGTTTAAATCAAAAGAACAGAGCCGCGGATCAAAACTATATAAGAAACGGAGAATCTATGCACATTTATATAAGAATCAAACATGCAAGCGTTGGTCGGTGACCGATTCACCAACCACAAAAACAAAATTTATATATTAGAAGCTACTTAGATACCGAGAATCAGGAGACAACGAGATGGACGACCGAAACTCCAGAAACATTGGTCAGCGATGAGAGAGAGATCTGTCACTTGGTCTTATTGCAAGCGTTCGTCGGTGACGGCACTCCAGATCCACGATGAGAGAGAGATCTGTCACACTGTCAACGACGATGAGAGAGAGATCGACGGCCGGAACTCCAGATTCGCGAATAGAGTGTCGGCGACGACGACTCGGCGAGGAATTGGTCGGTGACGGAGTGACGGCGAAGATACTTTGAGGCAGCGTGCGGCGAAGAGACAAAGAGAGTTACGAGAATGAGAGAATTAGGGTTTGGGTATTGGGTTTGGTACTTGACGGTTCATGGCTCGGTAAATGGTAATGGGTATTCAAATTTTAAAACAGTGAAATCTCAAAATTGATATATATATATATATATATATATATATATATATATATATATATATATATATATAATATAATAATAATAATAAATGACTATATATACAGCGGGTTTAACGGGTAAACCCATGGGTATACCCGCGGGTGAACGTCACGGGTTTCACGGATACGGGTGCCGGGTATACCCGTGGGTAAAATAGTAAACCCGTGCCCGCCCGTCACTGTTAGTGCATCCTGTGTGACGATAGCAGTCTAAGTATAGACGATATTTGTAATAGTCAATTTGTTCGTAATTGCATATTAATACGTGTTTGATATATGTTTGTTATATGTTTGATATTGATTGTATGTATGTTTGAGCTTGGTTGTAATTGATGTTTTACAATAAGTTCAAAGATAAGTTCAAACATAAGTTCAAAGGTAAGTTCAAAGCCACTGGTCACTAGTTCGAACTTATGGAGGACAAGTTCGAAGGGCCTTGGGCTTGGTCGAACTTGTCCAGAGCAAGTTCGAATCAGAGGTTATAATTAAGGGTTAATTCGTTTTAATTAACAACTTTTGCAAAACTCGAGCAGAGATTAAGGCAGAGGCGATCTCGAACTTGCAAGGCGATTTTGTGTTTGTTCTTGGAGAGAATCACGTGTCGGGGCATTCTAGTGTTCGTCTATCATCGAGTGTGTCTCCGTGTTTCGTGTGTGTGGTCTTTCCGTCAAACCGCTAACGAGGATTCCGCACTCGTTGGATGGCGTCGCGTCAAGATAGGATCCGTAGGTAGGCGACCTTACAAGTGGTATCAGAGCCATAAGGGTGTTCTTGGTGTTCTTCGTGTTCATAAACAACATCCGTGGTTTCTTGGCGTTTTGGACGGGAAAAATCACATTTTTGGTTACTTTTTCGAGTTATACAAGCCAGATAACGGAGAAAAGTTTACATTGGTTCACCTTTTTGGTCGAAATCCATATTTTTAGACTTAAAAATATTTGTTTAAACTAAAAACTTAAAAAAAAAAATCAAACTTTTGGCCGTTTTTCGAACTTGCGGCGCTCGAACATAGGAGGTATTAGGGTTTGTTCGAATTTGACTGAAATTTCGAACTTGTCAGAAAATACGCTCCTCACGAATTTATTTTAGGGTTTCATTCGAATTTGACTGAGATTCGAATCTGCTAGCATTCGTATTTGTCAGACTTTGAACTTGGCAGGAACCTCGAACTTGTCAGAATTTCGAATTTGTTGAATTCGAACTTATTGAAATTCGAATTTAATTTCCAACGAATTTAATATTAATCAAATTCGAACTTACTTAAGTTCGAAAGGGTTGATTTAAATTAATTTCAAATTGAATTAATTAAGTTCTAATTCAAAAAGTTTAGAAAGAATGACTAGTTTGCAAAAGTTTATCGAAATGGACCACGAGGTCGGTAAGGCAAATTCTCCACCAAAGCTGATGAGGTTGGAAGACTACTACTGGTGGAAGGATAGGTTTGCCGATTTCGCTCGTTTCAATGACATGCGGATGTGGATCTGTATCGACGATGGATACATTCCGCCTACTCAGGAGTTTGAGGGTCGTTAGAGAGTCCTGACATATCAAAAGATGAAGGATGATGACAAGAAACTATATGAGGCTGAGAACAGAGCATTTTCAATTATTCGCTTGGCACTACCTCAGGAGATTCTATATACATTCAGGAATCATTGTACAACAAAAGAGCTATGGGATGCACTCGAGAAACGGTGTGAGGGAAATCCGAGGGTTCGAAAAGGAAGGACCGAGATGCTAAAGCAGCAGTTCGCAATTTTCAAGGCATTGAAAAACGAAAAGCTGGATGAGACAATCACAAGGTTCTACCACTTATTGACAGAGTTGGATAATCACGATGTCGAGTATCGTGAACTTGAGAAGATTGAGAAACTTCTTGATGCTTTACCAGCGAAATGGGAGATGTACGTAGCGCTCATAAAGCATGATGAAGAAAAATTCGAAACTCTTACGCTCGAAGGAGTCATTGGTACGCTGAGGGCTTACAACTTTCAGTTACTCAAGAAGGAAAGGGAATATGATCAGGTCCAAGATCCAGACATGTATTTTGGAAAATCAAAACCTTCTGTCGCAAGTGAACTGAAAACACCTACAGCTTTCTTCATGGGTGAAGCGTCTATTCAAGTGGACGTAGAAGAAACAAGTAGTCGGGCTTTCTTAGGGTATTCTATACCGGAAGAGAAACCGACTCAATCAACATCTACTTCTCAACATTACACAAAGATGCCTATGAGTGCACAATCAGCCGACACTCATCTGAATATGTTGGCTTCGTTTATTGCAGCATATGGAAATTGTCTACAAGGAAAAATCAACGAGCCTGCGTTATGGGAAGAGGACTATGATCAGGTGGATCCTGATGATCTGGAGGAAATGGATCTTCAATGGCAACTGGCCATGGTAACTCAGAGGGTCAAGAGATTCATAAAACGAACAGGCAGAAATCTGAACGTTAGCAACAATAAGATTGGGTTCGACAAATCCAAGGTTAAGTGTTATAACTGCCAGGGATTAGGACACTTTGCTCGAGAGTGTCAACGACCTAAGGTTGAGAACTAGCAGAATCAATCTCAGGGAAGATATCAATCTGCTAGTTCGGGTAATCAAGCTAACATCGATGGTCTGTTAACAAACGTAACATCTGACACACAGCTTGATGGGACGTATGATTGGAGTTCACATCCAGAGTCTAATGCTAGAGCCTTCATGGCTGAAGTGACAGAGACTGAGGATGTCGGAGCGGAGGAAGTAACAGAGGACAACGAACAGAATGATACAAATCCTGTGTTGGTGGAGAAGTCAGACAATCAGAGCATTCTGGAGTTTGCCGTACAGATGGCTAACGTGGAATCTGATCATACAAAGGTAATTCTGAACTTTTCTACATTCTGTGATTTATATGCTTTATGTGTTACTTATAATGATAGTTGAATTTAGTGCTGAAAACACATAGTAATTTAACTGCTCAGATAGAATCCTTAAAATCAGATAATGCTAGTCTCCTAGATATAAAAGAAGATCTTAGGAATAAGCTGAAAACAGATGCTCAAGATGTAATAGTTCTAAAAGACAAACTAAGTGAGCAGTGTGTCAGGATAGAGCTTATGTATGAGCATGTTGAGGCTTTAACCAAAGAACATACTATTCAAGAGGTAGAGCTAGCTGAAGCAAAGGTTAAGGTTGCAGAGGTATATAGTAAGTTAGAAAAGTTTAGGAACTCTTCACTGAATCTAGGGAAAATCTTAGATGCACAGCGTCAGTCTAAGAAACCAGTAGGTTCAGGTTATAAAGAGAGTCCTCCACCTTTCAACGATAATTATGTGCCTCAACCTCAGGATAAAACTGATAAACCAGTTAAGTCAAAGGTAGCAACTGTAACTGTATCTGAATCTGATAAGGATAAATCAACTAAGGTGACTAATAATAATGCTACGATTAAGAAAGTCAAATTTGTGCAGTCTTCTAGTGACAAAATTCTAGGAGAAGCTAACCTGAGGTGAATAATCAGAAAGGGGAAACGGTCACGATAGTTGAGAAGAAAGAACATGACACTAGTGAGACACCAAAGTCAAAGGGCACACATAAGAAGTCAATAGATAAGATGTCTTGCTTTAGATGTCATGAAAGGGGACATGTTGCGTCTAGCTGTCCATATAAGAAGGTCGAATCTACACCTAGTGTTGGAAAGCCTGAACAACATAAACCCTCACCAAGTGTAGCAAGCACAAGTGGTTCTCAAAACACTGAGAAGATTGTGAATGCCACACCAAAGACTGCTGTTAGACAAGTACCTGTTTCGGTTA
The DNA here is from genome assembly GCA_020465985.1 of Centrapalus pauciflorus. NCBI lineage: Eukaryota > Viridiplantae > Streptophyta > Magnoliopsida > Asterales > Asteraceae > Centrapalus > Centrapalus pauciflorus. The sequence continues at coordinate 231,407 of JAANYP010008893.1, read as the reverse complement.
GACCAAATGAAGTGGTTAGGGCTAATTCACCGAATAGAGTCCCTAATCAATCGAGGTCAGGACCTCAACAAGTTTATAGGAGTACAACACCTAGAAGAGCTTACACTCCGGTTAGGTCTCACACTCCTCAAAGACATCAAACACCAGGTAGAGCCCAGGGATACCAATCTGAAATGCCATATAATAGAAATTATTCAAGGGCTCAACAGCAAATGCCTACCCAAAGGCCAAGAGTGAATTTAAACCACTCAGCACCACAACAGGTCATCAATCAAACACCCAAGTCACCTGAAAGGAGAGATGGGTTTTTGAAGGAGTTCACGTATGTGGATGAGAACGGTATTACCAAGTCAGTTATGGCTTGGGTTCCCCGTGATAACTAACTTGTTTTCTTTCATGTGCAGGAGTTAACTACAGGTCTCAACAACAAGTGATTCGTCGACAGTGGTTGCTCTAGGCACATGACTGGTGAAAGGAGTCTGCTCACAGACTTCAAGGGAGGGAACAAGGGATTCGTATCATTTGCTGGGAACAAGGGAGGAAATATCACTGGAACAGGAGTGATTACTAATGGGACTATCACACTTGATCAAGTATATCACGTTGATAGACTTGCTCACAATCTCATTAGTGTCTCTCAGAACTGTGATAAGAAGAACTCAATGTTGTTTATAGATACTGAAACGTTAGTGCTGAAGCCGGGATTAAAAATTCCTGAAGAGTGGATTATAATGAGAGCCCCAAGGAAGAACGATTTGTACATGCTGGACATGAACATCTCCGATTCATCGAAGGGAACAATCTGTCTGTTGTCTAAAGCTTCAAAGACCGAATCCGTCTTATGGCACAGACGCATGACACACTTGCACCTGAGGAAAATGAACTACATCACTAAACATGGACTGGTGCAAGGTGTCCCGGTGAAGATTTTTCAGTTTGAAGACAAGTGTGTACCGTGCAAGAAAGACAAACAACACAAGAAGTCACATAAGTCTAAGACTCAGAACTCAATAGCTTCCACTTTCGATTTGTTGCATATGGACCTATTCGGACCTATCAACAAAAGGAGTATAGGTGGTAGTTGGTACTGTTTAGTTATCACTGATGATTACTCACGTTTTATATGGGTTTTCTTTTTAGGTACGAATGACGAAACAGCTGCAAAGTTGATTGGGTTCTTAGACCAAGTCGAAAACTCCTATGGGACGAGGGTAAAACGTATCAGGAGTGATAATGGAAAAGAGTTTAAAAACACAGTAATTGGTGTATATTGCCTATCCAAAGGCATAGTGCATCAATTTAGTGCACCATATGAGCCACAACAAAATGGGGTGGCAGAACGGAAGAACAAGACTTTGATTGAGGCAGCAAGGACCATGCTCTCGGATTCAAAGCTTCCTACCATGTTTTGGGGGGAGGCAGTGAATACCGCTTATCATGTTTTAAATTGGGTCCTTACTGTCAAATCATTGAACAAAACCTGTTATGAAGTTCTGAATAAAAGACCACCAAATTTAACTGGCTTCGAACCGTTTGGGGTACAGTGTACATTAATGAAAACAAAACATCAACCTAAGTTTGGTGAAAAGGCCGACGAAGGATATTTCCTAGGTTGTGTGCCTAACTCACCAACCAAAAGGGTTTTTAACAAATCAAGCGGTATGGTAGAAATTGTGTATAACATTGATGTAACAAGTTATACACATGAACCCCAAACTGGTCCGGAATGGATATTTGATTATGACTCATTGTTTGAATCATTTAACATTCCTTTGGATGGAAATGAAGATACAATTGAAAATGACTTATCGTCATTAAATCTGAATGACGACGGTCAAGGTTTTCTAAATACAAGCTTTCCATCAACTTCTGAGCCTACAACGATAGAAGATGGGTCTCCAGCAGAGAAGGATTCTGAGTTACCTACAAACGAAGAATCAGACTACCATTTCTACTTCTGAAGACAGTGATCATGAGGAAGAAAATGTACCATCTGAGGTCGTTCCCCCGTTAGGTGAAATAGGATCAAACTTAGGAGATAATCTTAGGGTAGATGAGATTGAAACATCGAGGATAAACAAGGATCATCCGGTTGAAAGCATCATAGGAAATCCGCATTCTAGTGTGAGAACTAGGAGTAGTTTGAATAATAACACAGTGTTGTTGTCGATGATTAATGACTCCGAGGCTTTTCACACTTGCCTTTATTCGTGTTTTATCTCACAAGTAGAGCCGAATAATGTGCAAATGGCACTGAAAGACAATTCTTGGGTTGAAGCAATGCAAGAAGAACTGTCACAATTCAGAAAGATAGAAGTGTGGGAGTTAGTGCCGCTACCGCGAGGAGAAGTTACTATAGGAACCAAATGGGGTTTTAAGTGCAAGAGAGACGATCAGGGTATTGTCACTCACAACAAGGCAAGACTTGTAGTAAAGGGATTCAACCAAGAAGAGGGTATCGATTACAATGAGGTGTTTGCACCAGTAGCAACGCTCGAGGCAATACGTCTGTTTCTAGCCTTCGCGTCCTTCAAAGGATTTAAAGTCTATCAGTTGGATGTAAAGAGTGCATTCCGGTATGGCAAGGTGAAGGAACTGGTGTACGTCGAACAACCGCCTGGGTTTACAGATCCAAAGTATCCACACAGAGTGTATCGTCTTGATAAGGCTCTGTATGGATTACATCAAGCACCAAGGGCATGGTATGAGACACTATCAACTCATCTTTTAGACAACGGGTTTGAAAGAGGGAGAATTGATAGTACATTGTTCGTAAAGAGAAAGGGAGAAGATTTTATCTTGGTACAAGTGTACGTGGATGACATCATTTTCAGGTCATCAGACGAGCAGATGTGCAAAGATTTCGAGAAAGTGATGAAGTCAAAGTTTGACATGAGTGCTATGGAAGAGTTGAACTTCTTTCTAGGTTTGCAAGTTGAATAGAGGAAGGAGGGTATGTTTATCCATCAGACGAAGTATGTCTACGATATTCTGGAGCGCTTCGGGATGGAAGGAACAAAGCTGACTGCTCACTTTAGTACTCCGATTCAAGTGAATCACAATCTCGGACCGGGTATAGAAAGTGATACTGATGTGGATCTGACTCTATATCGGGCCATGATCGGATCACTTATGTATTTAACTGCTTCTAGACTTGACATTATGTTTGCTGTGTGTATTTGTGCTAGGTTTCAATCCAATCCGAAAGAAATGCATATGAAAGCTGTGAAGCGGATTCCGAGATACCTCAAGTCGAAACCGAAGCTGGGACTTTGGTATCATGCTTATGGTGATCTGGAATTGGAAGCTGTAGGTCCCAAAAGATATCCCAAGTATATAGCCTTAATCTGTAGGGGGGGGGGGTGAATACAGCTGTTTAAAAACTACACACAATTTTCTCAATGTTTGTATGTATTATCAACAAATGTTAATTACAAACGAGCTTGAATGCGGAAAGGTTCAAGCTGAGATGACAGATACAACAGTATGTTCAACTAGTCTAAGACTGACTTAAACTAATTACAATGAATGCACTCACTAAGAATCACTCACTGTGTTTATAAAACTCTGAGGAACAGCTTAGACACTGAGCACTATTTTATTCAAGCAGACTTGCATGCATGAAAGACTCACTTTGAATGCACGTTCACTCTTGGTTTCAGCACTTAGCTTTTTGGCTTCATCTTTCAATCCTTGGAAGTTTCTTTTTATACTCACTTAGAGGATCTAAGCGAAGCTTCTTCATTGGACGGAATGAAAAAGGTAAAGTCTTGTTGAAAAGACAACATAAACTTTTCTGCACATTTCTGAAAAGCAGACTTGTCTTCATGTGGGCAGAACTTTTGTCTTTTCACTTTGTCTACTGTTGCGTTGCCTTTAACTGAATAAGGAAGGTCAACTTTGTGTTTTTCTTCCTTTGTAAAGGACTATTTTGATATAAGAAAAAGGTCTGTCACCCTTTTTCAAATATCCTTTTGTCTTCATGTAACAGAACAGCTTGGGCAGGCTGAGCAGTTCTGATTTCCACTTTGTCTTCGACTTTGTAAACTGATCTTTTAGCCAAAAACAATACATGAGGACTTGGAAACATATTCCATAGAGTGTTTAGCCTGTTCACAAAGAACAGGTTCTGTTCACAAAGAACAGAACACTTGTAAACTGCCCAAGCTGCTCGCGAGTGTAGAGCAGCGTAGACAGTTTATGTCCAGCCTGTTCAGCAGACTGAACAGCTTGGACAAACTGTCTTTGTTGCAACAGATGCAACATATAGAACAGCTTTGGACTGATATTGCAAATCATTTTCAGGTTTCAATAAGGCATATAACAGGCCTTAAATTCAACCTTCAAAAGCATCAACAGGTTTGATTAATAATCTCCCCCTCAGATGCAGAACAGGTTTGACTGAGGCCTTTTTGTGCCTAACAATCTCCCCCTATTTGCAATAACCAGTCTAAGCTGGCCTTACCAAAAGTCACTATATATTTTTACATTACATTTGTTGAAATAAAATTACAACATCAACATAAAGTAAAAGATCAGTTTATATATACACTGATTTTTTATTACATTAGAACAACACATGTTCTTACAAAAGTACAACTGATGTACTGATGTATATTACAACTAATGCAAAAGAGAAAATTACAACATATGTAAATAAAGTACAACTAATGTACATCAGATTTTGGACTGTTTTTGTTGGGAGCAGATAATGGTAAGCCTGTCCAACTGATGGACAGCTTCCATTCTTCACCTACCCTGATTGGTAGATGTACATCATTGTACTAGAGGTGGCAGTCCTTCTCCAAATATTCTTTCAAGTTCCTCCCTTGTTTCTTCCAGATCTTGAATTTCAACTCTGAGAAACATGAATTTTGGATCTTGAAGCTCACCTCTGTCATAAAAACCTCTCAGCTCATCCCAGATGGCTGCTCTCCATTTGCTGGACTGTCTGAAGGAGTTGGCAATTCTGAAGGCTGCAAGCTGCTTAAGACCAACTTTGTGTAGGTCTGAAGCTCTCTGAAGACACTTTTTCTGGGTTAAGGGATCTACAAAAAATGCCCCCAACTCAGGTTCTTCAATTACCTTGCCTTCTTCAAACTCCACTCCTTTGGGCAGGCTGTGGTTAACTCCTTTGATCTCCACAGCATAGTCTCCTTGTTCAATCATCATAAGGAGTTCTTCCAGCTCAGTATCTTTCCTTGTCCTCCTGGCCTTTATTTTTGGTTGTGTCACATAGACACCTTCACTAACTTCTTTGGAGATCAGGCCAAGATTCTTCACTCTCTCCATCAGCTTCTTTACATATGCTCTGATAGTCTTAGCAGTTTCAGACTTAGACTCACTCAGAGCAACTGCCAGCTCAATCCATTCTCTGTACCCCATTTGTGCAACATCAGTGTAGTCATATGTTTCTAGTTCTGGGCCTGCTGCACCCATTCTGGTTATTTTTAACTTCCACTGACTTCCTTTTCTTGATATGGGCACAACTTTGACAATTGCTTCCTTGGCAAGCCTTCTATCACCAACATCCTTAAACTTTCTTCTTGCCAGGTTGTCAAAATGGAACTGAGCTCTTTCAGAGGGCACTGAAGTTTTGGCCACTGAGACCAGAGCACCCTTTTCTTTTTCTGCTTCCTTCTCCTCTGCTGATCCCTTAGCAGCTTCCAATATTTTCTTTTGCACAACCAGAGAGGACATTTTGACTTTCCTTGCCTCTTGAAGTGCAAAAGACTTAGGAGCTTTGGCAGATTCTTCTTCTTTCCTTAAAGCTTCCAGGGCTTGAAGCTGTTCTTCTCTAAACTCAAAATATTTGTGCATAGGAAGACCCATTTCTTTGGCCCTGGCTTTGTGAAATTTGATCTCTGCTGCTTTCTGCTGTTGGGGATCAGTTGCTGCTTTTTCTTTTCCTTTAGCTGCTGTAGTGACAGCAGCTTCAGGACTTTCTTCCTCTTCTTCTTCTTCTTCGTCTAGAATCAGATGCCTCCTTCTGTTGCTTGGCCTGCCCTCAGAAATAAATTCCTCCCCCTTAGACTGAGCAGGGATTGGAGATTCATCCTGAGTAGGCTGAGCAGCGTGAGAGGCACCCTCCAGTGTACCTGTTGAAGCTCCTGCTGGTTGACCAGTGAGTATTGCAGGCACTGATTTCTCCTTAGGAGAAGAAGTTTTCTCCCCCTTAGACTTAGTCTTTGAGGCAGATGACTTCTCCCCCTTTGAAGGAGATGTACCAGCACCTTCAACACCTGGTCTGCCTGAAGACACGAAGTCATCAGGCTTGCCAGCAGTTTTGGAAGCAGGTCTGGGGCCAACAAGGCTAGTCACTAAGAATGCCAAGTTGTCCTTCACCTCTGCAAGCTGGGAAAGACAGAGTTGAAGAGAAGAGGATTGTGTATCAGCAAGGGAGGTCAGCTTAACAATATTTCCCTATTAGAAGTTCTGAACAACAAACTTTGAAGCTGTGCAAGATGTAATTCTAGAGAATCTTGCACATCAGCAAGGTTTGATGACACAGAATTGGATATGGAGCCAATGAGTGTGTTCAAGCTGGCCAGAGTACTAGGAAGGGTAGAGTTGCAAGAAGTTAGGAGAGATGACAGCTGTTGAGAAATAGCTGTCATTGAGGACACAGAGTCCTGTTGTAGTGAAAGAATTGAGGAGAGGGATGTGGACACATTTTGCAGCTGTGCAGTGAGTGCAAGCAGCTGTGGAGAATTATCAGTTTGTGGAGTGGCAGAGAAGGAATCCTTGAACAAATCAAAGAACCCCTTAAGCTGTTCAGACACAGAGTCTGAAATAAGAGAGGGTAGAGAGGTCATAGTAGTTTCTAAAGAACCAACTTTGTTGGTCAGCAGAGAAAGCTGATCCTTCAAAGGCAGGTCTTTAGGAGAGGGAGGTGTATGTGTGGACTGTTTAGATTGGGTTGATGGAGAAGATGATGATGAGGCTGGTGTATGAGGATGTGATAAAGAGGGAAGAGGAACATTTGAGAGAAGCTCCATAGCCTGGGCAAAAGTAATGTGGCCCAGCTTGGAGGGGTCAAAGGGTCCCTCAGCAGCGGCTGTAGCTGCATCATCAGGAGAAGGGGGTTGATGTTGGGGGCCTTTCAGATGCTGCTTGTGTTGCAACACCTTCATGAAGGCCAGTGGGTGTTCCCTCTACAGTGCCTTGGTGTAAAAGCACCTCATCATGGGGAGATGGGATATGCATTTCAACATCAGCAGTGGTGAAACCTGCTGATGGAATTTGCATAGAAGGAGCAGCCTCACCAAAGGGATGGTATGTTCCCTGAGGTTCATCAGCTTGGGTTGTTGGTCCCTCAGCAGCTGTTTGGTGTAGAACAGCTGTATCATGGGGAGCAGAAGTTTGAGGCTGAGCTGCTGATTGGTCTATATCAGCAGTGTGGGCACCTCGTGCAGACTCAGGGTGTAAAGAAGTTTGAGTAGGGGACAGTGTTGACTCAGTATGGAGTGGAGAGGGCTCCTGTCTTTCAATATTCTCAGCCTGTTGGGAGGCTGGAATAGTTGAGGTGGTTATCTCCTTTTGTACAACTGGTTCCTGTTGGGAGGAACCAGAGGGTCGAGGCTGACTCTGGGTGGACTCAGGTTGGAGTGAAGCAGGCTCCAATTGTGCTGAACCTTCTCCCAAAATAAGAGAGACAGCAGGGTGGCTTCTCTTACAACTGAACCCTGTTGGGAGGGAACAGAGGAGGTGGATGTTTGGGCTGGTTGTCTTTTGGCTAGAGATTTGCGTTGGTAATGGATGGATGAAGTGGGTGATTGTGGAGAGGTGATGAGAGGATCAGACTGGACAGGTTTAGAGACTGGGTCAGAAACAGGTGGGTTGGCCTGTTCCATAGTCTCAGGTGCCACAAAGGCACCAGCCACAGAGGCTTGAGGTTCAACGAACGAACCAGGGTGAGGAGCTTGCTCCCCCTCAGCCACAGAGGCTAAGGGTGCAGGCTCAGACTGAGCTGTTTTGGCCTTCTTTTGCACAGGCCCAGCTTCAGTGGTTGCCATGGTCCTCTTAACAAGTTTGGACCTGGCTTTGGATTTTCTCTTGGGAGCAGCTTCTGGATCCACCCTCACAGCAGATGGTCCTTCCACCAATCCTAATAACCTCCTCATTGGTGTTGACAGAGGAGGCTCATTTGGAAGAATAGCAGTATAGAAAACTCTATTCCCTATCACAGGGAAGGCAGCAGTATGAAGTAAGGGCTGAGAGTTGTACAAGTGCTCACCACAAATGTGTCTGAATATGAGGCTCAGAAATCTGGGGTATCGAACAGCAGTTGGTCTTGGTTCCTGCTGCACCAGATTCCTCAAGTTCAGGAAGATCCACTTAGCCATGTCCAATGTAGTCCCATCCACCAGCTGTAGGACTATTGGTATTTCATCACGGCTCAGTTGGTCAAATGAACCAACTTTAATGCTGAAGCTCATCATCACTGAGGCAAACAGAAAGCTGTAGGTAGGAGACAGATCCTTCCTGTACAGCGTAGCTCCAATTTTGGGTTCTGCTACACCACAGAAGCGTAGCAAATTTCCCATTTGCTCATTTTCAGGCTGGGGCATATCATATGAATCAGCAATGGGCAGATGAAGAACCTCCCTGAGAAGATCAGTAGTGATCTCAATGGTCTGAGTCCCATTGAGAATAGTCCCTTTGATGACTTTGGTGTTGGGGTTGTAGGCACAAGTGTACCAAAACTCATATACCATCTCCTGGTACAGGACACCAGGAGTGGCAGTCATGGCATAGTTCAACGGATGAACTGTCAAAAACTCCACCATTTGATCATAACCTTTCCCCACATAGTTTTTGGGGATTGTGAGGTTGGCAATGTAGTTCGTGGGTTTGAGGGTTAGCATTGTGGTGATTGATGAATGTTTCTGCACATCATCACCAACAAATACTGGTAGGAAGGGGTTGTTTCTGTGAGCCATTTTGAGAGTACTGAGAGTAGCAGAAGCACAAGACACTTAGTCGAATTTTTAGGGTTCTTAGGAGGTTTATGGTAGTAGTGAGGAAGACGAAGATGAAACAGTATGAGGTATTTATAAGATTTAAATGTGAGTGGGTATGAGAGAGAAATATTTGGGCGGTTGATTTGAAAAGGTCGTTAACGGAAAACGGAACGGTTGTCCATGTCAGACCGTTTGTCAGACCACTTGAGCCCTTTTTAATCACTAACACACGTAACCCACATTATCCGCAGTAATTAAGTTAAATAAAAACAGAAATTAAATAACTTAATTGTGAAGAAAGGTAATTAAAAACTGTTGGTCTAAGCTGTTAGTCAAACCTGTGATGAGCAGGGTCATCACAAGCTGTTCATTCTTCAAGCTGTTCCCTCAGCCTATTTAACCATGTAGGAACAGGTTGTGTCCAATAGCTGATCAGGTTACAAGACAATGTCTTGTAAATCAGCGTGAGGGAATGAGCAGAGTGAAGAATGGACCATCAGAGCAGGCTGGACGAGTAAACTGTTTGTGTTCAGCCTGTTGTATGTTTAAGCTGTTCAAGGATTTCAGAAAAATAGCTAAGTACAGAACATGCATAGCCTGATCTGTCTAAGCTGTTCTGAGAAACTTGAGCAGTGTGAGACATACAAGGTCTTAGACCTTCAAGGACACTTAGTCACTTTTGTTTAACATGCCCAGCTTGCTGACAAGGTAATTAAACCTGGTTTCATCAAGAGGTTTGGTGAAAATGTCTGCAAGCTGTTCATTTGTGGAAACAAAACTTACCTCCACATTACCTTTCTGAATGTGATCCCTGATGAAGTGATGTCTGACTTCAATATGCTTTGTTCTTGAATGAAATACTGGATTGTTGGAAATGGCTATGGCACTTGTGTTATCACACAGAATAGGAATTTTCCTATACACAAGCCCATAGTCTTCAAGCTGATGCTGCATCCACAGAATCTGCCCACAGCAGCTTCCAGCAGCAATGTACTCAGCTTCAGCAGTAGAAGTAGACACTGAGTTCTGCTTCTTGCTACACCAACTTATCAACTTACCACCAAGGAGTTGACATCCACCTGTTGTGCTTTTCCTATCTATCCTGCAGCCTGCAAAATCAGAATCTGAATAACCTGTTAGTTCAAGGCTTGAGTCTTTGGGATACCAAAGACCCAAACCTGGTGTACCCTTCAGGTATCTGAAGATTCTTTTAACAGCAGCTAGATGAGATTCCTTTGGATCAGCTTGGAACCTAGCACACAAACAGGTGGCAAACATAATATCAGGTCTACTAGCAGTTAAATATAGCAAGCTCCCAATCATACCTCTGTAAGCTGTTACTGAAACAGCTTTGCCACTGGCATCAGCATCCAATTTTACATTGGTTGCCATTGGGGTTTTAATAGGAGAACTTTGATCAAATTTAAACTTTTTCAAGAGATCTAAGGTTTACTTTCTTTGATTTATAAAAATTCCAGTTGAGGTTTTGTTTAACCTGTAATCCTAAAAAGAAAGTAAGTTCTCCCATCATACTCATTTCATATTTGGATTTCATGAGTAATGAAAAATTCTTGCATAACTGCTCATTGGTAGAACCAAATATTATATCATCCACATAAATTTGAACAAGCATAATATCAGATTTCACCTTCTTTATGAACAGTGTGGTATCCACTTTACCTCTGGAATACCCATTGCTCATAAGGAATTCAGTAAGAGTGTCATACCAGGCTCTAGGGGCTTGTTTAAGACCATAGAGTGCTTTGTCCAACTTATAGACAAAACCTGGATATTGTTCATTTTCAAAACCTGGAGGCTGCTTGACATAAACTTCTTCTTGCAGCTTCCCATTCAAAAATGCACTTTTCACATCCATTTGAAATACCTTAATGCTCTTATGAGCAGCGTAGGCTAGATACAAACGAATTGCTTCTAGCCTGGCCACAGGAGCAAATGTCTCATCATAGTCAATTCCTTCCTCCTGTCTATAACCCTGAGCAACCAGTCTTGCCTTATTTCTTATGACATGACCTTGCTCATCCATCTTATTCCTGAAAACCCATTTAGTGCCAATTATAGTTTTACCTTTAGGAGCAGGGACCAGCTTCCATACCTTGTTTCTCTCAAACTGATTGAGTTCTTCTTGCATGGCAGTGATCCAATTGGCATCTTTTAGTGCTTCATCCACTTTCTTTGGATCCATTAGTGAAACAAAACTAGAGAACATACAGAAGTTCCCTAAGATGTCCCACCTTGTTTGTACCCCTTTGTTGATGTCACCAATTATTTGATCATTGGGGTGACATCTGATCCACTTATGATCATTTTTCAATGATGATTCTCCTGAGTTATCAGCAGCTTCAGCAGGTCCTGTTGAATAGCTCTCAAGATTTTCAGACATACTGTTGTCTTGAGCTTGTTCACTTGTTGAACATGACTGACCACTGTTGAACATATCAGCAGAGGAACTAGGAAAATCAGCATTGATAGGTTCAGGACATGCAGTTGTGATTAAGTCAGTACACTTATTCACACAGGATGTATTGACATAATCATCATCATGCCCATCATGATTAACAGGTTCCACACTGGGTGTAGTGGAAGCTTTTGAGTCCTCTTCACTGTTTGAATGCATGAGATCATCAAAGTTTAACTCTCCTGAAACTGATTCAGGAACAGCTTTGGTGGAAGAATTCTTGGACTCTTCAAAGGTGACATTGATAGATTCATCTATCACCTTTCTTTTGTTGTTGTACACTCTGTAGGCTTTGGAGATAGCAGAGTAGCCAACAAACACACCTTCATCAGCTTTTGGTTCAAACTTTGCCAGTTGGTCCCTTTGATTCAGAATGAAGCAGGGACATCCAAACACATGGAAGTAACTGACATTTGGCTTCCTCCCTTTGAGCAGCTCATAAGGAGTCTTGTTGAACCTTTTTACCACTAAGGATCTGTTTTGGGTGAAGCAGGCAGTATTAACAGCTTCAGCCTAGAATGATGAAGGTAAACCAGATGCACACAGCATGGTTCTAGCAGCTTCAATGAGAGTTCTGTTTCTCCTTTCAGCAACTCCATTTTGTTGTGGAGTTCTTACAGCTGAAAAGTTTTGAGTGATTCCTTTCTCTTCACAGAAGTCTTCAAGAGTACTGTTTCTGAATTCAGTACCATGATCACTTCTAAGCTGCTTCACTTGGGCAGAGTTCAGCATTTCCATCTTTTTCACAAATCCAATAACTTCTCTAGCAGCCTCTCCTTTGCTCTTCAAGAAGATAACCCATGTATACCTGGAGAACTCATCAACCATTACTCGAGTGTATCTTCTTCCTCCTAGACTTGGGACATTAACAGGTCCAAACAAGTCCATATGGATTAAGAAGAGAGGAGTATCAATAGAAAAGTTATGTTTGGATTTAAATGATGGTTTTCTCTGCTTGCCTTTCTCACAAGCTGTGCAGAGTTTATCTTTAACAAAGTCATAGAAGGCAAACCTGTCACCAACTCTTTCTTACAGAGTTTGTTGATGTTCTTGAAGTTCAGGTGTGACAGCCTTTTGTGCCATAACCAGTTTAAGTCTGCATTTGTTCTTGTGAGAAAACAGGTTTCAATTAAGGGATCAGCAGATTGCATGTCCACAACATATACACCTTTCTTTCGTTGAGCACACAGCACAACTTTGCCTTGGGGATCCAATATGTAACCCAGGTGCTCATCAAAGTTAACCTTATAGCCAGCATCACACAGTTGACTTATGCTAACAAGGTTATGTTTTAGCCCAACCACATAGGCTACTCTTTTAAACACTGCAGCACCAGCTTTAAGAGTTCCATAACCCTCAGTGGATCCCTGTACATTGTCACCAAATGTGACTTTTGGCCCTTTTTCAGGCCTGAGATCACTCAGCAGGTCCTTACAACCTGTCATGTGCCCTGAGCAGCCACTGTCCAAGCAAACCTGGGATGGTTGTTTTTCCTGCAGAGTGACAAGAAGAATATTAGTCATTTTTAGGGGAACTCATCACAGAGATGAGTTCTCCTACTTCATCAACATTTGTTGATGGACTTGTGATGTCAACACTAATATTCCCTTTTTGAATGGTATCAGTTTGGATACCACTCTCATTGAATGAGATGTTTCCAACACTGTTTATGTTAGCAGTGAGGGAATCATCAGAGTCAGCAGGCCTCATGTCCTCAGTTTCAGGACAGCCTTTGGCCAGATGTGTCTTCATTCCACATTTATAACATTTTCTCCTTTTAGCATTTTTGGAAGAAGATATAACAACCTAGATTTTTATCTATGTCTTTTATTTTGACTTGATCCAAATAAATGTAAATTTAGTTACATTATTAATTATGTAATGCTTGAATGTTAAGATAATAATATAATTTTATTATATTATTGTTATAAAAATAAAATAAAATATAAAAAAAAAGAGATTAAGTAAATATAATTTTAAATTATATTTATGATAATATTAAAGATGATCAAATTATAAAAGATATGTAAAATACAAATGTTAATGGGTTAAATAACAAATATGATTAAAAGAAATATATAAACCGAAAATTAATGATCATTAAGATCATTTACACACTTAACTCTCTCTCTCTACTCTCTCTCACTAAACCTACGGCCAACCTCTCCAAATCACCCAAAATTTGTTCAATTAATAACATTCAATTGAAGAATCAAGATCAAGGAGTTACAATAAGCATTCAAGAACAATAATCAACAAGAATTCAAGGTAATTTCTTGATTTAAATTCGAAATTTATATGAGTTTGGTTCGGTTCTTCTCAAAACCGAACCCACGAATTAAAACATAGAAATTCTTGGTTGCATGAAAGAAATTTTAGTAGATTATGATAAATCTAACTTATTAGATGTAATTGAAACAAAATTTATGGATTAGATCATTCAAATTAAATTAAATCGGAACTTTTTGAAGAAAACCTGTGTTCTTGACAAAAATGAACATTTTTGGATGATCTTGTTATAATTGGGACGTTTTTGATCAATAAAATTATATAAAATTACACAAATAATGTTAATACAACTATAAATGTAATTGCATGTTAAAATAATTAAAGTTTTGTGAATTTTATGAGAAAACCCATATGAATATAAGTATGAACATGAAGAACAAATTCTGGAAATTATGAACTTGAAGGATCCGAACTCGGTTATATCCGAATTCGGATGAATGTCCATTTCGGATGAAATCATCTTCGGATATGTCCAAATTCGGTTAAGTCCGAAATAGGATGATCTATTTCGGATGCTCTATTTCGGATTTTAGCATCTTGGATCTTGAAGGATCCGAATTCGGTGCCTATACTAATCCTAATTCGGTCCATGCTTGATTCGAAAATCTATGACCGAATTCGGATGACCATTTCAGATCTATCCGAATCCGGGTAGGTGCTGGGTCCGAATTGAGATGCCCGTTTCAGATTGGTCCGGATCCGGATGATCCGAATCCGGATGGTCCGAAACCCGATTCAATATTTTGATATTTTTGCAAATAATTAACGGAATTATCAGTTATCAGAATCAGATAGAAATAAAGAATTTATGACCAAAAGATGATGACATTAATAAAGATGATGAAAATGACATAATATTATCATGAATGATTTTGAACAGGTTCAGTATATTATCTGAACAAAGACTAAAAGACTTAAAAGCGGGTCAGAGATTTGATTTGACAAAGAAAAAGAATTGACAAGATTACAGATTGACGAAATCCTGAGATAACTCAGGTGGCAGATTTTTATATCTGTTTGACCAAGACCCAAACTGTGAGTTATAGATATTCAAATTGAACATGCAAAGATCCGTTTGAGATATATTGATGCTGTTACATTATTTGACATTCATTTATCAGCTGGATTGAGACCTGTGCACACCATGGATGGGTGTTGCCCAGTGAATCATGATAGTTATTTGCTTATCATTTCATATTGCATTTATTAGCGTTTCAGACTTTGCTTTATGATTCGTTGCTATCATGACTCCTAAGACTTATGCTTACTTCATTGATCAGACTTGATAAGACTTATTCAGCTTGACTAGCCCTTATGGTCTATTGTTCTAGACCCGGCTATTCCACCAGTTCTCACGAACTTGGTAATGACCTCCGATGTTCGGCCATGTTGACCTACTGGTAGCTAGCCCAGTATGTGGCTGATCCCCACGATATAAGCGTGAGTGTGGTTTGAACATCATCCGATCTTCAGATACTATATCTCAATCATGATGAGGGCTGTAGCGGCAGCCAAGACTTATCACGCTTAGATTATGACTCCGCTTGACACGCATGTTAATATTGAAAATCTATAAACTCACTAAGCTTTGCTTACAGATGTTGCTTTAAAATTTTACAGGAAAAGCCAAAGGAAAATCACCTGCAGGACCTAGTGCTTAGGTCATCAAGAAATCCAAGTTTTGAAGCTTTCCTAGACCACTTCTCAACAAACTTTCTGGTACTGATTGGAAGACAGTTAATGTGGTGGTTCTGGGTAGACTTGTTGTGATGATTGATGTTATGAATAGATTAGATGTTATCCTTTTATAACTTTAATTTGAAATATGTAATCTGTATCCTAATATGTAATGTACATGTAATTTTATTTTTTTTCCGCAATTTAATTACCCTATCTTAGTATGGTTGATATCGTATTGCATATTATGGGACCTAGACTGGTGAGCACTGCCCCGTAAGGGGTGGTCTTCACAGAAGACCTTTCAGAAACACATTCTGAGTTATTTCTGTTTATTCCATCAGCAGGTTTAGCAAACTTATTACTTTTCGATGAATCAATAGCTTGAGTGGAAAGTTCAATAGCCACAGCTTTGCCTGTTTCTTCTTTCCTCTTTTTAGGAGGACAGATGTCAAAGATAGGAAGCTTAATTGCCTTTTGAACTTCCACAGGTTTAGGAAACCTATTCCCATCTCTCTCAGGCTGAGCAATGACTTTGCCTTTGCCCTTCCTGAGATGTGATTGATGTTGCCTATCAACATAATCATTATTTCTGGTTTTGAAAGACTTATTCTTATTTAAAACCAGTTTATCACTATGATTAGAAAACTTATTTGAAATCACAGCAGGTTTGCCTTCAATCTGAGACTTACTCTTGTTAAAGGCAGACTGCTTACCTTTTGAAAACTTATTTTCAAAATGTTCAGCATTAAAAGGATTAGTATGCCTTTTTACATCAGCTTTAGACACAAAGCCTGTTTTGTCAACAGGTTTGGTGTCCACAGCTGCAGTTTGGACATGCTTTCCTTTCTTTTGCTTGTGTGAATCAGCAGAGCACTTAGCAAGCTTATTTGATGGAAAACTTATTTCATCAGCAGCTTTTGAGCTAGGTTCACACGAGCTATCAGTGTTTTGAGGCCTGACAAACCTGTTTGTTGAGATTAATTTACCATTCACTTTTTGAATAAAAGTGTTTGGAAGCTCACCAAGAGTGGACAAGTCTTCTTTTAAATTATTAACCTCAACAATGGAAGCTGCTGTGTCAAGATCCCCTCCAAGATAGGCTTGGATTTGTGCAGGAATCTGCTGACTTATGCAGTGGCTGACTTTTTGTGCAGATTGGCACCAAGAGTCAACTATCTTTTGAAGCTTAGCATGTTTTATATCTGTTTCTCTCTTTTCTTCTAGTAAAATGGAATTGATGTGTTTTAATTCATCAAGCTCAGCTTCCAACTTATGGAAACTGTCCAGTTTACTAGATTTTGTTTCAATATCAGTTTTTAGCTTAGAGATTTCTAGAATAAAAAAACAGCATGCTTCTCAACAGCAGCTTTCAGATCAACGAGCATATATTCAAACATTTTAACTTTTTCTTCAGAACTGTAATCCATAAAATTTTGTACCTTATACATCATTGTAGGGTTCCAATTCTCCAAGCTGCTAAAAGCTTCAGCTTCAGCCAGATCCTGTTTAAAGTTTCTTGTTGATGGGACATCAGTGTTGGCCATCAGACAGTTATTGTCTTCTTCATCAGATGATGAATCAGACTCCTCCCAGTCACAAGTTTCTGCCATAAGTCCCTTTTGCCTGTTGGAAACCACTGAGTTTTCCAACTTTCTCAGCTTAGCCATAGCCATAAGGTACTTAACCCTATAGCCATCATCCTTGTTTGTCTTGTGTGGTTAGGATGACTGACCAACAGCTTTTGACACACAATCAGCAGCTATGTGGCCAGTTTTGCCACATTTGAAGCACTCAACTTTGGTCTTATCAAATGCTTTCTTTTTGACAGCATTTGAACTTCTTTGCAGCATGTTTCTTCCAAACTTTTTCTTGTTGAACCTTTTGACAAGCATGGTTATCATTTGCTTATCATCCAGTTAAGCAATATCTGCATTGTCTTCCTCTTCAGACACTTCCTCCTTATCATCAGCCTGTTGATCAGGGTGAGTGAACACATCACTCACCTGATTTGCAGGTTGTCTCACACTGGCCACAAAGGCTACACCTTTCTTAGATATTTCCAAGGCATTTCTCTTATGTTGCCTTGACTGCTCATCATTCAGTAAGGATCCATATAAGTTAACAAGATCCATACTTCTGATGGTACCTAAATTCCTTAAAATTGTAGAAAAATAATTCCATTCTTCAGGCAAAACATCTAAGAACTTGTTTACCAAAGTTAGGCTGTCCTTGGTGATCCCAACAGCTTTGAGATCATTTACAAGAGCAGTAAACCTGGTGTAGGTTTCAGTGAGAGTCTCCTTTGGTTTTGCAAAGAACAGTTCATACTGTCTAACAAGATTATTAATCCTGTTGTCAAGTGTGGTTGTGGGTCCATCATAGACGGTACACAAAGTATCCCACATCTCCTTTGCAGTCTTCATCTTCTCAACCTGTTTGAACACATCATCAGGTAGAGAGATGACCAGATTGTTTCTGGCTTTTGCATCAAGAGCCACCAGTCTTTTGTCTTCATCAGATCATTGAGCTTTTGCTTTCTCAAATGTTCTAATTTCAGGAGCAGCTCCTTCAACAGCAGGAGTTATAGTTGTAAAAGAGGTTGGCACATAGGGACCCTCCATTACAATCTCTGGTAGTTGCACATCCAGATTCTCTAAGTAGAGCATCATTCTGCACTTCCAACCAGAAAAGTTCTGATGGTTGAACTTTGGAGGTTTGCCCATTGAGCCATTGTCATAGTATGAGGAACTTGCAGCACTGTTGTCCATGGAAACTTTGGGAGAATGAGAGATCTAGAATGACACACACTCTAAACTGCTCTGATACCAGTTGTAGGTCCCAAAAGATATCCCGAGTATATAGCCTTAAGCTGTAGAGGGGGGGTTGAATACAGCTCTTTAAAAACTACACACAATTTTCTCAATGTTTGTATGTATTATCAACAAATGTTAATTACAAACAAGCTTCAATGCGGAAAGGTTCAAGCTGAGATGACAGATACAACAGTATGTTTAACTAGTCTAAGACTGACTTAAACTAATTACAATGAATACACTCACTAAGAATCACTCACTGTGTTTACAAGACTCTGAGGAACAGCTTGAACAAGAACAGCTTAGACACTGAGCACTATTTTATTCAAGCAGACTTGCATGCATGAAAGACTCACTTTGAATGCACGTTCACTCTTGGTTTCAGCACTTAGCTTTTTGGCTTCATCTTTCAATCCTTGGAAGTTTCTTTTTATACTCACTTAGAGGATCTAAGTGAAGCTTCTTCATTGGACATTATGAAAAAGGTAAAGTCTTGTTGAAAAGACAACATAAACTTTTCTGCACATTTCTGAAAAGCAGACTTGTCTTCATGTGGGCAGAACTTTTGTCTTTTCACTTTGTCTACTGTTGCATTGCCTTTAACTAAATAAGGAATGGTCAACTTTGTGTTTTTCTTCCTTTGTAAAGGCCTATTTTGATATAAGAAAAAGGTCTGTCACCCTTTTTCAAATATCCTTTTGTCTTCATGTAACAGAACAGCTTGGGCAGGCTGAGCAGTTCTAATTTCCACTTTGTTTTCGACTTTGTAAACTGATCTTGTGGTCAAAAACAATACATGAGGACTTGGAAACATATTCCTTAAAGTGTTTAGCCTGTTCACAAAGAACAGGTTCTGTTCACAAAGAACAGAACACTTGTAAACTGCCCAAGCTGCTCACCAGTGTAGAGCAGTGTAAACAGTTTATGTCCAGCCTGTTCAGCAGACTGAACAGCTTGGGCAAAACTGCCTTTGTTGCAACACATGCAACACATAGAACAGCTTCAGACTGATATTGTAAATCATTTTCAGGTTTCAATAAGGCATATAACAGGCCTTAAATTCAACCTTCAAAAGCATCAACAGGTTTGATTAATAATCTCCCCCTCAGATGCAGAACAGGTTTGACTGAGGCCTTTTTGTGCCTAATTGAAGCATTCACGGATTCAGACTATGGAGGTTGCAGCTTGAACCGGAATTCAACAACTGGAGGTTTTCAGTTCCTTGGAGGGAGACTCGTATCCTGGCAATGCAACAAACAGACTTCGGTAGCCGTGTCAACGTGCGAGGCCGAATATGTAGCTGCTGGTAGTTGCTGTTCACAGGTTTTGTGGATACAACAACAATTGCGGGACTACGGTTTGACTTACACTAATACTCCCATTAGGATAGATTATCAATCTACTATTGCTATAACTAATAATCCAGTTAAACACAGTAAAACAAAGCACATAGACATAAGACATCATTTCATACGTGATTGTGCTGAAAAGAACTTAATATAGCTGGTAAAAGTGGAAACGAAAGATAATGATGCTGATCTATTCACTAAAGCTTTTGATAAGTCACGCTTTGAGTTATTAGTTCAATTGAATGGTATGCGTAATCCAGAGTAACTTGACCTTAGTATATTTTTCTTTCTTTTTATAGTAAGTTTGTTATTAAGTAGAATTTATTTCCTTTTATACTAAGTTAGTAGGTTTGTTTATTAGCTTATCTTAAAAATGAAAAATAAAAAAAAAAAGAGAAAAACCTTAAAAAGTTGAAAAAAAAAGAGAATATTAGAAAATTGAGTTAAGTCTTAGATACATAGGCTCAAAGTGACGAAAATTAGCACAGTCGATACAATCTCTAAGTGTTAAGCTTTCACACATAATGCACCTTAAACTCTAAGTGATACACATTTCTTGTTTGATGTGTTGGTAGTCATAATGCACAAAGGGAATCTCAAAAGCTAATAAAATATTCAAGAAAAAGTCTTATGTGTAACTAACTTAGATGTATGGCCAAATGGTCTTAATTTCTATGTTAGAGACATACAAACAATGATTCTAAACGAGGTATGCAAATTTTCTGGGGGATGTATAGCAACATCGAATACATCTTAAAGAAAAGAAAAGAAAAGAAAATTTTGATAAAAAGGAGAGAGTCAAAACAAGTCGCTTTGTTGTACGTAAGTACAGACCTGTCACCTCTGTTTTGATTCGAGTTAGCAAGATAGTCGCTTTGTTGTACGTAAGTACAGACCTATCACCACTGTCTTGCTAGCTTTAAATAAACTTTAAGACAAACTAAGACACTCTGTTGTATGTAAATACAGAACTGTGTCTGACGTTTGCCTTTTAAAGAAAACTTGCAATACCGAAAAGTTATAATCATTGTGTGTCTGCCTTGGTCATAGAAGTATGTCTAAGTATGGGACACGTAAGGTAGTTTCTTGATAAATAAAAAGGCCAAGGGATATTCCGAAGTGTAAAATGTTTAAAGGGAAAATCATACCGACAATCGACTTGGTTTGTATTTCACGACAAACAATCAAAGGAATAAAAAATTCCTAAGTGTGAAAGTGTAATACTGAAAGTGCGTATTGACACCACTATCTGATTGAACCTTCTTTGACTTTCTCACAAAAATATTTTGATAGTATAGATCGTAAATTTTAAAAGTAGTTTAGAGTAGCTTAAGTTTAAATTTTATTGAGTAAAGGACATTTTTGGTCCTTGTGGTTTGATGGTTTACCCGGATTCAGTCCCTTAACCATAATAAGGTCAAATTTCATCCCTATTTTGCTAATTTTGTGCCCTTTTAGTCCCTCGTCCGTTAAACTTAGCGACACAACCGTTAAATTTGCCAGAATGACATTTTTACCCATTTTATTGAGACCTTTTTAGTCCCTATGGTTTTATTATTTACCCATTTATAGTCCAACATTTATTTTATTTTATTTTATCTTTATAATACTTCTATATTATTTATAGATATACTTAATTCATTATAAACACACTTATTTTATTTATAAATATAGTTATGTTTTAATAGTTTATTTACATTTACTATTGTTCGTATTTTATTTAAAGTTTAACTTTTATTTTAATTTAAATATATATTTCTTTACTAATTTATTTAAAGTTCATCTTCTTTATTAATTTTAATATTTATAATATTATTGTTGACATTTATATATGTAATTTTGTTAGTTGTGTTTAAGTAAATATCATATCGTCGATATTTTTTCTCTCCAAAGTCACTATTTCCTCAAATATCTTCCAACCTAATCAATTATCAACACATAAATTATATTATATGTGTTAGATATATATATATATATATATATATATATATATATATATATATATATATATATATATATATATATATATATATATATATATATATATATAGGGAGGTTCCATTGAGAACTTTTGTGCATCGAGGCACAAAAGAACCTCCACTAACCCTTGGATGAAACGAATGTGTGGGTTAGATCAAATGGCAAAAGGGTAATTAAATAGAAAGTTTTATGCATCAAGTGCACATAATGAAATTCGCGGAGGGGTAAAACAGGAATTATGCAATCCTTATTTAATTATTACACTTCCAAAATTAACAAAAATAATACAAATTCAAAATACATCAAAATACATGCATATCGTTTATCAGTTCATGCATATCGTTCATCTCTTCCAAAAATAAATCATGCATATCGTTCATCTCTTCCAAAATCAAAATACATCATAATACAAACATGAATCGTTCATACAAACATAAATCATGCATATCGTTCATCTCTTTCAAAATCAAGAGGGGGCTAAGAGAGGGGAGAGAGAGATAGAGAGAGAAAGAAAGAGGGAGTGATTTTAGGAAAGAAGTTAATGGTGATTTTTATACCAAATTTAGCTATTAATTATCTTAAAAACATTTAAATTCAAAAATAATTTCCATACATTTAATATCCCCTAAATGCCCTTTGTGCACCATTGGTAGATAGTTCGATGCACAAAAGTTCTCAATGGTGCCTCGATGCACAAAAGTTCTCAATCGAACCCCAATCTCTCTCTCTCTCTCTCTCTCTCTCTATATATATATATATATATATATATATATATATATATAGGGAGAGGTTCTTTTAAGAACCTTAAAGATGGTGAAAACCTAGGAACCTTTTAGAGCCCTTGGATCAAAAGGATATTTTTGGAATAAATATAATATCTTTCTCTCTCCACCTTTCAGTGGACTTAAATGAGCGGCGGATCAAATTCTAGAAATTTTTCATCCTTACATCACTTATATTCAAGATGTAAGGGGGTGATGGAAACTGTAGCTTTCGTTCAATAGCTGTTTGTCTTGGGTATAGTGAAGATTAGTGGATTTATGTCCGTCAACAGTTAGATGAATTGTTAAATTCGTACGAGCGCTATGGTAGAGTTTTTTTATGGAACAGATAAAATACTCACTTCACTGGAGTGGTGGGAATCTCTAGCACTACAGCCACAATGGATGATTATGCCTGAGACCGATATATTGATAGCTAACAGGTTCGGGGTGATCCTTCATTATTTAACGAATGGAGGTTGTATCACTTTTTTTACTCTCTGGAAAGGTCCTGAAGAGTTTCCACATCATCAGGTCATTACAATTGCACATGTAAGTGGGAATAATTATGTGACGGTGCACTTAGATGGACAATACTCAATGCCTGGTATTTCGGCTTTATGGATCTGCAAACTCTGATAGGTGTTGGATGGGAACGTATGTATATGTCACGTTTAGAATTCTACAAACAACTCAGACCTACAAACAAAGCTCTTATAAATATAGAGGATGACTAAATTTTGTGTTTTTATATTTATGAAAGTTAACTATGAATAAAATTTTACCTTTATTTTTACATATTAACTTTTATTCTTTTTATGTTAAACACTTACCTTCTATCATATAATTTTTTTTTATGTTAAAAAAACTTTTTAAAACCATGCATATTTAAGTTGGTAAAAAAAATATTAAAATTGGTAACACAAAAGAAAAAAGAAATAGTAAAAGAACATTAGTCAAACTAAAAAACGAAAAAGTAAACATATAAGTTAGCAATAAAATTAGTCAAAAGTAATGGGTGTTGCTAAAGAGACACCCTAATAGGGTGTTTCTCTTTCCTACTTTTGTCATTAATTAATAACTAATTAGATTTTTTTTATTGGTTGTTACTATAGTTACATGCAGTCAAAATTATCATTTTCAAGGTAAGGTCTTTTCAAGAAAATTGAATAAATAATAAAAAGTCAATTTCTTGGAAATTAAGTACAATAAAAAAATCAAATATTCATTTTCAATGTTAGAAACTAATACAATATAAATGGTAATTTTCTTTAACTAAGGAGAGTGAAATAATTTATAGTAATTTCTTCAATAAACTCCGGCCACTCCAACTGAACTCCCGGCGACGACTGGACAGTAAAGTTGAGGTATCAAAATCAAACACCACTTTATAGAAATCAAATACAAAGTTTTTTTCATTCAATTTCAACTTTTTTTCTGTAAAAATAAATGTATCTATAGATGTGAAAAATATCTTTTTTCATTTAAATTCAAACTTTGGTTCAGCAGTACAATTCAATAAAAAAAACAGGTTCACAACAACACAAACAGACACACACATACAACTTTTAACATATATATGTCTCTATATGTATATGTGGTTGTATATATATAAATATAAAAAGAAAGAGAGAGATGAATCTATAGTCCACATGAAAACCCTAGCTAGATTTCTTGTTCTTTGCTTCTTTTTAGACTTACCCAGAAAAATGAACCGGTGGCGGTGGATGAGGAGGTGGCAGTGGTAGTGGTGGTGAGGGCGGGCGGTGGCTGTAACAGAGAGCGGTGGCATGACAGAGAGAGAGGGCAGTGGCATGACAGATAGAGAGAGAGGCGGTGGGCGGTGGCTGTGACAAAGAGCGAGAGAGGGAGGCTGTCGTCGTGGCTGTAACAAAGAGCGAGAGGGAGAGAGGCGTCGCCGGCGCCGATGAGGGTGGCGGCCGGATCTTGAATGGAGAGTGAGAGAGATTTGAGAGAGTGAAAGGAGAACATTAGGAAGCATTGTAGACAGTCTTTCAAATCCCAACGTGAGTGGGACTCTTTTCAAGCAATGTGGGCTATACTTCTTGACTCTCCGACATGGATGTCATACACTGAAAACATGACAAACTTCAATTAAAGTTGAGAAAACATCAAGGTAAAACAATTATCTAGTAATTATACCTTCAAAACTTTTATACGTAATAACAATTATTTACATACAGGTGTTTTGAATTATCTGAATCGAGTTTGGTTAAAGAAATACAAGAAAATGTTTGTGTCTGTTTGGATTGATGTGAAGACCACCCCTTACGGGGCAGTTCTCACGAGTCTAGGTCCCACATCATGCAATATGATATCAATCAAACTAAGCTAGGGTAATTAATTGCGGAATTATAAATTACATGTACAAGCATATTAGGATTAAGTTTAATACAGTTTTACAGTTTTCAAATTAAACTTATATAGGGCACAAGTCAAATCTAATTCATATCATCATATAATCAATATAAATCTTCCCAGAACACCATATTATCGTCCTCCAATTAGTACCAAAATGGGTTTGTTGAGTAGAGGTGTATGAGAACTCCTGTCTTGATCTTGTAAGACCTAAGTACTAGGTCCGGCAGGTGACTTTCCTTTATCTTTTCCTGTAAAAATGTTAATGTAGCAACTGTAAGCAATGCTTAGTGAGTAAATAAATTTTCAAATTAACATGTAATGTCAAGCGGATCATAAATCTAACGTGATATGTCTTGGCTGCCGCTACAGCCCTCATGATTGAGACATAGAAGTCATAGAGTCGGATGATGTTCAAGCCACACTCACGCTTAAATCGTGGGGATCAGCCACATACTGGGCTAGCTACCAGTAAATCAACGTGGCGGAACATCTGAGGTCATTACCAAGTTCAATAGAACTGGTGAAATAGCCAGGTCTAGAACAATAGACCAACAAGGCTAATCAAGCTGAATCAATATGTCAAGTTATATGCAATGATGAAGCATACGTATTCATAGTCATGATAGCAGTAATCTTAAAGCAATATCTGAAATGAACTGTAAAAGCAATATCATATGAAGTGATAAGTCAAATAGCTATCATGATCCACTGGGCAACACCCAACCATGGTGTGCACAGGTCACAATCCAGCTGATAATATGAATGTCAAATCAATCTAGCATCAACAGTATGTCTCAACCGGAAATTCAAGCATGTTAAATCTGAATATCTATAACTCATAGATCTGGGGTCTTTATCAAATAGATGTAAAATCTGCCACCTGAGTTATCTCAGGATTTTATCTTTGTCAATCTGTTCTCTGTCAATTTCAAATCTTTGACCCGCTTTTAAATCTTTAAATCTTTGTATCTATGTTCAGAATTTCACTGAACCTGTCCAGAATTATCACATCATATCATGTCAATATCATCATCTTTTTAGTCTTTAAAATCTTTATTACATCTGATTCTGATAACTTGTTCGTTCATAAATCATTCTTTCAGTAATATTCTTTGTTTCATAAATTCTCAAAAGTCAATATATATATATATATATATATATATATATATATATATATATATATATATATATATATATATATATATATTAATATATATACTCATTTTGCTAATCATCTTGTTATTTTATGCGTCGTTCATGTGTTTTATTCAAGATACACAAATTTAGGGAGTGGGCTATTCAAGTATATATATAAATTCGAATATGTATCTAATTTCAAAGGTCATAGAATAAAATATAGGTTATATTCGAAATCCATGATTAAATTCGAATCATCATTCGAATTTAATGATTAAATTCGAACCTACTTTAGAATTTAGGGCTAAATTCGAATAAGGGGTCTAAATTCGAAGCATTTTCTCGAACATATGTACAAATTCGAAGCCTTCATCTCGATTCTATGGTTAAATTCGAGAACCATTTGATTTTAAGGGTTAAATTCGAACTTGGGATTCGATTTTAGCTGAAAATCGAGTTTGTTCTTATGTATTTCGAGTTTGTTCTTGGCATCTCGAATTTGTTCATAATTTACAGCTTTTAAACATGAATTTCTAAGTCATAAATCACAAATATGATAAGTATTGAGCCTAGTTTTGATTTATTATACATAATCTATAAGAATCTAGTTAAAACTCGAGATAGAATAGATTAAATTCGAATGAAAATGGTAAATTCAAATTTATTCATCAAAACCGAAAATAAAAAGCTAAAGGTGTCGATTTTTACCTCGAATTCTGTGTAGATTGTTGTTGATTACTACTCCTTGTAATTTCTTCTTGATTAAACTCCAATTGCTTGCAAATTATAGTGATTTTTTTTATGAACTTTGTAAGATTTTAGAGAGACAGTAGAGAGAGAGTAAAAATGATTAATGAATCCTAAATCTCGTTTATATACTTCATCTGGTTTTATTTGCTACTTAACCCACTATTACTTTTGTATATTATATCTCTTTTATTTAATTATCTTTAATAATTTATTAAATCATAATTTAAATATTTATATAATTTAATTAAATATTTCATAACTTAATTAAATTATAATTCAAATAATGTAATAATATTACATTATCGGTTCAAATACTGAATTTAAGACTAATCAAAAGTTAGGCTGTTACAGAATGGGCTCCACCACGCACAACTTCGTCCCCGAAGTTAGCTATGTTCGAACAGACTGGTATAAGTACCTTTCATGACATCTTCAGATTCCCAAGACTGATGCGAACCTTTGTGGTGTTTCCACTGGACGAGCACCATCTGTATATCTTTATTTCTAAGCTTCTTGGTCTTCGAGTCCAGAATACACTCCGGCTCTTCAACCACTCGAAGCTTTTCATCAATTTGCAGGTTAACGTGTGGTATCTGCACTTCTCTTTCATCAGCTAAACTCTTTCTCAAGTGACTAACATGGAATATAGGATGTATTCCAGATAAGTCCGCTGGCAGTTCAAGACGATAAGATTGATTTCCTATCTTTTCAACAATCTTGAACGGACCGATGAATCTCGGAGCTAGCTTATTTCGCTTTATGAATCTCACCACATTCTTCATTGGGGATACTTTCAGCATAACCCAATCGTTAACCGCAAAGCTTATTGATCTGTGTCGATTATCATAATATGACTTCTGCCTGCTTTGAGCTTCGAGAATATTCCTTCTGACAAGTTGAATCTTCTCATGAGTCAACTGTAGAAGGGCAGGACCCGCTATTGGCGATTCGCCTGTTTCACGCCAACAGGTAGGAGTTCTGCACTTCCTTCCATACAAAGCTTCAAATGGAGCCATCTTGATCGTGGAATGGTAACTGTTATTGTATGAGAATTCGATCAGAGGCAAGTGGTCATCCCAATTACCACCCAGATCAAGAACGCAGGCACGAAGCATATCTTCGAGGGTAAGGATAGTACGCTCACTCTAGCCCTCTGCATTAGGATGATAAACAGTACTCATAGAGATCCGAGTACCCATCTCGTCTTGTAGAGCTTGCCAGAATCTAGATGTGAAACGACGATCACGATCAGATACGATAGACTTTGGCACACCGTGACGAGAAATTATTTCGG
The DNA here is from genome assembly GCA_020465985.1 of Centrapalus pauciflorus. Lineage (NCBI taxonomy): Eukaryota > Viridiplantae > Streptophyta > Magnoliopsida > Asterales > Asteraceae > Centrapalus > Centrapalus pauciflorus. The sequence goes on along the minus strand of JAANYP010008893.1, from coordinate 203,533 downwards.
TGATGTACATCTGTGCCAATCTATCAAGAGAATACGTCTCTTTCATCGGTATGAAGTGAGCTGACTTCGTTAATCGGTCCATGACTACCCAGATGGAGTCGTGCTGTCTCTTGGTCTTTGGCAGTTTCGTGACAAAATCCATGGTTATGTGCTCCCACTTCCACTCGGGAACTGGCGGTGGTTGCATACTCAAAGGGTTTCTGGTGTTCTGCCTTAACCATTTGACATACTCTGTAGCTTTCAACATATAAACCGATGTCTTTCTTCATTCCTGGCCACCAGTAGTCAGTTTTCAGATCAAAATACATCTTTTAGCTGCCAGGATGAACAGATAACTTGGACTGATGGGCTTCAGATAGAAGAGTGTTGCGAATAGAACCATATTTAGGAATCCAGATTCGGTTTCCCTGGAGACAGTGAAGTCCTAAATGGTTCAGAGATAAGAATTGTAACTGCCCTTTGAGATTTTCAGAACCAATATTCTCTTCTTTCAACGCTTCGACTTGAGCAGATCTGATGTCTTCAATAAGATCGGAAGAGAATACAACAGGAGTCAGGGCATAGCAACACTTTTCTGGATATACTTTCTTACTCAAAGCATTCGCGACAACATTAGCTTTGCCGGGATGATATAGGATCTCGCAATCATAGTCCTTGATAAGCTCCAAGGACCGACGCTGTTTCATATTCAGATCCTTTTGAGTAAAGAGATGTTTGAGACTCTTATGATCGGTGTAAAGCTGACACCGAGTCCCATAAAGATAATGACGCCAGATCTTCAGAGCAAAGGTAACTGCAGCCAACTCAAGATCATGAGTCGGTGCACTTTTCTCGTAATCTTTCAATTGCCTTGAAGCGTAGGCAATTACTTTTCCCCTTTGCATTAGAACACATCCTAAGCCAGTACCAGATGCGTCGCTGTAAACGACAAAATCATCATTGCCTTCTGGTAAGGCTAGGATTGGCTTTTGCTTCAGAGTTTCAAATGCCTCTTGCTGTTTATCCGCCCATACGAAAGGTGTATTCTTTCGTGTTAGCATCGTTAACGGCACAGTAATCTTGGAGAAGTCCTTTTATGAATCGCCGATAATAACTGGCCAATCCAAGGAAACTTCTTATTTCGGAGGCATTGCGAGGCGTTTGCCATTTTTGAACGGCCTCGACTTTAGACGGATCAACTGAGATGCCTTCGCCAGATATAACATGGCCAAGGAATTGGATCTATAAAATAATCAAAGCAGAATTTCAAGTTTTGTTTGAAACAAGGAACGCTTAGGAATGACTCAAGACAATATAAAGTTATACCTGTCTGAGCCAGAATTCGCACTTAGAGAATTTTGCGTAGAGTCTTTCTTTTCTCAGTAACTCTAGAAATTGTCGTAGATGAATAGAATGATCAGCCTCCGTTTTGGAGTAAACAGAATATCGTCTATGAATACGATAACTGACTTATCCAGCATTGGTCTGCACACGCGATTCATGAGGTCCATAAACGCTGCTGGTGCATTTGTTAAACCGAACGGCATCACGAGAAATTCGTAATAACCGTATCTTGTTCGGAAGGCTGTCTTCAGAATATCCTCATCTTTTACCTTCAATTGATGATACCCAGAACGAAGATCAATCTTAGAAAAATAGCTGGCTCCTTGTAGCTGATCGAATAAATCATCAATTCTGGGCAGAGGATACTTATTTTTTATAGTGACTTTGTTCAACTCGCGGTAATCAATGTACATTCGAAGAGTTCCGTCTTTCTTCTTTACGAGTAAGACAGGTGCACCCCACGGAGATGAACTCGGTCGGATAAATCCCTTTTCTAACAGCTCTTGCAACTGCTTTGACATTTCCTGCATTTTCGCAGGCGCAAGTCTGTAGGGAGCTTTAGCAATGGGAGCCGCACCAGGAACTAAGTCAATACCGAATTCGACTTGACGTTCCGGTGGCACTCCAGAAATATCATCAGGAAACACGTCTGGAAACTCACAGACGATTTGAATATCAGTTAAGGATTTATTTTTGGCTTCCGGGATAGATTCAGACGAGACGTAGCATAAATAAGATTCGTGACCCTTAGATAGATACTTATACGCTTTTTCAACAGAAATGAAGCAGTGAGCACCTTTTCGCTTCTCGCCTTTGATTTCCAATACTCGGCCGTCTGAAGACTTCATTCTGATGATTCGCAGATTGCAGACGATCGTAGCCTCGTTATTCATTAGCCAGTCCATGCCGATGATGACGTCGAACTCTTTCAACGGAATCGGGATAAGGTCGAGGTTGAACACGATATTGTCAACAAGCAGAGTACAGTTTCGATAAACAGAATCAGCCATAACATAGTTGTTACTGGCTGTCTCAATGTCAAGTATCACGGGAAGCTTCGATGGAGATTTGAATAATCTTTGTGCGAAAGAAGTCGATATAAAGGAACGACTAGCACCAGAATCAAATAATACGCGAGCAGGTATCGAGTTAAGCATGAACGTACCGGTAACTACGTCAGGGGTTTCTCTTGCTTCTTCTGCTGTTATCTGAAATGCGCGAGTTCTTGCTGTTGGTGTTGCAGCTGAACTTTTCATAGTAGATCCACCAGCTGACGATTGTGTCTGACCCCGTTGCCCGCTGCGACACTGATACATGAAGTGTCCTCGTTTCCCACATTTCGCACATCTGAGTCCTCGTTGAGGGCACTCTTCACTACTGTGACCAATTTTGTTGCAAGCAAAACATGTGACGTCATCCGGATTACATAGTCCCATGTGTGATTTCCTACATCTTTTACAAAATCGGGGTTCATTCGTAAGCGAGTAGGCTTGAGCTTTCGGTTGGGATTGCTGAGGTTGCTGGGACTGGGACTTGTTTGGCCTGAAGAATCTGCCGAATCTCTGCTTCTTCGGAGGAGAAGGACATGTCGGATTAGCTGATGGAGCATAGAGCTGATCGCCATACTCTAGATATCCCCTCTCGATCTGCCTTGCTGCTTCGACCATTTCCAGATAGGACTTATACTTTATCGCGCTCATCGGATGTCGGTATCTTGGGTTGAGTCCTCCGCGAAACCGGTTAATCTTTCGTTCCTCAGTAGCCACTTGATACGAGGAGTAACCGCAAAGCCGTGAGAATTCATGCTCGTATTCATCAACAGTCTTAGTTCCCTGAGTCAACTGCATCAGTTGTACTTCCATCTTGTCTCGCTGGTCGATCGGACAATACTTCGCGTTGAACATGTCTAAAAACTGCTCCCACTCTAAAGTCTGGATAACTTCTTCGCCATATATGCTTCTCTGAGTCTTCCACCATGCACGGGCAGCGCCGACGAACAACGCAGAAGCATAGCTCACTTTCTTTGAATCTAAGCAGTCAGAGATTCTAAAGATCTCTTCAGTATGGCTGATCCAATCCATCGCCTGAATTGGATTTACTGTACCCTCAAAGTTAAGGGCACCGCTCGCTTTGAAATCTTTGAATTTACAACCTTTAGGCTGCTCGATTTGGGTTTCTGAGTTTGAGTTATCAGAATCAGAGTCATTATTCTGAACTTGCTTTTCTTTTCTCTTATTCTTTTTATCTTCATGTCTTTTAGTTTCGGCCTCATCTCTGGCCTGAAACTGTTCTTGCATAATCTTATTTTGTTGTTCGGAGTGTTGCGCTAAAAGTTGTTGCATCATTTCAAACATTTGTTGTGGGGTCATGTTGTTTAGTTAGTCACCTGATCCTGATCCTGACATCTTAACTGAAAATTAAAATCATTTAACTATCAGTTTATAGACTTAGATCTATGTACCCTTTTTCCCATCCTAACAGTCTGTACATCCTATCTCAGTTCAAACCACCTAAATGATTGATACATATGTATTGCTTCAGTTTGAGACCAAGTATACTCACGTAATACTTGATTCACTCAAACTATGGGCTCTGATACCATCCTGTGAAGACCACCCCTTACAGGGCAGTTCTCACGAGTCTAGGTCCCACATCATGCAATACGATATCAATCAAACTAAGATAGAGTAATTTTAGATGCGGAATTATAAATTACAGTACAAGCTATTAAGATTTAAGTTTAATACAGATTAAGTTTTTAAATTAAACTTATAAAGGGCACAAGTCTAATCTAATTCATATCATCATATATTCAAAATAAATCTACCCAGATCACCATAATATCATCATCCAATTAGTACCAAAAGGGGTTTGCTGAGTAGAGGTCTATGAGAACTCCTGTCTTGATCCTGTAAGACCTAAGTACTAGGTCCCGCAGGTGACTTTCCTTTATCTTTTCTTGTAAAAATGTTATTGTAGCAACCGTAAGCAATGCTTAGTGAGTAAATAGATTTTCAAATTAACATGCATGTCAAGCGGATCATCAATCTAGCGTGATATGTCTTGGTTGCCGCTACAGCCCTCATGATTGAGACGTAGAAGTCATAGAGACGGATGATGCTCAGGCCACGCTCACGCTTAAATCGTGGGGATCAGCCACATACTGGGCTAGCTACCAGTAAATCAACGTGGCGGAACATCGGAGGTCATTACCAAGTTCAATAGAACTGGTGAAATAGCCAGGTCTAGAACAATAGACCAATCAAGGCTAATCAAGTTGAATCAATATGTCAAGTTATATGCAATGATGAAGCATACGTAATCAAGTCATGATAGCAATAATCTCAAAGCAATGTCAGAAATGAACTGTAAATGCAATATCATATGAAATGATAAGTCAAATAGCTATCATGATCCGCTGGGCAACACCCAACCATGATGTGCACAAGTCACAATCCAGCTGATAATATGAATGTCAAATTAATCTAGCATCAACAATATGTCTCAACCGGAAATTCAAGCATGTTAAATCTGAATATCTATAACTCACAGATCTGGGTCTTTATCAAACAGATGTAAAATCTGCCACCTGAGTTATCTCAGGATTTTATCTTTGTCAATTCTGTTCTCTGTCAATTCAAATTTTTGACCCGCTTTAAATCTTTAAATCTTTGTATCTATGTTCAAAATTTCACTGAACCTGTCCAGAATTTATCATATCAATATCATGTCAATTTCATCATCTTTTAGTCTTTAAAATTTTTATTACATCTGATTCTGATAACTTGTTCATTCATAAATCATTCTTTCATTAAATTCTCAAAAGGTAAATATATATATATACTCATTTTGCTAATCATCTTGTTATTTTATGCGTCGTTCATGTGTTTTATTCAAGATACACAAATTTAGGGAGTGGGCTATTCAAGTATATACATAAATTCGAATATGTATCTAATTTCAAAGGTCATAGAATAAAATATAGGTTATATTCGAAATCCATGATTAAATTCGAATCATCATTCGAATTTAATGATTAAATTCGAACCTACTTTAGAATTTAGGGCTAAATTCGAATAAGGGGTCTAAATTCGATGCATATTCTCGAACATATGTACAAATTCGAAGCCTTCATCTCGATTCTATGGTTAAATTCGAGAACCATTCGATTTTAAGGGTTAAATTCGAACTTGGGATTCGATTTTAGCTGAAAAATCGAGTTTGTTCTTATGTATTTCGAGTTTGTTCTTGGCATCTCGAATTTGTTAATAATTTACAGCTTTTAAACATGAATTTCTAAATCATAAATCACAAATATGATAAGTATTACGCCTAGTTTGATTTATTATACATAATCTATAAGAATCTAGTTAAAACTCGAGCTAGAATAGATTAAATTCGAATGAAAATGGTAAATTCGAATTTATTCATCAAAACCGAAAATAAAAAGCTAAAGGTGTCGATTTTACCTCGAATTCGTTGTAGATTGTTGTTGTTTATCACCTCCTGTAATTCTTCTTTGATTAATACTCCAATTTGTTTGCAAATTAGAGTAAAGATTGATGAATTTTATGAGAAATCTAGAGAGAGAGTAGAGAGAGAAAGTAGAGAGAGAGAGTGGAGAATGATCAAATGAATCCTAAATCTCGTTTATATACTTCATCTAGTTATATTTGCTACTTAACTCACTGTTACTTTTGTATATTATATCTCTTTTATTTAATTATCTTTAATAATTTATTAAATCATAATTTAAATATTTATATAATTTAATTAAATATTTCATAACTTAATTAAATTATAATTCAAATAATGTAATAATATTACATTATCGGTTCAAATACTGAATTTAAGACTAGATCAAAAGTTAGGCTGTTACAGAATGGGCTCCACCACGCACAACTTCGTCCCCGAAGTTAGCTATGTTCGAACAGACTGGGATAAGTACCTTTCATGACATCTTCAGATTCCCAAGACTGATGCGAACCTTTGTGGTGTTTCCACTGGACGAGCACCATCTGTATATCTTTATTTCTAAGCATCAACAATATGTCTCAACCGGAAATTCAAGCATGTTAAATCTGAATATCTATAACTCACAGATCTGGGGTCTTTATCAAATAGATGTAAAATCTGCCACCTGAGTTATCTCAGGATTTTATCTTTGTCAATCTGTTCTCTGTCAATTTCAAATCTTTGACCCGCTTTTAAATCTTTAAATCTTTGTATCTATGTTCAGAACTTCACTGAACCTGTCCAGAATTATCACATCATATCATGTCAATATCATCATCTTTTTAGTCTTTAAAATCTTTATTACATCTGATTCTGATAACTTGTTCGTTCATAAATCATTCTTTCAGTAATATTCTTTGTTTCATAAATTCTCAAAAGTCAATATATATATATATATATATATATATATATATATATATATATATATATATATATATATATATATATATATTAATATATATACTCATTTTGCTAATCATCTTGTTATTTTATGCGTCGTTCATGTGTTTTATTCAAGATACACAAATTTAGGGAGTGGGCTATTCAAGTATATATATAAATTCGAATATGTATCTAATTTCAAAGGTCATAGAATAAAATATAGGTTATATTCGAAATCCATGATTAAATTCGAATCATCATTCGAATTTAATGATTAAATTCGAACCTACTTTAGAATTTAGGGCTAAATTCGAATAAGGGGTCTAAATTCGAAGCATATTCTCGAACATATGTACAAATTCGAAGCCTTCATCTCGATTCTATGGTTAAATTCGAGAACCATTTGATTTTAAGGGTTAAATTCGAACTTGGGATTCGATTTTAGCTGAAAATCGAGTTTGTTCTTATGTATTTCGAGTTTGTTCTTGGCATCTCGAATTTGTTCATAATTTACAGCTTTTAAACATGAATTTCTAAGTCATAAATCACAAATATGATAAATATTAAGCCTAGTTTTGATTTATTATACATAATCTATAAGAATCTAGTTAAAACTCGAGCTAGAATAGATTAAATTCGAATGAAAATGGTAAATTCGAATTTATTCATCAAAACCGAAAATAAAAAGCTAAAGGTGTCGATTTTTACCTCGAATTCTGTGTAGATTGTTGTTGATTACTACTCCTTGTAATTTCTTCTTGATTAAACTCCAATTGCTTGCAAATTATAGTGATTTTTTTTTATGAACTTTGTAAGATTTTAGAGAGAGAGTAGAGAGAGAGAGAGAGAGAGAGTAGAGAGAGAGAGAGAGAGAGTAGAGAGAGAGAGTAAAAATGATTAATGAATCCTAAATCTCCTTTATATACTTCATCTAGTTTTATTTGCTACTTAACCCACTATTACTTTTGTATATTATATCTCTTTTATTTAATTATCTTTAATAATTTATTAAATCATAATTTATATATTTATATAATTTAATTAAATATTTCATAACTTAATTAAATTATAATTCAAATAATGTAATAATATTACATTATCGGTTCAAATACTGAATTTAAGACTAGATCAAAAGTTAGGTTGTTACGATTGATCAGCATCTAAACTTCGGAGAGCGCACTACCGACAGGGCTGAAAGCCAGCATGCGAAACTAAAGAAATACTTGAGTTCAACAAATTCTTCTTTGGATACATTTTTGGTTGTACTGATGAGATTCTAAAGACTCAAGATACAGCGATAAAACATAGTTTTGGAAGAAGTGACATTGTCCGTAAACACGAGCACAGCATATCGTGCTTCATATTATTACGAGGTTTTGTATCATTAGAAGCTCTAGATATACTATTTGGAGAACTTCAACGTTTGAGAGGACTTCAAAACTCTTCGGATTGTGGTTGTAAACTTCTCTATAGTTGTGGGTTACCATGCGCATGCATGATTTTAGACTCCTTGAATTCAGGTTAGTATACTCAACTATACATGTAAATTATTTTGAAAAACATTCTTGAATTATTAAGAACCACTTGTATGTTAAAGCAGGTGAATGTATACCATTGGAGTCGATCGATGTATTCTGGAGGAATATTGATTTCACCCCGTCAGTGTCTGTGAATGATGACGACATTTGTTGTGATGATGATTTAAAGAGCTTTAAAGCGTACTTTAATGATCGGTCAAAGGCTGAGAAAAAAGTCTCCTACGAGGTTGCGGGATATAATACACCCAGGAAAAACATGCATTAAAGAACCTGCAATTCAAATTAATGCATGTGGACGACCGAGCTTGAAGAAACAACAAAAAAAAAACATCGTGAAGACGTAGCTCCGCAAGCTAATAGATAAAGTTGCTCGGACCTACATGTGAAACCGACAAGAGATAGTTCACTATTCATGGACTTTAATGTGGAACCTGCAAGGCATAGCTCATTCGTTATGGACTTAAATGAGGAACTGGCAAGGCATGGCTCATTTTTATTATGGACTTAAATAAGAAACTGACAAGGCATAACTCATTCGTTATGGACTTAAATGAGGAACCAATAACGCATAGCTCATTTTGTATGGACTTAAATGAGGAACCGGCAAGGCACAACTCATTCTTAATGGACTTAAATGGGGGTCCACCACTATTGGATCAAATTCCAGAAATTTTTCATCCTTACATCACTCGTATTCAAGATGTAAGGGGTGATGGAAATTGTGGCTTTCGTTCAATAGTTGTTTTTCTTGGGTATAGTGAAGATCAGTGGATTTATGTCCGTCAACAGTTCTTAGATGAATTGTTAAGTTCGTACGAGCGCTATTATAATAACCCGAATTTTAAATAAATAAAAAAATATTAATAAATAGAAATAGTGATAATATTGGTTTAATTAAACATAAATAAAATAAAAGGGGCTATAGTGATAATTTATAACTCAGATAAATTTAATTAAAACAAATGGGCTTAACTCGTTTAATAACCTAAATCTGATTAATTAAGCCCAAACCCAGTCATTAAATCTTTATAAACCTGAAAACCCTAAACCCAAAAATCAAATTACAGTCTCAGAAAAACGCAGAAACCCTAAATTGTTATTCAAGTGCCGTTCAAGGAAACTGGCAGAGAAATCAGTTCTTCAAGAAAGGTATACTCATTACATAAATTACATATTGTTTCTTATATATCGTAAAGGGGTTTTATCTTAGAAATAAGAAACAAAACTAAATATAATACAAGATAAGTAAACAGAACCTAATATTTGGGGTTTTGAGCGGCGACAATGGTGTGGGTTCTGGCGGCGGCGCCGCACCAGGGATGACCGCAATGGTCCTAGTCAGCAGCGGCCGTTGAAGGGAGAGATCGAGCGGACGAGTACGAGAGTGTGAGGCCTAGCGATGGTGGCGGTGGTGATGGAGTTGCAGTGGCGGCGGCGGCGGGGCATGGGTTGTCCGCTGCCGTTGTGGTGTTGCGAGAGCGAGAATGAGAGTGAGCGAGGGACGGGGGAGTCGGAGTGAGAGAGGGAGATGGAGGAGACGATGTGGCTGTGATTGTTGCGCCGGTGAGCGGCGGCGGTGGCCGGAGAGACAGAGGGCAGAGAAGAGAAAGAGAAAGAGGTGAGAGAGTGATTATGTGTGAATGTGTGTGTTCGTAGGGTGTGAGCCGAAAAAAAAGGGGAGAAGAAAATGGGGGGATCTGACCCAGTCTTGACCCGACCCGACCCATTACCTAAATAATTATAATAATTTAATGAATATATTAATTTAGTTTTATATTTTATTTATTATACATCATTTTTATATTAATTAATAATTGGTTTTAAATCTTTTAATAAACCTAATATATATGTTTGGACCATTTCTAAATAAAATAATTAACGGGTAACAAATTAATTAACTATTCACATTTATATTTACGATTAAAAGTTTAATTAGATTAATTCAGATAATAAACCGAAATGGAATAAAATTATATCAACGACTTAATATTTAATTAAGGTTCACTTATAAGTTGATTTAAATATTCATTGAGACTAAAATAAATACACTAAATTATATGTGGTTGAATACCGACTAAAGTATAGGGAAATTACATAAATAATTATTGGAACACCAATTCGATTAATAATGACTAATGAACCATTTAAGTTTAACAAGCACTTAATTGTAAACCGAACTTAATAATTATTAAATTTAAAAGTATGTATTAAAATAGTGGGAATGGATAGTTAGAAGACCAACCTAGCTAAGTTCTAATTTAAATTCGTTCTTATAGATCGAATCGATTCGTAGCGGATTCAGTCTGTCGTCGTGATTTTGCGGAGCTGCTATTAAGGTACTGATATCGTACTTCTTTCAGCATTACTCTTGAGTTGCTCATTGTGTGATTTGCATTTTAATACTTGACAGTCGAAATTTTTATATCTCGTGTCAGTTTCCTTATCGAAAGCAAATATCGTTTTTAAACGCTCGTAAAACAATTGTGAAAAACATATTTTGAAGACAGTTATTTCGATGACGTATTGTGATTGTTGATATTGCTTTGTGAAATATGGCCCTTTTTGTATTAAAATGATTATTTAATTTTGAAATGTTTATTTGGGCCTTTTGTTATGCTTGAACCTTACACAGTAGACAGGAGATAGAGGTACCACAAGCATGCCATTGCGGCACCAATGGCATGACACTTCTGTAACAGTGTGATCGGTTACGGCGTCTCCCTTTTGTTTGTGTTTACGATTCATGATTGAACGATTGATTGAGATTATGTTAGCTCGGGAAATGAGCTATTGATTATTTCAGGGAGGCGTATTGATGCATCCTAGGCTATGTTATGAGTGTTGCGGAACTGTAGTGTAATGCCATACACTCCTTCCGGCCAGATGCACTGAGGTGGCCTCTCAGTGTAGTCTTGAGTGTGAGAGTGATTGTGAGATTGGAGTGATTGTTCTATATGATGTTAGGACGCTCGGTAAAAATAACCCAACCCTTTGTTGCTTTAGCCATTATATTCTTTGTTTGATCTGGTGTGGAGGTGGATATTTATTTCAAAGAAAAACCATTTTCAAAATTTTCCTTTTAAAGAAACTTATTTTCAAAACATTCTTTAGTCTTTAAATTCGTATACGTTGCACTTGTAATTGATCTCCGTACTGGGCGTTTGGCTCATGCTGTGTTCTTTCTTCCGGCAGGTACTCAGGGTTGATGATGGGCAGTGTGCTGAGTGTGGCCCGTTGAGGACTTAGATTTATGTTAGTTATTTTATTTTAGTATTAGTGATCATGAACATTTGTTAATGTTTAATTTAATTTTTAATTTAATAGTCTAGATCATTTGGAAATTTATGTTAGGCTTTAACAGTTTAATAAATAATATAGTTTGCTTTTGGTTAGATGAGGTAGTTAATTAACATCGCCGGTCCAGTCGGGGTCGGGGTGTTACAGCTATGGTAGAGTTTTTTTCTATGGAATAGATGAAATACTCACTTCATTGGAGTGGCGGGAATCTCCAGCACTACAGCCACATTGGATGATTATGCTGGTATATTGATAGCTAACAGGTTCGGGGTGATCCTTCATTATTTAACGAATGGAGGTTGTATCACTTTTTTTCCTCTCTGGAAAGGTCCAGTAGAGTTTCCACATCATCAGGTCATTACAATTGCACATGTAAATGACAATCATTATGTGACGGTGCACTGAGATGGACAATACCCAATGCCTAGTATTTCGGGTTTATGGATCCGCAGCAAAACTCCGATAGCTGTTGGATGGGAACGTATGTATAAGTCGCGTTTAGAATTCTACAAACAACTCGATCCTACAAACATAGGTCGTATAAATCTAGAGGACGACTAAAATTTGTGTTATTAAATTTATGGAAGTTAACTATGAATAAAATTTTACGTTTATGTTTACATATTAACTTCTATTTTTTTATTTTAAACATTTATCTTCTATCATATAATTTTATTTTTTATGTCAAAAAACTTTTTAAAACCATGCATATTTAAGTTGGTAAAACAAGAAAAATGAAAAAAAAAAATTTAAGTTGGTAAAACAAAAGAAAAAAGAAAAGAAAAAATATTAAATTTGATAAAACAAAAGAAAAAAGAAAGAAAAAATATTAATATTGTAAACGTAAAGAAACATAGGAGTTAGTAAAAGTTCTCAAAATAGTCATTACCCTATAATAGAGGTGTCTATATGGTAAAGAGGGGTGTCTTTTTAGACAACCCCAAAGTAATACCTATATTGAGGTGTCTTTTTTGGTAAATTGGAGTGTCTTTTTAGATAACCCCTTTATCTATTTCTACCCCATATAACTATAATATAATTATTATATACTTTTCATCCCATAATGATTAGGTTTACACCCCATTATTTGTCAATTTTTACCCCATGTAATTATTATGTAATCATCATATAACTTTCTACCCCATAATTATTATATAATGATGAAATATAGTTTCTACCACATAAATCCATCCCACTGTGCTTTTTTTTTTTTTTTTTGGTTTTCTTGCAGTTTTTATTTTTCATTGTTCCAAAGCTTCAAAGGAGAAATTTCAAGAAAATAAAGAAAACAAAGATTATATTGTGTTTTATGAATACCCACAAGAAAAAAAAAATAAAAGAAGAAGAAATAGTTTATTTGCAAAATTAGCATTTTGATTTCAAAATAAAAGAAAGCACAGTGGGGTGGATTTATTTTTACAGAAAAAGAAATTTTCTTTGTATTTGATTTCTTACTGCAGTGGGGTGGGTTTATCTTTTTGTTACATATTTTTAAATGTATAATCCCTATGTTTTTTGTCTTCTATTTTATTATATCTATTATATATAATTAACATTTATATAAATGTTAATTAAAAGTTTTATATTTATTTTATGTACACAATCAAAAGAACAAATAGATAATTGCGAAAATCAAATAGAATCATACTTAACCATTTAACTCGAAAAACGATTTTACAGAACTACGACGTCCAATCACATGATCAAATAATTCGAAACGCGACATATACATAGTTTGCCATACAAATGCAGATGGCTTTTGTGGGCCATCCAATATGTTGTGACGTGAGAAATTGGGTAATCTCCTTGTAGAAACACCAACACAAAATGGTTGTCATGTACATTTGCCACTGTAATGGCTCGGTGTTGTTGATACTCTTGAGGGCCTCTCCAAAGAGGAAAACAAGTAAAAGATTGTGTGTGGCTTAAAGAATGAACAATTACACCAAACTAAGCATAACCATCCAATGTTGTGGAGGAGCGTCTGATTCTGAAAAACGCAATGACTCACGTACCTCATTAAACCCATCAGTAAAAACATTGTAGTATGCGTACCATTCACTGTATAGCTCTTCTAGCAACTATTGTCGAATAAAGAGCCACTAATCTTCACTGTACCCTAAACAAACAGATACCTCTCGAAATCCACAATTTCCATCACCAATTACGTCTTGTATACCCGTGATGTATGGATGAAATACATCTGGAATACATTTCATTAGTGATGAACTATGGCTCTCAGGTACATCCTCTAAGTCTATCGAATAACTGTATCTCTTAGGTTCGCTATTCAAGTCTAACCACGGTCTCCTTGGTGTGGTTGAGTAGTTGCATCTACGAGGAGCTTCATTTGTAGAATTGACATTCTATTTTGTTGTTTCTTCAAGCTTGGGCGTCCACGTGTGTTTTCTTGAACATCAGGTTCTTCAACGATTGTTGTATCCGGTTTGAAAATCTCTTTTAGTTTTCTTAAAAAACTTTTGTTTCCCGACTGGTGGTTGCTTGTTGAAGATTTCTTTGAATTCCCTTATCTCATCATCACAACAAATATCGTCTTTTTCCACAGTATTATGCGGTAAAGATCAAGCTTCCTCCAAAAGACATCTATTGAATCTAATGGTATACACTCAGTTGCATTGAATATTGAGTAATTTTATTTCTAATATTTAAAAAATAACATATACGTTGTAGTTGAGCATACTAACCCAAATTTGAATAAACAGAAAGCATGCAAGCACATGGTAACCCACAACTTCTACGAAGTTGACAACCACAATTCGAGGAGTGTAACTGTAAACCTTTTGATCCTTGAAGCTCTCTTAATATTATATCCAAAGCTTCGTTTGAAACAAAACCATGTAGTAATCTGAAACACAACAAACTAAAGAAATAAATAAGTGCATAATAATAATTTAAAAAATATAGTTAATAATATGAAATACGTGCAACACTACCATTTTTGCTGATTATAACAGAAAATTCTGCTTTTTTCGAAGCTCTCATGGATTGATGTTACTTGTGACTGCATGATTTCACTAATCATATTCACAAATATATCGAGATTCGAATTTGATGAGTCCAAGTATTTCTTTAACTTGGCATGTTGACTCTAAACTCTATTGGTTGTGTGGTTTCTGAAGTTAAGAGTATGATCAATCCACAGAGAGACAAACATTTCTTTGTATTTTTGTAACTAATTCTACTCTACATACTTCAAAACACCTGAAAAATAAATCAAATAAACAAATAAGTTCATAAATAATAATATAAATGTTATGATTTAGAAATATAAATAATAAGAACAATACTTGGATATCTTACCAACATTGACTGAAGTCGTTTGTAGTTTTCCAAGTATGTTATCCATGTTGGAGACTCCACTAGTAATTTCCATAATGTCTTAAAAGAGTCCCAATCGTGTTGTGATCTGATAGTTGGTTTACAATGCTTCACAATGTTTTGCTCAATGTTCCATCTACAAAGTAGTTGGGTAGCATTGGGAAACACTTGTTCGCATGCATTCATGAATGCCAACTCTCTATATGTGATTATAACACGTGGGTGCATACACTCCTCGAGCGTCAACTTTAAACAGTTTAACGCCCAAGTATAATTGGCCTCCTTTTCTCTATGCATAAAGACAAAGGTTATTGAGAATGTCTTTTGGGTTGACGTTATGCCTTGTTCGTTTGGTATGTGGCGTCTATTATCAACATGCGTGGAAATGCATGCCATATTTTCCACGATGTTGGGTGCACAAAAAAAAAAGATTTTCTAGCTCATTTGAATCACCTGTCGTCAACTCAAAGACATAATCATTAGCATGCAATTGAGACATTAGAAGCTGCATCGGAGTTCTTCCTGCTTGCTCGGCCATGCGAATCTTATGTTGTGTATTGTATATCGTTTTAAGCGTCGACACATTGTTTTTATTTTCCTTCTTCAATGTTGACATGATTCACGTGGCGCCACGTTCTTCATTGTTAAATCTCCCACCAAGCGAGTCTCGTTATCAGATAACTGTCTTTCAAATGGATGACCCTCCGTATATTATGCAGGTGGAGGATTATGTTCATCACATATTACCTTAATCATCCACTGGTAATACTGTCTTGAATATTTTCCTTCCGGTTCAAATTTACAATTATTCTTTTTTGCTTCCGGTTGCTCTACTTGTAGCTATAGATTTATATGTCCCACCTCGATCACAAATAAGTATGACTCGATATATGAGTCGTTCGCATATGTCTTTGATCGTTTAGTGACAATGACAAAACCAATAGAGCGTGCTGTGTTTTTTTTTCCACTCCATCAACTCCTCACGTGGGTTGAACATCTGAAATTGAAATACGTAGAAGGTTTAGGGTTTAGGGTTTATGTATAAATGTACAAACATGAAAATAATAAAACATATATAAACATAAAAATAATTAGAAAGTAACCTGATCAGTGTAGAAAAAACTGATGTTTTGATCGAACATTCATCATCTCCGGTAGATAAGTTGATTTCATGAAAAATAGACATCTCTGTATAAAAACATAAAAAATAATTAGAATATTACACAACTATAAAAATAATTAGAATGTAACAATACATCAAAATAAAAAAAAAAACCTTATTTGAATTTAATAAAATCTGATATGATATTAAAAATATATTAAAATCTAATTTGAAAAAAATTTGATTTAAAATCTGATTTGATATTAAAAAATTTGATTTAAAGTAACAAATACATAAAAATCTGATTTAAAAAATTGAAAAAAAAAACCTGATTTATTTAATAGTTAAAAATCTGATTAGTAAAAAAAGCCCAAGCCCACTAAAAATCCTAAACCCTAAAAATCTAATCCGCCCCCCTTTCGGTTTCTCATTTGGAACACAAAGGCGAGACAGAGAGAGAGAGAGAGAGAGAGAGAGAGAGAGAGAGAGAGAGAGAGAGAGTTCGCGTGACAGGGAGAGTCTACGGCAGAGGCAGAGAGAGAATAGGAGAGACAGAGATCGAGTACGTCGGAGACGGAGAGAGTACGCGGCAACGACCCCCTTTCTGTCTTCCCTCCAACCCCCTTTCTGTCTTCTCATTTGAAACGGAAACGACAACATAAAGAAGCTTTTCCGTGGAGAGAGAGAGAGAGAGAGAGAGAGAGAGAGAGAGAGAGAGAGATACACGGTGAGAGAGAGAACGCTAACCATGCGTACGGCGGCTAGAGAAGAAAGAGGGGGGCAACCTGCGGTGGCGAGAGAAGAGAGAGGAGGCAACCTACGGTGGCGTGGATTGAACAATCGGTGACCGCCTCAAGGTACACTACCCTTAGTTCTCGCTGATTGAAGGAAATGAAAGAGAAAAAAGCGCCCGGTGACCACCGGAAATAAGAACACAATACCGGCGACGGAATTGTAATTTTCAATAAATTTATTATGACTTATACTTACTTTAGTAACGTGAAAACCTAATTAGTTTTGATTTGGGATAATCACATGAGTTAGATCTGTTGTTAAATTGTTTGTTTATATATGTATAATACTAAAAGTAGTGATTTATGGATGAGGTGTTTTGTTCATTACTTTCAATATTTTGGAAGTTGAACTTAATGGAAATCTGGAATTGTAATTTCCAGTAAAAATCTATTGGTAATTAAAAACTAAAAAAAACTGATGGTTAGGTTGACTATGAAAAGTGAAATGGCAAAACATGTCATTATACTATTGGCTAACAGTAATTAATTAATTATAAAAAAACTGATTTATAATAATATACTAATAATGATGGGGTAGAAATAGACATTTATGGGGTAAGAATAGTAGCACACATATGTAAATGACATGTGTCATGCATTGAATGCGTTAGACATTTTTATTTTTTAAATATTATATATAAATATAATAATTTGTAAGTTTAATATCAATCATTATATTAAAAATATAAAAATATTATTTAAAACTTATTTTTTATGAAATCAACATACATGTGTTTTTAATTTTTTTTATTATATTTGAAAGTATTTTAATTTTTATTAAATAAATATAATGAATTTTGAAATTTTATAGTTTTCTTTAGATTTTAAAATGTGTTTAATACTTTAATTCAAATAATTTTACAATATTCTAAATTCTTAATATATTGACCTATTTACTAATTCATTTGTTTAAATTCAATTATTGTAATTATTTGATACATCAATTTATCTTTATTTTTTTTAAACAAATTTATGGGTTAACATGAATTACATGGTGTTAGTGTATAGTGTGTCAAGATATCACTAGTGCATCATGTCTGATTTCATAAAACAGTTGAGAGTCATACCGATTAACACATCAGAGCATATGCAATTGAACTATTGCATAAATGATATTGTTTATGACACGAAATGATTACTGAGATTAAATTAATTATTGGATGAATAATTATATCTCAAAGTACGATGATTAAAAGTGCAATATTAGATATTATAGTAATTAAATTGTCATTGAATAATAAAAGATATATTATTTGAATTTGTACTAATTATTAGATAATTAGATGGATAGTTATAAACTAATAAATAGAGATAATTATAAATAATTATGTAGTCCTTTATATATTATTAGATAATATATAATATAAATATTATTTAATAGATATATAATTATAGAGATAATTATATAAGGTTTAAGTAATAAATTTAATTATTATTTTGATCATGCGTCTAATATCTGTAATTATCAACATTCCTGAATTTCTACGCATAATGTTTGACGAATATCATTATTGAATTATGGCGATTTTGTTCATTTGATGCAATTGTTGTAGATTTATTCTTTTTATCGAAACAGGTGATTGGCGGTTTTGTTCGTTTGATGTAATTGCTGCAGAGACATTTTTATATCACTACATTTCTCTCACATATTCAAATTGGTGCACAATCATTCCTTATATCAAATCAGAAGATTCATTTATCATAAAATTTCTCTCACAAAATTGAACTTATATTCTGTTACAGTTAATTGATTCCTTAACGTTGTTCAATTATAAATAATGTCAGGTTGCAACTTCGATGATGGTCTATATTTGTAATCATTTAAATGCCGGTAGATCATTCATTTATTTGTTATTGAGTGTAATTCAATAACACTATTATGTGGTCTTCACAATATGTTTCATTGCACCAAACGATGATATTGAGGACTCATTTGCAGAATTCTCATCTTCAAATGATGATGACACAATTGTAGAGATTTTTATCAAAAGATTTGTATTCTTATGGTATATGTTTTAATCTACATGATATTCTTTGTTCATACTATAAGATCTAAATAACACACACACACACACACACACACACACACACACACACATATATATATATATATATATATATATATATATATATATATATATATATATATATATATATATGGAGGTTCAATTGAGAAGTTTTATGCATCGAGGTACAAAAGAAACTATATCATCCATTAGATCAAAAAATTGTATGGATTAGATTAATGGCAAAAGGGTAAATAGTTGGACAATTTATTCATCTTGTGCATTATAGAAACAAACAAGGAAGGGCATTCTCGGGAATGTGCATACCTCATTAAATTTTATATTTCAAGAAATAATCAAATAAAAAATGCTAAATAAATTCAATTGATACATTTTGAAATTTAACAAAAATTACATAAATTCAAAAAAGATGATGGTGATCGATGCAATTCATCGTTAATCGTGCATTCAACAAAAAAATATAGAAATTCATTTATGCATCGTGTTCAACTTGTTCATCATTCATCTATGCATCGTGTTCGTCGTTCATATTCTTCATTCATCTATGCATCGGCATTGTTCATCATCCATTTATGCATCATCATTTTTCGTTGTTCATCGTTCATCATCCATCTATGCATCATCAATCTATGCATCGTGTTCTTCATAATTATCATCGGTTGCATCTCTTGTTCATGTTCATCATCATCGTTGTTCATCGTTAATCTTCATTTTTAAATCATCATCACTATGAAAATCATGAAGAACACGATTAGAGAGAAATGTGAGAGAGAGAGAGAGATAGAGATAGAGAGAGAGAGAGAGAGAGAGAGAGAGAGAGAGATAGAGAGAAATGGGAAGAAAAATGAGGAATGTAGTTAATATGAGATTTTAATTCAAAATGTAACTCCTAATTATTTTTTAATGATTTTTAGAAATAAATTAATTATCATATCATTAGTTTTTCCTAAATGCCCTTTGTGCACCCTTGATAGATTATTCGATGCACAAAAGTTCCTCGAGGTTCTCGATGCATAAAAGTTCTCGATTGAACCTCAATCTATATATATATATATATATATATATATATATATATATATATATATATATATATATATATATATATATATATATATTGGAAGATGAATTTGGAGATTATGAAACTAGTAAAGGTAAAAGCAATTGCTTCGATTATGAGGATTCAGAAGCTTATTTCAGTGACCATTTTTAAAACGAGTAAGAGATGTTAACTATCAGTCAATCATAATTTATCTACTTATGTTATTTATGATATTTGTTAAATGCTGTTTTCAACAAAAAGATATTCTTGATGATGAGGTTCAACAACACTACAATGCAAGAAAAAAAATATTCCAAATGATGATGTTGATCTAGGTTTGTGCATTACTTCCATTTTGATGTGACAAATTTTTTATTTGTATGGGCTGATATCTATGAACGGGATGTTTTTCTAACAGGTACCCCTTCCTGGATCAGTCAAAATTCTAAGGCATAGGTGGCTGAAGTGACATCGACAATTGGTACTCGATTTTGGATTCCGGAGTTGAGTCATAAACTTGTAATTGGCAAAGTGTATCAGGCCGTAGAAGCATACAAGAACTATGCTAGAGATTTAAAAGTAGTTAAAAATATGAATTTTTTCAAGTATTTTGTTTGTAACAAATAAGGTTTGAATCCCAAGCCTCTGGATACTGATAATATATGTGAATCATCCAAGAAACAAAATCGAGAATAACATATTAGTGGAAGAACAAACTACCATGCATTTGTTTATTATCGTATAACATCGAAAGGTACATATGATGTTGATATGTTTGAAGATAAGCATAATCATATGATGGTCCAGCCTGACGACATACATTTTTTGAAATGTCGCAGAGAACGAATTTTAACCAACGAGCAATGGTTCATCATTTAGCTAAACACAATGTTGGGGCTACTAAAGTGCATCATATTATTTCTTAAATGGCTAGAGGTTCTGCTAAGGTTGGTGCATCATTTGTGATTTGAAAATTTTTAAACGAGATATTCTAAAGTTCATTGACGATGCCGGTGCTCAAATGTTGGTCCAAAAGTTGTTGTACAAAAAAGAATGTGTTCTTGATTTCTCATTTGAGTATTTGTGTGGTGAAAATGGTACCTGACTTCTTTATTTTGGGCCAATGAAGTAGCTAAGCGTAATTACATTGCATTTGGCAATATTTTGTCTTTTGATACGACATTTCGGACAACAAGTAAGTATTTTATGATACTGTTTATTACAATGGTTTGCATTCATAAATTTTTTTATTGTAATGAAGTATTAAACATTTTTTTCAGATATAATATGGTTTTCGTGCCATTCACTGTATTGATAACCATAGAAGATGTGTGACTTCTGGTGTCGGATTATTATACACTGAATCGTATGAATCTTATTCTTGGCTTTTGAAGGCTTTCTTGAATGCTTTTGGTAAGCAACCCATCGTTGTTGTTTCTGATCAAGATCCATTTATGAAGTCAGCTATTAATGATGTATTTCCTATGTGACGACATCGGTTATTATGCACAAACTTACCATCAAGGTAATACAAGTTTAGTAATTTTAAATTTACAGTAATTCACCTAATAAATATTTCATGTATTGCTACATAGGTTAGGCTGAACATATGTCAAAAAACAAATTTTAGGAAACGTTTTCACTCATTGGTATGGGATGAACTTGTTGATCCAAGGGCTTCTCGAAGCAGATGGAAAACGTTGATCAATGAGTTTACTTTGAAACAAACCGCTCATTGAGAAGGATGTACAAGATGCTACAGGCATGGAAACCATCATACTTTTGTGACACATACATGTCAGGGTTAATACTACTTCATGTTCAGAGTGAAAATTGCTTTTTCCAACAATTAATGAATTATAACCCGACACTCTTACATTTTTATAGTCACTTTGAGACTGCTATGGAGTTTCAAAGATCCAAACAACATCTAAATGACCTAAATTCATTTAACAAACATTTTGAATTCCTAACGAAAGTGTCGTTTGAGAAGCAAGCTTCTGATGCATACACACTGACCATGTTCTCATGAGTTCAAAATGAGATTGAAGCTTCAGTTAACAACTATGTTAGTGTTAATGCAAAAACAGTTGACAGACTCACTACTTATGAGGTTAGAGATATAACGAAGTAGCCAAACATGTATAATGAAAACCATGTTTTTTCTAATTTTCCTAAATATTTGTTGATATTTACTATTTAGTTATTGTAGTTATCGTGTACTTTTCATTGCTATATTTTAAATAATTAATTCATGTTCCTTTTATTGTATTCTTTTAGGTAGGGGTGTGCAAAATAACCGAACCCAAATAGTCCACCGAACCGAATCTTATTCGGGTTAAATGGGTTGGGTTATTCGGTTTTCTGATTTGTTAAGCGGGTTAATTGGTACCCGAATAAGTTTTTCAGTTCGGGGATCAGGTGGGAAGCAAAAAATTTAGGGTACCCTAATAACCCATGTATTAATAATAAAAATACATTTATTTATGTCTTGTGTGTGCATTAGTAAATAAACAAAAAAGAAGTAGGCTTTTGCAGCCCCCTCTCTTCCACGGTTTCACACTTCCATGGTTTTTGCCCTCCCCGGCTCCTCTCCACTTTGTCTCTCCTCGCCGTCGACCACCACGATTAGCATCTCTGCCAGTCCCACTTCATGTCTCATCGGCTCGTCGCTTTCGTTTCATCTCTGCCGCTTGATCGACCGTGAAGAGTCGTCTCTGCCAGTCCCACTTCATCTCTCATCTGCTCCATTTCATCTCTGCTAGTCGATCGACTGTGAAGAGTCGTCTTCGCTAGTCGCTCGTCGCTTTCACTTCATCTCTACCAATCATCTCCAGATTAGAAAGGTAATCCTTTTTTACATGATTTTTATTTTTAATTTAAGACCTAAACCATGGAAAATAGTTATCGAAATAAGATCCAGGTTAAGATACGTGACAATATATTTGGCGAGCCTTAAATTTTCACTTGAGAATGATTGAAAAGGATTGAGCTTGATCAAGAATGTCTATTGTGGTGTTTTTATCTAATTAGTTGGACTTTGGGTATTAATTAATAGTGGGTGTTTGGGTTTAAATTTTTAACAAGATGTGGTTTTACTTGTAAAAGAATTATATTATTAGAAGTTATGCATTTAGGGACTTGTTAGTGGATGAAGTTAATTCAGTTTATATGCTAATTGTGGCTAGAGATGAAGGTTGCTAAATCTACCTTTCTGTTTTGTTGCTAAATCTTAGTAAATGTTAATGTTTAAATGTTTTGGTAAGTAGCTGTTAATGTTAGATGGTTCATGAACTTAGTAATATGATATATGTATGTTTATATTATTATATTGAGATATATATTTTTTATATTAGTTCATGTTTAGTTCTTTATGGTAAGTTGATGTTGATGTTACATGGTTAATGTTAACATTTAGTTGTAAATTATTTAATAATTGCTAATGTTTATTTTTGAAGGTAAATTATTAGTTCTTCTTTGATAAAGTATGTTTTTTACTTACAATTAATAAAGTATGTACTTTTAAATCTTATTAGATGTCTTGTTCACTTGAAATCAATGAAGATGACACTGTAGGTCTTGAAAGCATTAATGTTGAAGAGGAATCACAATCAAAAGCAAAACTTACTAGACAATGGAGGAAAAGATCGGAGGTTTGGAAGCATTATGATGACTTCTCGGATGAAAATGGGAAACCCAAAAGCAAATGGAAGTATTGTGGTAAAACATACTTCTCTTCCTAAAAAATACATGGTATTAGCTCTCTTAAAACTCACATAACACAATGTGAGGTTTACAAGACAATACAATGTGAAACCCAAAAACCAAAATTGCATTTCAAGATTATAAAATGGTTGCTTGGAAGTTTCAAAATGCTAATAGGAAAGCCTTAGCCGAAATGATTGTGGAAGATGAGCTTCCTTTTTTGTTTGTTGAGTGAAAGGGATTTAGGATATATTCAAGTATTTCTCAACCGTTGTTTAAAGTTCCATGTTGAACCACCATTGCTAAAGACATCTACCAAATGTTTCATGATGAGAATAAATTTTTTTCTGTTTTAAAATTAAGAAAGGTAGGTAGTGTTTGACAACGGATAGTTAGACTTCGATTACTAATGTTAATTATATGACTCTTACCAGTCACTTTATTGATAATGATTGGAAGTTGAGAAAAAAATTCTTAAATTTTTTGTCTTCTTGAGAGCCATCGGGGGGTTGACATAGAAAAGCAATTGAAAAATGCTTGCTAGATTGGGAAATTGATAACGTGTTGACAATTTCGGTTGATAATGCTAGCTCAAATGATGTTGCCATTGATTACTTGAAAAACAAAAGTTTGCATCTTGGCATAAATGTCTTTTGAAAGAAAAATGAATTCACATACGATGTGTGACACATATTTTAATTTAATTGTTCAAGTTGGTATTTCACACATAAGTGAGTTCGTTAGTAACATTAGGAGTGCGGTGAAATAGGTTTGGCAAACTCCGCCAAGATTGATTAGTTTTAGGAAGTATGTCGAACTTGAGAAATGTGAGAGCACAAAAGTTTGATTTGGGATGTTCCCACAAGATGGAACTCGGCATACTTGATGTTGGAGACGACACAAGTTTATCAAAGCGCGTTTAATAGATATGAATGTGAGGATTCACGTTTCGGGGAGGATCTTGAAAATTTGGCTTTGTCGGTTCTAACTTCTTATGTTTGGGACAATGCTCGAAAGTTGACTCGATTTTTGAAGATTTTTTATGATGTTTACTTTGAAGATTTCTGGCACACTATATATCACTTCACATATGTTTCTTGATGAGATAACTTTTAATTTTTTATGCTTTTGAATAATGATTTGGAGAATGTTCAAGATACGAGTTTGTTAGGTATGATCACTCAAATGAAACATATGTTTGACAAGTATTTTGGGTATATGCAAAAAGTAAACATGTTGTTATATATTGCCATGATACTTGATCCGAGGAATAAGCTAGTGTACTTGAAATTGTTACTTGTGGATGTCTATGGAAAAGATGAATGACCGAAGATGAAAAATATTGGAGGGTTTTTTGTGTGAGTTGTACAATGATTATGTAAAGATTGATGCTCCATCTTCGACAGATTCTTCTTGTTCATCACTTTTTGAAAAATGTTCAACAAATGAGGAGAATGTGTCAAACCCCACAATCACAAAACAAGTTAAGGGAAAAAATGAAGATGCAAATGAGTGAGTGTATGGACTCAATAAAGAGTGAGTTGGATAGGTTATTAAGTGAGTGTCTCGAAGACAATTCTACCAAATTTGATATTCTGTTGTGGTGGAAAGTGAATAGTGTGAGGTTTCCCATTTTATCTTTCATATTGCTTGTTATCCCTATCTCAACGGTAGATTCCGAGTCGGTGTTTAACACTAGCAAAAAGTTTTGGATCCGTTTTTAACTCCTAATATTGTTGAGGTTTTAATTTGTTTACAAGATTGGATTCGTACAAGTTCAAACCCATGTGTTAAAGAAGATTTGGATAATTTAAAACAAATTGAACAAGGTACAATCTTTTAATTTTTATTAATTTATATATACTTACTTGAATTTATTACTTTGTTTTTAAATTATTTTGAGTATTTGTTGTAGAGTTAGCGAGTGCATGTGCCTCCAACCAGATTTAATGAAGGTGGTTTGAAGTTTGATGAGATAATTCATTTATCGTTTTTATTGTATATGTGATTTAATAGGGATAATCACATATACAATATGTGATTTATTGTATAAGTGAGCTACTGCAGAGGTTTTGATTAACTGAAAAAGAGATTTTCAAATAGGGATGAATCATTCAAAAGTATGTTAACTTTGATAAGCACCTACACATACACCTTTGACTGCTCATGTTGGCTTTTGCTGCAGCCACAATAAATTGGTTACTACTTTTCTTGCTTCTTTTTGTGAAATTATTATGTGTTTTGAATGTTTATATAATATTATTCGAGAGCTTACGGCATCAAATATGACTAAATGAAAACTGCAACTTCATTGTGCTTCCTCTCAGATTAGATTCATCATCGCCAAAACTGATAACACACAGCATGCCATCATAAGTGCTGCTGCAAAGTACAAGCAGATTAAGTTGTCTAAGCATTAATATAAATAAATAAACTTCTAATTAAAATTACAAGATCATATAAATTTATAGAAGCTTCAGAAGCCATGCATTAGAAATATTGTTTCATATGAAACATCACAATATGACTCGATCGACTTAATTCTATCCATCAATTCTTTTTTGCTTTGTAGAGCTACTGGGAGGACATAATAATCCATAAAAGCTAACCTTGAAGTACAAAGTTAATGTTAGGGTAAACTTAGTAATCTTTCAAGTTGAACTTGAAAGGTGATTTAATTAATATAAGAGCTTTTATTGACTTTAAAAACAGAGCACATATATTAATTGGAAAAAAATGAATGGTTCTGGAAATTATTCATTTCTAATGGAATGATGATTTTCTTCTTTACATCTTTCATATAAAAAGGAGAACATCACTTATCTAGACATGCACCATGAATGTTGCTAATGAACTATTTAATGGCTAATAAGCTAATATCATATCAATCAGGGGCATGAAGAAGACAAAAACATACAATGATGGAAAAAAACTAAGAAGAATGTTCAATCTATTGTTTAGTATATGGCAACCATGAAAGGAATTAATTCAACTATAAGTATATTATTAAGGCAATTGATTCGACAATCGACAGTGAACAATATTGGTTTGAAACATTTGAAATTTGTATCCCGCATAGAAGTAAATATCCTCAATTAAGAATTGAATATAACCAATTTCGAATATACAATGAACAACAAATACAAAAGATATCGTGAATTACCAAGACTATTACAACTACGACCAAGGGGTCAACTACAACGGATTAGAAAAGAAATCTGAATAGCAGCGGTGACGATAAATCAAGATCAAGTTTGCGTATGGCCATCAGCAAATGAAGTAAAACGGCCAAATGGGGGAGCAAATTCCTAAATAGCATATATTCACAAATAACCTCTTGCTAATGACTTACCTCGAATGCATGAAACGCGTTCTCCAAATGTTGCACCACTGGACCCAATATAAACCCAGCTAAACCGAGAAAGCAAAGCTGAAGCCGATTAAAGAAAAGGGGCGAGAAGAATGTACCAACAACATCATCGACAAATAAAATCTATGAAAATCGATAACACCAGCAAAAATAGGGGCGAAAATTTATTAAATAGTATGATTTCACAAATAACAAATTGCTAATGAGTAAGACGTGTGGATTTTTCAAATGTTGCACCACCTGACCAGAAAACCCGGCCTAATGCGACACGTCAAATCAAGGTTGAAGCCGACATCGATTGTACAAAAATTTAAAGTGCCATAGAAGGGATGAATGTGTTTAGGGTTTGTAAGTAAGAACATTGATAAGAAGTAGAAGAAAAAAGAGTCGCTTAATACGAATGGTAGAGCCGCAAAGGTAATTATCTAATTAAGGAAATATAGGCGAGAAAACGAAAAAGAAATCACACATGAAGAGGACACGTGGTTGATCATGTTCTGAATTTTATAAATACAGATTTTATAAAATAAATATTTAGAAATTTAAAAGTATTTAATATCATAATGTACAATTTTAAGAATGAAAACATAATTTGAATAAATAGATTTTTTTTTTCAATTGTAGTGTTATAAGTATCACATTTATTGGTAGTTAATGTATATATTTAAATTTATTTACACTATTAAATTAATTTGTGTAACCACTAAATCTAAATAACAAAAATTTATAGTAAATAAAAAAATTTCTCTGTCGATATAAACATTCTCTATTATTATAATAAATATATTTCACTAAGATATCAAAAAAAATATTCATTTCAATATATTTTTAGAAAAACATATAAGTTACTAATATTTTTTAAGCATAGTTATTAGAAGTTAAATACAATAATTGCATACTTAATTATATTCTTTTTATGTATTTAAAACATTAATTAAGTTATATAAGTAGTAGAATTATTTAGGGAAAAAGAGGAGGGAAAATTTTTTTTGGTGTAAGGAGAGAGTTCCATGTGACACAAATTATTTTGTTTTAGTAATATATATATATATATATATATATATATATATATATATATATATATATATATATATATATATATATATATTCATAAATTCTTCTATGCACTTATTATGAAATTTTTCTTTTTCCATTTAAGAAGTTTCCATTATTACCACTTTCACATTTTCGTATACAGTAAATTCAATATTAATACATGAAGTTGTTTTACGTCTTGTGTCTATTGATCATATCTGCTGCATTTTGTTGGCCAAAAGTCCAACTGAAACACTCTTCCAACTAAAATAGATGTTTCACGGACAATTAACAATATTTATCAGAATATACTTGCGGAATTGTGGTCAAATTTAAAATTTTCAATTACAAAAGCCCGCAACATGATTCTCCCCACCTTGCCACCTATCAATGAGCAAAGTGTGACGAATAATGGTTCAAAATAGCTGAGGTTACAAATTTTAAACGTCCGAATTATCTAACCATGAATAAAAGCTAAGTTCGTTCTCGTGTGTATACCAAAATGGGAATCCACTAAATCCCCACCCAAAGCTTTATCAAAGATATGCGAAAACAATGGAGCCGCTAGACAAGATACAATCCACTACCAAGATGGTCAAGTGTGTTGCTTTTTATTTACCTGAAAGGGGTTAACAACTAAAGGGGGTCAACAAAGTTGAGTGAGTTGCTAGATTAAAATGATACATAATATATAACCATCAGGGCTTGCCCTGGTGGCCACCAAGTTTCCATAAGGGGCTTGGGGAGGGTTGTTACCCGGGTTCGATCCTCACTAGAGGCGGATTTTGGGGTTTTTCCCTTCAGGTGAACTAATCTAACTTTGTAGATTTTAATCTAACTAGGAGATTGTGGTGGGGATCGAACCGGGATCTGTCGGCACTTGGGCCTAGGCGATTACCACCACACCAGCTGTTCAAAAAAAAAAATGATACATAATATACATGCATGCAATGATAAGCAACGAGTATGTTCAATAACCAATATGATCAAGTGCTCAATTTAGGCTTAGAGCTACCCAACATATTGCTCAATTTAGGCTTAGAGCTAGCCCAACATATTGCTCAATTTGAACTTAGAGCTAGTCTAACGTCTTGCTCAATTTAGACTTAGAGCTAGTCCAACGTTTTGCTCAATTTAGACTTAGAGCTAGTCCAACATATTGCTCAATTTAGACTTAGAGCTAGTCCAACATATTGCTCAATTTAGACTTAGAGCTAGTCCAACATTATTGCTCAATTTAGGCTTAGAGCTAGCCCAACATTATTCATGGATATCCAGGTGAGGTCAATTGAAAGCATACCAAGTATGGTGAGGTCTAACATGCCTCACATAAGCCCAAACAAATCATTCATAGAAGAAATGAAAGCAAATATACAACAACGATCAATATGTCAACAAATAGCTCCCCAAAGTATTGCACGAGGTATAGATCCACAAAGCAAATCAAGTATAGTGAGGTCCAACATACCTCACATAAGCCCAAATAAATCATTCATAAAAGAAATGAAAGCAAATATGCAACAACCATCAATATGTCAACAAATAACTCCACAAAGTATTCAACGATGTATAGATCCACAAAGCAAATCAAGTATAGTGAGGTCCAACGTGCCCCACATAAGTCCAAAAATTATACATGTGAGAATTGAGGGTACCTATGCGTCTACTATCAAAATATCAACAATTAGCTCACTCCAAGGGAGGTCAAATGAAAGCAAATCAAGTATGGTGAGGTCCAAGGTACCTCACATATGCCCACATAAATCATTCATATGAGAAGTGAAAGCAAATATGCAACCACTATCAATATATCAACAAATAGCTTCAGAAAGCATTCATGCATGCACAATATGTAACACTAAAGCTAGAACTCACAGTGGTTTTCACAATAAAGATTCGGTCCGCCAAAATGAACTGAAATGATCAAATTCAAGTTAAGTCGCTTCCAATGGGCTCCGATCGATCCAACCACCTATAACAATTACAGATATATTGCTCATAAGCTCTCATGCCCTAAACAACTCTTAAAACCACTCCGACAAGGTTTTGGGTTCCAAACCGAATGCCTCAGTTCATTTCGGGACTCTATGAGGCCTGAATTTGAAATTAAACTTTAGAACCCTTTAAATACCTAATTTAGATGTATTTTAGTAGTATTAGATGTGAGCATAGGACCCCGCAGCTAAAAATCAATTTTTTGGACAGTCAGTATCGACTCTCGAGTCGCCTAGTCTCTCAAATTTTGTGAACAAAAAAATTTGACTCAGCAGGCGACTCGTCAAGTCGCTCACAGACCTGCACTTCTTCCCCCTACGGGTTTTACACCCAAAATTCCAAAATTATTTCTATCAACTATCACTACTCCCAAACGATTGGTAAAGTATTTTTACACATATGTGAGCTATTTTAGAGCTCTCAAAACATCAAAACACTAACAATTCATCCATTGATCCATAAGAACTCAATTGAACCCTAAAATGGATATTAACCAAAACTAACACAAACTAATGCAAACTACCAATGTAGTTGCATATTATGGCTCCATTTTGATCATGTAACAACATACTAAAAAATTGGAGCATTTACTAAACAACTCATCACAAACCCATTTTTGGTTTCATCCTCCAAAAATGGAGAAATGAAGAGAAGATCACCTTCTTCACCTCTCCTGACAGCTCTACTCTGTTGCCTTTCTATCCTCTCTTCTTCAGGATATGGCGTCAATACCCCCTTCTTCTTTTCCGTATCATATATCTCATACCCCTCATCTACTTCCCTCAAATTTATATCCTTCATCGAACTTGCCTTAATCCACAAGCTACTCTCCTTGATGATCTTTGCCGCAGTGGTCTCAGCAACAGCCCCTCTTACTTGAAGACACTTAGATAGCATCCACATATGAGGAATCACGCGTCTCTCTCGTGTGTTGTACATGTTCCACAAGCCGTCCATTACAATCCAAGCGAAAGATAAAGGCTCCTCTCCCGTCAATAGAGCATGGATGATGCTCACATCCTTAAGACTCACCTTACTCAGATCTCCAGATCTTGGTAGGATATTAGTAATCAAGATCTTGTGAATCAATTTCACCATCGGTTGTAAGTCGCTCCTTCTGAACTCCTTATATCCTGACACCTGTTCCCGCTGAAGATCAAATGCGGCTGCCACCTTCCGTTGCCAAACCTCTGAATACATCATCCCCGTTCCAGCTAGATACCCCTCAGTTCTATAAACATATGCCTGCCTCACTCCGTCCCTTATACAGCCTGTGTCTACTTCAAAAACCTCCCTAACATCTGTTGCCATAATTCTAATCTCCTGAGTTCCCACTCTACCTATCAACGTGAAATTACAATCGTCATTGCCTCTCCCTAGCCTCAGGTTGGACATCCATTTCGCGACGACAAATGGATACAACTCTTCTCCCCCCATATCTAACACTTTTTCCCATCCTAAGGTCTTAAACAACTCCACCACACCATAATTGCCAAATTCATCCCTGTCCAATTTTTTCTCATATATGTACTTGGTGTCCTCTCCCCACTTCTCCATGAATAACTCAGCTCTTATGCGTTCGTCATGCTCAGACAGAGACTTGGTAGGATCCCATACAACTGGAGGACGAATCACTTGTGTTGTCGGTGCAGTCTTCTTCCTCTTGGCTATGCTCTTCACTCTCTGGGATGATGATCCACACATGTTTTTCTTGCTACACAGTAACAAACACAAGAAAAAAACAATGTTGAACCAATTAGTTAACAACACACAGCTTCCCTGTATTTACACCTTGTAACCCAAAGCATCTATAGAGCTAGTCTTTACTTCCTGTCATGCAATCATGCGTGCAACACAAACAAAAATTGGACACCCCCTCCCCAACTTAGAGGAAGGTGATGTCCTCATCACATAACTAACTAGGCAAGAAGTATAAAGAGACACAATTAAAGCAACCATCACCTATTGATATCACATAACAACAGAATTGTTCAAAAGAAGGGGGAAGAGGAAGAGAAAGTTAAGAGTAGTTAAGTACAAGCCAATTGTTCATCGCCACAAACGGCGGAAAGCATCACATCATAACAAAAGAACCAAGTTTACTTAATACAACTAATCAAACCAGATCAGCATCTGCATCCCTCATCGGAGCCTTGTCTCTCATGCTTCGCTCCACATTCTCCACCATCTTGTCCACTGTCACCTCCACATCATCCTTAGGGGCATCATCACCCTGCACCGCTTCAGCCATCTCAAACAAACGATCTACCTTCTTACTTGTCTCCTCCAAGGTAGGCAACACCTTCTGCTGCATTTGATTGTATAACTTGCAGACCATGTCGGTGAGGTCCTGCAGTGTTTTCCTTACTCCCTCCAAATCAGCAGCACCCACGGCGGAAGAGGATTCACCCACAAAATGTTCAGGTGATGGTGCTGGAAACCTGTGTCTGTCCAAAGTAGTTTCATACCCACTCATTAGATCACGAATAATAGACTTATCTCCAGCACGTATGAACTTCTTGCGGCTGAAGAGCTGTTTCGTGAAGTGCTTCTCTCGATCAGGGATAACAGAAAATCATGGATTCGGCGGCAGAGTACCCATCAGCTCCAATAACTCTGAAACATCCTAGCGTGAACAAGTTCGGTACGGTTTGAAGAGAGAACAGAATTCCAAATATTCGCTAGCACTAGATGGCTAAGCGAAATGCATGGGGTACCCGTCAGAAGAGCATTGACAACGACGATTTCCTTGACTTTCACACTGGTGGTATCAACATTCCTTAGTAAGACATTGTATAGAACAAGTTTCCAAAGCACCTTGGCCAATGGCAGGAGATCCTTGCGTGCATTTGTTATGTAGGAATTGGCCTAAGATGGGGTAAGCTCAAAAACAGTGGTTAAGTAACTTTGCCAGATCTCTGGGAATACAACAGGAAAATCCTTCAAACTTTCCTCGTCCCAAACTTCATGCTCTAACGCTCTCCCATCACTCGCTGTTGAATTGTCAAACCCTAAAATCATTTGGAGTCTCTCCGCTGATAATTCAATGTCATGTCCTCCCACTGAGGCATGTAAAATCATGGGTGCTAGAGGTTCCCCTCTCCTTCTCTTGACCGAGTCACAAAACTCCTTCAGAGCGTCCGGATAAACCACATCTTTGGTCCAATCTAAGGCTGCCAGCCACCCTAATTTCCAAAAGCAATCGAATACTCCGTAATACTTAAATTCGTCCTTTAACAGATTCTTCTCTAACATGAACTTGAAGTCGGAATCAATCTCAAAAACCTCTACTGCCTGCTCTGGATCCCGTTCTGGTGAAGGGGTGGGTGAAATTGTTTGTCTGCTTCGTTTCCTGGCGCTTGAGGCAGCAGCCTGCTTTTGCTTCTTTGCTGAGGCGCGAGTCATAGTGCTAAAGAAGGGTGTATGAAATACAGGTCAGATGTGATGTACTACATGATGATGTGTTGCACTAACTTCCCATGAAGTGAACACATAAGATGTATCATAAGGGATGCAATGCAGACACCACAAATATCTACAACATCACTTCCTAGATTGAAGTAACCGATATAGTTTTTGCATACTTAACCTCTAAGGATCAGCCACAGACAATGCCTCAAGACTACACATCTTACCTATGCAATCACAAACAAGATGATAACCCCTCCCCAACTTAGACATGAGGAGTGGGTTGATTCCTTGGTTTCTTGAGCCCTAACATACATAACAACCAAGAGAGCCCCTAAGCTAAGATAACAAACAGTACATTACTTGTACACCCATGCCTAAATGTATGTTACAATATGCAACACAACACACTAACCACCCTGTAACTACCTCAGTTAGCACACGCACCCGGTTACTTAACCCTCATCGCCAAGTTACACACAACATACAACCCATAGTAAACCCTAACTTCGAAAACGTAAACCCTAACTTCCCAAAACTTCAAATGTGCATGAAATGCATGTATATAGGAAGAATGCAACTCATCACACACATGACCGACGCATTAACGCTAAGAAACATTCAAACATAGCATATGCCCTAACTGAGTTTGCGAAGAACAGTAGAAACATTACAATGCAAGAATGTGATTACAGATGGTCACCTGATCGACGGGAAGTAAGGATTATGCAAGAAGTTGCAACGACAACGTAGAAACCGCTTAGCGTCCGAAAAGGGCTTGAGAGCGTTTTCGAGAGAAAGGGGAACGGTGCGTGTGAATTAATGACGCGGAAAAAGGAGTTTAAATGGTGGAAGGTGAGGTAGCATCTCACTTGGCGTCCCAAACGGTGAAGGAGCGTCGATACGGCTATTTTGAGCATCTTGAGGACGCTAACCTTCTGTCTTAAATTTACGCCCAGCGTCTAGGACACTCACTAAAATGTCGCCCACTAATGCGCGTTTCGAAACTGTCCTTTAGCATCTGACTCAACGTTTTGAATGCCGCTGCAGCGTCCGAAACACCTAACCAGCATCTACCATACGTTATCCTTCTATTTAGAAATTACCTCCAGCGTCTAAGACGGCTACTGGGACGCCGCTCAATTGAGTGCGCATCGCAGTTGCATTCCAACGTCCAGCCTGGCGTCTGGAACGACTTTTCAGCGTCTAAAATTCCAACAGAGCGTCCATTGTACGCTATCTCTCTGATTTAAAATTATTTCTAGCGTTCTAAATGATGTACAAGACGCTGTCACTCAAATTCGTCTAACACCTTTTGTTAACCCTCTCCAACCTGCTCAATAACTGACACTCCCGCTCATTTCCAAATCAAATACTTAAATGAACCTATCCTAACACAAAATCAACACACAATACAAACAACCATTTTCGTAGGGAACACGACTACACTTAACCATCTAATTACTTGGATGGACGAGTTTAGTCTCGTGAGGGTTTGCAGTGAATATACCCACAAAATTCGTTACCTGCTTGACTTACAGAGATAAATAGGTTGGCTCCTAGCCACTACCTCAATCAATGTCGCTTGATCACCTTCATCTTTGATAGGACCTTCAACATAGACTTTAAGCCTGTGACCATTCACAATAAAGGAGTTCCCATGCTTAAGATCCTTAATCTCTACTGCTCCATTCTCATATGCATGAACAACTTCATATGGTCCCGTCCACTTACTCCTTAGCTTACCTGGAAACAATTTAAGACGTGAGTTGAAAAGCCAAATTTTATTACCAACCATAAAACTCTTCTTCCTCAAGTGTTTGTCATGGAAGTGCTTCGTCTTCTCCTTGTATATCCTTGCACTTTCATAGGCTTCCATCCTGATTTCCTCCAGCTCTGCCAATTGAAATTTTCTCATTTTACCTGCATCAGCAATGTCAAAATAAGCATTTCGGATAGCCCAAGTAACCCTATGCTCTAATTCCACAGGTAAATGACACGGTTTTCCATAAACCAATATGTACGGTGACATGCCAATAGGGGTCTTATATGCAGTTCTTTTAAGCCCACAATGCATCATCTAGCATTAAGGACCAATCTTTGCGACTAGGCTTTACAGTTTTCTCCAAAATCCTTTTAACCTCCCTATTAGACACCTCAACTTGACCACTTGTCTGTGGGTGGTAAGGAGTGGCAACACGATGAGTAACCCCGTAATGTTTTAACAAAATGTGAAACTGAAAATTCTTGAAATGGGTTCCTCCATCGCTAATAATAGCTCTGGGAATCCCATGTCGTGAGAAAATGTTATTTTTTACAAACTTACACAACGCTTTGTTATCATTATACCTTGTTGCCTCAGCCTCAACCCACTTAGACACATAATCTACGACCACTAAAATGTATTCAAATCCATAGGAAACAGGAAATGGGCCCATAAAGTCTATCCCCTAAACATCAAAGATTTCTACTTCTAAGATGGGAACCATAGGCATTTGATCTCTCATATAAATTCCCCCAACCTGTTGGCATCTAAGGCAAGATTTGACAAACTCATAAGCATCCTTGAACAAGGATGGCCAAAAGAAACCACACTCTAAAACCTTATGAGCTGTTTTCTTAGCACTAAAGTGCCCCCCACATGCTAAGCTATGGTAGTGGGTGAGAATATCAAGTTGGTCAGCATCCGAGACACATCTCCTAATGATCTGATCAACATCAATCTTGAATAAATCAGGGCCGTCCCAGATATAATGCTTGGCTTGGGCATAAAAACACTTCCGCTGCTGAGATGTCCAATGAACCGGTGTCTTACCTGTCACAAAATAATTAACCAGGTTAGCAAACCAAGGTAATTTAGATACAAACAAGAGTTTTTCATCAGGAAAAGACTCTATGATCACTTCAATCACATTTGGGACCAATGTAGGCAACCTAGACAAGTGGTCTGCCACTACATTCTCTGAACCCTTCTTATCTCTTATTTCCAAATCAAACTCTTGTAACAACAAAATCCACCGTATCAGCCTAGGCTTAGCGTCTTTCTTATTCAAGAGGTACTTAAAAGCACTATGATCAGAATAAACTATCACTTTTGCCCCCATACATAAGCCCGAAACTTATCCAACGCATACACTACCGCTAGCAACTCCTTCTCTTTAGTAGTGTAGTTTTGTTGGGCTTCTGAAAACGTCTTGATGGCATAGTAGATCCCCACTGGTTTCTTATCTACTCTCTGTCCCAACACTGCTCCTACCGCAAAGTCGCTTGCGTCACACATGATTTCAAACGGCTTAGTCCAGTCTGGTGACTGCAAAATAGGAGCATCAGTAAGCTTTGCTTTCAGCAACTCAAATGCCTTCAAAAATGCCTCATCAAATACAAACTCAACATCCTTCACTAGCAAATTACACTATGGCTTGGAGATAGTACTGAAATCCTTGATAAATCTTCTGTAAAATCCAGCATGCCCCAAGAATGATCTAACTCCCTTCACACTTGTTGGTGGTGGTAATGATGATATAAGCTGGATCTTAGCTTTATCCACCTCCATTCCTTTCTCAGAAACTACATGGCATAACACAATTCCTTCCTTGACTAAGAAATGGCTTTCTTCCCAACTCAACACCAAATTAGTCTCGGTGCACCTCTTCAGAACTTGCTCCAAGTGGTGTAAACACCCTTCAAACGTCTTGTCAAAAATGGAGAAGTCATCCATAAAGATTTCCAAAGAACCTCCTACCATATCCGAGAATATCGCCATCATGCATCGCTGAAAGGTAGCAGGGGCATTGCACAGCCCAAATGGCATTCGCCTATAAGCGAATGTCCCATAAGGACAGGTGAACGTGGTCTTCTCTTGGTCATCAGGGTGGATAGGGATCTGATTATACCCTGAATAACCGTCCAAAAAACAAAAGTACTTCTGCCCTGCCAACTTTTCAACGATCTGGTCTATGAAAGGTAGAGGGAAATGGTCCTTTGATGTAGCTGCATTCAGCTTTCTATAGTCACGGTCTGTGTAGGGCTGACCCACTGGCTGTCAGAAATGGGGTAGATAATACCCGCATCCAGCCATTTCAGCACCTCCTTCTTCACCACTTCTCTCAAATTTGGAATTAGCCTTCGTTGTGCATCTCTCGAGGGTTTAATATCAGCCTCAGTTATGTATCTATGCTTACAAATCGTGGGACTTATCCCCTTGAGATCGGAGATTGTCCAACCCATGGCTGCCTTATGCTTTCCCAACACCTCAACTAATGCTCTTTCTTCCTTCTCCGACAAATCTGAAGCTATAATCACCGGCAAGCTCTCATGTGGCCCCAAGAATACATACTTAAGATGGGTAGGTAAGGCTTTAAGTTCCAAAGTAGGAGCTTGCTCCAGAGAAGGTTTCATTGACTCAGGAAGATTTTCGGGTAGCTTCTCGGCCTTCAACGACCATGGAGGTTTCCTATTCTGCTTTGCTCCTCCAACCATCTCCTCTAAGCTCATTAACCACCCCCATTCAACTGCTTCCTGCTCTTGACATGACAGTACATAATCCAGTTCATCCCTGCTGGTCATTAATGGTGCTTGGGATCCTGCTAACTCATCAATATAGTCAATCAAATAGCACTCTGAATCACAAAAAACGTTAGGGACAACATTAAAAACATTCAACTTCAACTTTCTATTCCTAAAGGCTAAGTCTAGGACACCCGTCCTGTAATTTATTTGGGCGTTTATAGTGGCCAAAAATGGTCTGCCCAAAATGATTGCGGGTGGGTTGTCCCGACTCCTTTGATCTGAATCCAAAACAAGAAAATCTACCGGGTAATAGAAATCTTCAACTTTTACAATCACATCGGTTAACATGCCCCTTGGAATCTTAGTAAATCGATCAGCTAGCTGTAACACCACATTTGTGGGTTTCAGGCTTCCCAAGTCGTGCTGATCAAATAAGTTTCCTGGGAGTATGTTAACAC
Organism: Centrapalus pauciflorus; assembly: GCA_020465985.1. Lineage (NCBI taxonomy): Eukaryota > Viridiplantae > Streptophyta > Magnoliopsida > Asterales > Asteraceae > Centrapalus > Centrapalus pauciflorus. Next base: position 165,197 of record JAANYP010008893.1, on the reverse strand, counting down.
TCGCCCCTAAATCTAACAGTGCTTTCTTAATCCTAACATCACCAATAGTAACAGGGATAAGGGGTGAACCTGGATCTTTTAACTTTGGTGGCAGAGAGCTCGAGACAACGACACTTACCTGCTCAGTGAGGTTGATTTGCTTTGTCAAAGCCGTGTGGAATGTGCATTTCTGAGTACACAAGTCCTTCAAAAATTTAGCGTAAGCCGGTACTTGCTGCAAGGCTTTCACCAACGGGATGTTGATCTTCACTTGATTGAATGTCTCCCATAATCCTCTATCTGCGGCCCCTTCTTCCCAAAAGCAGGCCTGCTCGGGCCCTCTAGTGCTGATGGATATGTAGGTGTTGGTTCAGGCATTGGTTGTTCTTCCTTTTCAACTACAGCTTCCTCAAACTGAACTTGCTTTTTCAACTTGACCTCTTTCTTAGATTCTGAATGTGGGATTGATTTTCCCTCATCAACTACCTCTTCAATATTTCTTTCCATGTCTTCCACTTCCGGCATCACCACTTTGTTGTCTACCTTCTTTCCACTACGTAAGGTAGTCACTTTATGCAGCTCGCTAACTTCATTCAGCTCCTCCACTTCACGTACTGTTTGCTTCTCTTTACCCTTGGAATGAGAAGGATTTACTTGGGTATGCTCGGAAATCTACCTTCATCTCTTTTCGTGAGCTGATCTGCGATCTGCCCCATCTGCTTTTCTAAACTGGTCATTGACTTAGTTTGAACATACGATTGTTGCTTCAGATAATCCATGCGCTGATCCATCTTCGAGTCCTTTGGAGCTTCTTGAACTGCTGGCTCCTTCTCTTCCTTGGTACCAGATGATGTACCACCGTAGAAGTTCCTATTCTGTGGGTATCTATTCCCCTGGTCAAATCTGGGCTTCGCATATTCATCAACCCTCTGGTCATCCCTCCAACGAAAGCTAGGATGACGCCTCCACCCAGCATTGTAAGTTTCTGAGTGAGGGTCAAACCTATCCTGTCGTGGTCGAAATCCAGAGATCTCACCAACTTGCTCCCCTTGAACATGTAAACAAAACTATGATGTATGAGTATGCTCTCCACACATGACACACATAATAGGAGCTTTATGTTCAGCCTGCTCCTTCCTCATTAAGGCATCCATCTTTTTGCTAAGAGCCTCCATATTTGACGTGACATCCCTTTTCCAAGCACTATCAAGTCCCAGAACTTGGACTCCAATCGACGTATCTGACCCAGCTTGTACCCTAGACCCCTTAGCCGATTGCGCTACTAGTTCCCAAGCCTCGTCATGCTCCTTAGCCAAGAATGTACCCCCCGAGGCTGCTGTGATCATGTTTCTACTTTCCTGACTAATACCATCAAAGAAGTTCTTCACCAGCATCCACTTAGGTACCTCATAATGTGGGCATGCTCGCAACTTCTCATTTAATCTCTCGAATGCCTCATGGAATTGCTCCCCCGGTTTCTGCTTGAAGCTAGTAATACTGTTCCTCTTTTCAGTGGTTCTACTAATTGAGTAGAACTCATTGAGGAAAGCCTTCTTCATCTCCTCCCAGTTACGGATACTATTCACGGTCAATGAGGAGAACCAATGTTTGGTCTTGTCCTTTAAAGAGAAAGAGAACAATCTCAATTTGAGAGTATCCACGGGTAGCCTTTGTACTCTTTTGGCCTTGCAGATAGCTGAAAATTCGGCTTGGTGATCGTATGGCTCTTCGCTCTTCGTTCCATGAAATTGAGGAACAATGCTAAACAAGTGAGTCTTTATCTCTGACTCATTCTCAACTTCTGGGTACTGGATAGGTGACATATCAGGAACATCACCCGGTCTGTAATGGGACTCCACAGTCCTCCTGACATCCCCCATATCTACGTTGGGTTCAGTATCACTCTCAAATGCCTCTGAGTGTACAGATTGCTCTTCTGAATCGGATGTCTCCGTTGTACTTGGATTACCACTAGGCTCACCACTAGTCCAATATCCTTTATGTAGCTTTCTCAATGAACGAACAATCCTTTCTATCTCTGTTTCGTATTGCAGTGGAGAGGTTCTTCCAAAATGACGAGTATGCATATACCTGAGATACACACACAACGTGAAGATTCTGAACTTGCTGTTCACAATGTCTAAAGAAAAAATAAAAATTAACCAACAATGACTGAATTAAATAAACGAAAACAAAAAGGAAATAACTAGCTACTATAAACAAGAATATTCACAGAAATAGTTAATCCAAAACTAATTTAACAAGCGTTGTCAATCCCCGGCCACAGCGCCAATTTTGATGGACCCAGTCGTATGAGTATAAAAAATAACCCTATAGATAGGGTAAGTGGGATCGAATCCACAGGGAAAGTCAGGTCGTTATTTTAGCTCTAGAGACTGTTTGGATTGAAATTGTAATCATTTGCTTTTAATTAATAAACTACTATCGATTGTTACTATTGCGTTCTAACAAAATAAATTGAATTAAAGAGTTTCACTTAAGGAGATTGGGTGTTTGCTCTCTTGTTGTACATATCATGGCAATTCAGAATGCTAAAGATACAATGTTTATGGGAACACACTAGACTTCACAATTGATGCTCTTAATACAACATATACCACTCAATTAGTTGTCTTCCTTTCTCATAATAAGTTAGCACAACCAATGATATTGATATAAACTGTTTCATACAACATCCACTGTCTAATCATGTTCGTGCATTCAAATGTATCCAAAATAACAGTTTCCAGATAAATGAATTAATGCCCACAACCAGTGTTCTTAAGACAACATATGCAATTCAATTAATTGTCTTTCTCGCTTACTTTAAGTTAGAACAACTAATGATACCACTATACACTGTTACATACAAAACCCATTGTTTAACATCCCATTCATTCATTCAAAAGCATGATCCACAACCCCTTAAGCATAAATAGAAACTGAAATTAACATAACATTCGTTCATGCCATAATATGCAAACTCAAGAACAAACACCGCAATGTATTTAGCCCTACATGGTTTGGACTTGCCCATAAACAACAATTGACATAAATAAAGACATACTAACTACCAACGAGTGTGTAAAACACAAATAATTGGCTGCCGTGATGCTTGATCAATGCTCCGTTTTGTTGTTTTCTCCCTTTGGTCGCCCCTAGAAACCGCTCTCTGTGTGTGTAAAACGAATACAAGTCGACCTCCTCAATTGTGGTAACCGTTCTCCTCAAAAGCGCTGCTCACGCTGCAACTGGCGCACCAGCGTCGACCCCGGCGTCCAGGACGCTGCCCAGGACAACCGCAATCCTTGTAGGCGATGCTCATCTTCTGAAACCACGCATTCCTGACGCTTCTCCGGTGTTTCAGACGCTAGCTTGGACGCCCAAACAATTTTAGCTCCTACAGCTACCAATTTACTTCTTTTCTTGCCAGTCATCTACAACAAATAATTCGCATTAGAAGTACCAATATTCTTGCCTTTAACACACTAAAACACAACAAAAACACACAAAAACATAAGTGATTAATATCACTGATCACCTACCCCTCAAACTACCCACCCCATCTTTATCCTACCTTACACCTCAACCTACCTACCCTACCCCACCCCCTAACCTACCTTCCTACCCTCAACCTACTCACCCCTATCCTACCCTACTCTTACCCATATCTGTATAACTTATAAATTTTGTTATTTTTCAATAACATGTTGGTTATATGTTTCTTGAATGCATATATGTTACTTATATTATAACTTATAAACTTGAATTGGTTTGGTACTTGAATTTTGGTAAAGCTATTTGAATGTTTTTAAATGTTTATTTGAATGACTTTGATTCAATGATATTATTGATATTTGATACTTGACTTTAATCAATGATATTGGTTTGGTTTTGAGAATGAATATCTAAAACTAATAAAAAAACAGAATCAGATAATTTATAAAACAAACAGACTTATTGAATTTTTTTATCAGATCTCAGTATCTTATCAAGAGCACTTCTCACTAATCAGAAGTGGAATCAGACATCAGACAATTTACTTCTTATACAATCTAACAACACCTTATTAAATATATCTAAAATCATGAATCGTGAACTACATGAATATCATTGTATGTGAATTGTTAGCCATATCTTTTAAAATCATGAATGGACCATATGCATCACAACTATAAACATGTCTAAAATAAAATTCATGAATCACAACTGAATTGTGAACCGTCGATGGTGTTTGTGAACCATGATGGTGTCGTGAATCGCTAGTGGCGTCGTGAACCACAATGGTGCCGTCAATCACCGGTGGTGTCATGAACTATGGGGTGTCGTAAGTCGCAGGTGGTGTCGTGAACCATGATTTGTGTCATCGTGAACCATAATTGTCCCTATTTGATACATTTGCCAAAATAAGAAAATTGACTTTTATGTGAATTGACAATTCTACCCTTTCAATAAAGTTATGTCAAAATTTTTAAAAAAAGGTACCTTGTCAATAATTGGTTGATTCACAAAATTTTAAGGATTCTATTGGTTATTACCGTCTTTATTTTAAGCACAACCTTCAAGCTATCCCTCTCCTATATATATAATCCTAATAATTATCTTTATTATTTAAATCTTTATCTATATAAATATCTCTATCAATATTTATAAAATAGGTTTCATCTTTATCTAATAAAGATGACTAGATAATTATTTATAATTATAACTGTTTATTTGTTTATAATTATCATTCTAATTATCTAATAGTTAGACGATAATTTTAATCCAAATATATGCATCTTTTATTTAATATCCAATAATAAATAAAAGACTATATAATTTTTTTTTGAACAGCTGGTGTGGTGGTAATCGCCTATGCCCAAGTGCCGACAGATCCTGGTTCGATCCCCACCACAATCTCCTAGTTAGATTAAAATCTCCAAAGTTAGATTAGTTCACCTGAAGGGAAAAACCCCAAAATCCGCATCTAGTGAGGATCGAACCCGGGTAACAACCCTCCCCAAGCCCCTTATGGAAACTTGGTGGCCACCAGGGCAAGCCCTGATGGTTAAAAAAAAAAAGACTGTATAATTATTTAACTATCATATAATGACAATTAAATTATTACAATATCTAATATTGCATTATTAGTTCTCGTACTTTGAGATATTGACAACTAATCATCCAATCTTAATAATCATTCTGCCATAAATAATGTCCAACATCATTTGTTCATTATTTCGATTGTATCTGCTCAGTTGTGCTAATCAGTGTGACCCTAAAATATTTTATGAAATCAGTCATACAGTAGTGTGTAATCTTGACACACCGTACACTAATACTTTTGAAAAATGGTTAACTATGAAAAATTATAACACATTGTCAATTTTAGTCTTCTTTAGATAACATATTAATTTGTATTTCAATTAAAGGATTATACTAATAAAAACACATTAATCTAGGTAATATTACCGGAATAGATGGTAAATTATACTAAAATACAAGGTTTTCGTATAGTCTACAAAACTTTTCAATGTGTCATTTGAATAAACAACCTAACGTGATTTTTATCAAATATTATTGGTTATCTGATAATCAAATAGACTACCTTGATTGTTGTGTTTTCATTGATATAATCCTAACAAAAAAAAATGTTATCCATTTTTTTAAAAAGGGTATGGATATAGGCATATAGAAGCCTAACAATGAAGTTAGGGGTGAAAACGAGCCGAACTCGAGCTTAACGGGTTCGGGTTCGGCTCGTTTCAAGTTTTGTATGTAAAGCTCGAGCTCGACTCGTGAATAATATTCCAAGCTCGGGCTCGGGCTCGACTCGTTTATGATATATTTTAATTTAATTTTTTAAATAATTTTTATATAATATATATAACTTGTTATTTTAATATATTCATATTTATTAATCTATATATTATATATTTATTAATTTAAACATTTTATTTATATCCAGGTTCGTTTAAGCTCGTTTAGGCTTGCGAGCTCGATATGTGAAACTCGGGCTCGAGCTCGTTTATTAATCGAGCTCGAATTTAAGCTCGGGCTCGACTCGAGCTCGTTTAAAATGAGTTTTCTTCGAGTTTTTAACGGGTTGAGCTCGTGTAGCTCACAAATAGTTTGGATTATTTACACCCGTGAATGAAGTAACGAACCTGCACTTAGACAAGGGGAATTTATAACATAAATGCTAAACATAAGGGGGTGTAACTGAAAATTTATTGAGATCAAGATGAACTTGAATTATTATTATTTTTTTGTCTTTGGGTCACAATAAGGCCCGAGTGAAAGACGAACCCACCATGGTTGTTTCAAACAAACGATGAAGAGCAACAACAGTCACAGCAACCAGGAAGAAGATCTGAAGCAAGAACAACAATCCTCTCCAACTAATTCTCATATCACAACCCTTGATTCAAGATTTAATCAAACTCTCAGAAATGTTCAAGGGTATGTATGTTCTTCTTTTATGTATCTGATCGTATACCCAGATTCGAAATTCCTAACTTTATTAATATATATCTATTGGAATTTGCTTTTTTTTAGCTGATCTTATAGAAACCCACATCGGTATTGTTTGTGTTTGATCAAATTGAATAACTATTGTTTTGTGATCGGTGAGAAATCAGTAATTTTGGATCTGCATGTTAAAAACGTTGATGAGAATGTTCTAGTATAAATGTGGGTGATTGTTGTGTGTTTTTTTTTTTTTTTTTTTTTTTTTTTTTTTTTTTTTTTTTTTTTTTTTTTTGTTTTCGAATTTCTGCAAAAAAACACAATTTATTCACCTTCTGTTTCTATAATGATTTTGTTATTGATTCAGAATTATCACTCTAGGGTTTGTATAATAGTATTATCTGTTAGAAAAGTCTGCATTTGACTTTTGACTGCAAAATGTGTTATATGTTGACTTCAAAGTTGAAATTGAGGGGAAAAAAAGAAGTATTCCCTGCACAGAATTTGGTTGCATTTATATGTGGTTTTAGGAAAGACTTTGCTCATGGGTTTGTGCTTGTTTTCTAGGTGGCAATACCCTTGATTGATTTTAGAAGGCATTTCATAAAATTTGCAGTTGTTTTCTTTTCGATTGCCAGCTTCGATCCCATGAAAAGTGCAATTTTTGATGCTATTTTGCTATGTCTAGTTCAATAGAAGTGTTGGACTATGAATCCAATGTTCAAGTTACTAAACTATAGAAAGGAGGGGGGGGGGGGTCCTGGACCTGAAGAATTAAAATGGGTAATTAGTGACAACAAGAATTTGTCAATAGGTAATTACTAATTAGCTTAAAATATATGAAGAAGAAATGCCACAATTTTCATACGATACAGCTAAACGGAAATGGTTGCAGTTTCCAATTTTCATGTCTTAAGGAAATGCAGGCTCCTTGACACTATAATTATGATAACATTAACACCAATGGTAGGAGTGATGAGGGGTAAATGACTCGGAATATATTATGAGGGTGTTTGGTTTTGCGTTATGAATGTGATTATTAGCTTATTACGTTACAATAACGCAAATAATTGGTTTAAAGTGTTTGGATCGCATACGTTAATGTAAGTGATTCTTTGCGTTTAACATTAATCTTACCACACTTTTTCATAAGTTAAAAAATGTAGCTTATTTGCTTAATAAGTGATTATTTGGTCAGTTTACAAGTTAAAATGCAAATCCAAACACTTTAAAAACTGATTATTTGATAATTATGATAGCAAACAGCAGAAGCTAAACCAAACACTACATTTCTGGCAGCACTTTTGGTTACAACTATTATCTGATTATTAGTTTTCAAAACGCTACAACACTTTTTCAAACGCAAATCCAAACACCCTCCTATATATATGTAAAACTAATTTGAAAATTATACTAGAAGTATGCTCTCTGTGTGAAAAGCCAGATTTTGTTAGTGGCCGTATAAATTTACCAACTCAAAGTTCATATTTTGTATACGGGACTATCTTCCACCAAATGGCAAACATGCATAATGCAACAATACTCCTGGTGTTAATCTTATAATTTTGTACTATATTTTTAGAAACCCTGTATTAACGAAGGGCTGACTACATGGTCCACACCTGCTAGGCTACTCTGGGTGCTCGACATATCAAAAGCACTAGGGTATAAAATTCAAATACCATTAGTCCTGGAAGAACTGAAAGCAAACAAAGATTGGATGGCAATTTCTTAAATCTGTACCCTTCTAAAAGTGAGCATAAAATATATCTGGTGACACCATGGCTTCAAAGGGTTTTTTATCTGAATTCTAATTTCAAGGAAGAAAAAACATATGACATATCTAGTGTCACCAAATGTCTTTTGATGAATCCTGGTCCTAGTTATATTTTATAGTAAGGGTTTAGTACATTTTGACCATCCAAGTTTCAAATTTGTCTCATTTAGCCACTAAACTATTTTTTGTACCCATTTAGCCATTAAGCTTTAGTTTACTGTTCTATTTTGGGGAAAATGTGTAAAACTAATGGCTAAATGCGTACAAAACATAATAGGTTTTGGCTAAATGTGTACAAAAGAAGTTTAGTGGCTAAATGTGTCTCCAAAAAATAGTTTAGTGGCTAAATGTGTACAAGAAATCGTTTAGTGGTGCTAATGGACAAATCTGAAAGTTAGATGTTGGACTTAACCCTTATAGTAATTACCAAGTTCATGTTCTGGATTGTTAGTTCTCAGATGGGTTAGGTTTTCTGTTGTTTCCTTCACATTCACTATAATTCACGTATTTCTAAAACCATTTGTTGTATGTAAGCAGGCTGTTAAAGGGTCGTAGCTTCCCTGGTAAAGTGTTGATAACAAGAAGATCGGATCCACCAGATGGTACAATCTTGGGCTCTCCTGGTGTTAGTCGGAGCCCCTCAGAGATTGATAGTCCACCAAGGAACCACATGGATGATCCCATCGAGGTAGCTCAGATGATTCTAACTTAGGTTTATTTGATCTTGATATTGGTGTTTGAAGATCAATAACTTCAATACTTATTTATGGTTCATTTCTAAATTTTTTGTGTGTAGGATCAAATGCATAGAAGTAAACAAAATACTAGTACCGCTATTAACAAATCGAAACCATCAATGTCAAATCCTGAGGATAGGTCGAAAGAGGCTCCAAGGTTTGTGATGGGTGCCCGAGCTACAGATACTGCTAGGCTAATGAAGTTCACTAAAGTGTTGGGGGGCACAACTGTCATTTTAGGTACTCAAAATTTCACCGAATTAAGTTCCATGCAATTTTTATACTATTTGAAATTGAGTGATGTTTACATGAGTGATAATTTCAACTAATCTAACTGATTTGCCATTTGATGTATAATTTCCATGGCTTTCGTTTACTTTTTGGTGTACAATTTCAACTAATTCAACTGACTGCATTTGATTAGGATTTTGAATAGAGATTCCTTCTTTATAAGTAAAATTAGCTTAGAATTGTGCCTTATGAATAATTATGATTATGAAATAATTAACTGGATATGAGTATTTTTTCCTACCACATGGTAATATTGTGCTGTTTGGGGAGATATTGAGGTGTTTTTTTCTTTGGTAATGAACTAACTCCGTGATTTTGTTAGAAAAGGACTCTCATATTAGACGAACATATGACATGATAGCGTTTTTGTTAATAATACTCGTACTCGTCCAAAATTGGAAAAAAAAAAACCAAACCATTGAGATATTAAGAATAGGTAACCCTCCCTCTGGGGACCCTACCAACAGGTTATCTATGGCCAATATGGAGGATGTAAAATTGCCTAAATAGCAAACAAGGGACATGGGGCCGGTTTGATCCCATGACATCTGCCACTTCATGTCCTCGACTGCTAAACTGCCATTGTGGGACACCAATTAGAAGGAGTGGCAATTTCAGCCCAAAGCATTCAAACGGGCGAAATAATCATAACCATAAAAAGTTGTTTTCAGATACATATTTAGAGATTATTTTTTTGAAAATGTGTTGAATATACTATTTTTGAAAATTGTGTTTAAAAGAAATGTAAAAAAAATATACATTAAACATGTCTTTTTTAGTGAGGGTTAAATTTGGGTGAGGGCTGCCCATTTGGCGTATTGGGCTAAAATTTCCACCTCTTATCAAATATTAGCAATGTACGGTTTGCGTATGATCCGTTTCATTACATCCTAAGTTTTTCAGCATTCTAATACGAATTATATGTTTTTTCTTGGGTAAAACCTTTGCAGATAAGTTACGTGAGTTAGCTTGGAGTGGCGTTCCACCTTACCTTCGTCCCAACGTATGGAGGCTTCTTTTGGTAAGCTTGAGAACTTGGATTTCTGATTTACCGCATAAATTATTCTATTATGATACAATACAAGCATACGTAAATCATTGTTTACAATTTACTGTTGCTACTTGTGTTAAGTTTGAATATAAACTGACAACAGGGATATGCACCCCCTAATTCAGATAGAAGGGAGGGAATTCTAAGAAGAAAGCGCACGGAATATTTTGATTGTGTTGCTCAGTTTTATGACATTTCAGATAATGAACGTACTGATGAAGAGATTAATATGCTTCGGCAGGTACAATACTTCCTGACTGATTTATGTTACTCGTAAAATAAGAGACCCAAAAGAATATTAGTATTTCAAAAGAGAAGGCGATATACAGACTAATCCTACTTATATATACATATACTGATTTATGTTACTCGTAAAATAAGAGACCCAAAAGAGTATTAGTATTTCAAAAGAGAAGGCGATATACAGACTAATCCTACTTATATATACATATACATGCATGGGTCCCTGTATATAAATGTGTGTGTATGTATCCATACATGCGTAATGTGTGTTCATATATATGTGCACACACACTCTCATTCACATGTGCACACACACACATATAATGTTTATATTTATAAACACTCAGGTTGGAGCTCAAATACCAACCATATTGCATATATTATATAGTGGTGTGCAATGGAAAATAGGAAAAATAAGAACCATTTGGTCTGGTCCGGTCCCGAACTGAGACACGATTTTTGTGAATATAGTTGTCACACCCTGCTAAAGCGGAAACACGAGATGTAACAGTGTTGTGATCATAGCATAAGTTTAAAGATTCAATATCATTCAAAATAAAAGTTCTACATACAAACTAAAAGTAATTGTTTTATGGTTACAACCATATAGAAACATAAATTATAGAAGTGCTTGATGCAAAGTGTGATGACATCTCCAAGCACACCAAAACATTCATAACGTAGTGATCCGATTTTTAAGCTTGATTTCCTGAAAAGCAATGCTAAAAATGGTCAACTATTGAAAATAGTTGGTGAGTTCACGGTTGTATGTAACAACATACAAATCATTTTATATAGTGTAAAACATGTGGAAACTTGTTTGTCGGTTTCGTGGTATGGTACATGGTAGTCCATTGTATGTAAAATTAGTGAAAAGCATCCCGTACTCAAACCTAAGTCCAAGTACCCATTCTTATGGGCATAGTATGAGAAAGAAGCACTCCACGTTGTACACCGTGAGTGGGTGGCCACCAAGTATTGATATCAATAGTTATCTTCGGCTCGATATAGTGAGTTAATGAGTAGACTAGTGTTTGAGTTTCATTTACTAATCAAGATTACATACATACCAAGAGCAAAAGTAACATAACAATGTAGTGTAACTTTCAAAAGCATAACCACGACCAAGTTTGCATGCATAGCATAAAAGAGTTTGAAAGTATATCGAGAGTTTGCATGCATAATGATAAGCAAGTTTATAAGTATAACATGTGTTTGCAAGAATGTAACATGCTTTTTCCCCAAAACGTTAAAAATAGTAAAAAGGGGTTGTGAATACTCACATCGCTTCAAGTGAATGGGTAACAGTTGCAAGGCTTGAATTCTAAACACGTCTAACGTCCGCGTATAACTCACGATAGGGATTCTATGTAAGTTTGCTTTAATTACTAACTGAATTCAAGATTATGTGTTATTGTATTTTGAATTGTTATTACCTTGTTATGTTTATCTACTAATTATATTTTCCGACATTGTACGGAAATTATCCGAAAATTCTGCGTCAAACGCAGAAAATTAAGTCAACTATCGAGGTTTCGTAAATGTCTGCAACTTAGGTTTAAATTGTAAGTCTAATTAACTAATTGAATATTTGAAAAGTAATTTAGTAGGTATAGATAGCGGTGTCTAACCTGAAAAGCTAAATCGACATCGTCACAGTCTCCCCCCGTTCTATGAATTTCGTCCTGAAATTCGGATTATTGGTTAGAGCGCTGTGACTTTTCGAATAAATGAGGGTACTTGCTTTTCATTGCGTCTTCTGATTCCCAAGTAAACTCAGGTCCACGCTTAGCGTTCCAACGAACTTTAACAATGGGGATTTTATGTCGCCCGAGTTTCTTAACTTCTCTATCAAGGATTTCTACGGGTTCCTCACGGAAGAGTAACTTGTCATCAACTTGGACTTCATTAGTCGTCACAATCAGTTCAACTACACACTTCTTAAGGTTTGATACGTGAAAGACATTATGAATAGCGCTTAACTCTGCGGGTTGCTCGAGTTTGTATGCCACTGGACCAATCCTTTTTAAAATCTTAAAAGGTCCAATATATCGAGGACTTAGTTTGCCTTTCTTCTTGAATCAAAGTTGACCTTTCCGTGGTGATACCTTTAGGAATACATTGCTACCCACTTCAAATCTAAGTTGCACGGAAACGGATAAGGCAACAGGAAACGGGTACGGAACGGATACGGGAAACGACAAAAATAAAAAATTCTAGATACGGATACGGGAGAGATACGACAAATAATATATATATATATATATATATATATATATATATATATATATATATATATATATATATATATATATATATAATGAAGAAATTCCAAAATTGATATATATTGATGTAAAGTGTAAAGTGTAACCTCCAAAAAATCAAAAATACTAAATCTTTCAACAGTAATTAATTATCAGTAATCAAATCATTTTCAAATTCCGGTTCATCTAGCGAGAGATCGGCAAACTCCAAAAACCCTACATCTTCCATCGAATCAAAAGCATCTCCACCCACATCCCACATCTTTACATCACCAAGTGGATTCCTTGACAAAAGTCTGAGATTATTGTGGATGTAAACCAAGTCTTGAGCACAACGTGTAGTCAGCGAGTGAATAAATGCATAAGTACTCCAATTACGCTCGGCACAAGAAGAAGAACTAGGTTTAATTGTACAGCCCATCAAGCTTCTTTGAAGTTAAAAAGCCCATTACCCTTTTAATTCTTAAAAAACCCTAAAAAAAACGGAAACTTCATGGAAACTTGGAGGAAACTTCGTGGAAACTCCATGGAAACTCCACGAGAAACGTTTCTGCCATCTCCGAAACGTTTCTACGCGTATCGACCACGTATCCGTTTCCCAGAAGTTTCCGAAACGGGAGCGGCTAGTCAGGGGGCGTTTCCGCGCATTATAGCTTCAAATTTCAGGGGTTTCCTTCGGTTATCCGCTTAACTCTTCTGTCGATCCCTAGCCGTCTTAAGTAATGATTTCAGGTGCGGTCAGTTGTCTTTCTCCCACCTCCAACCAGCTAAGAGGTGAACGACGTTTACGTCCATACAACGCTTCATATGAGGCACATCCAATGCTAGTATGGTAGCTATTATTGTAAGAGAATTCAATTAAGGGTAAGTGCGCATCCCAACAACCTTTAAAATCCATCACGCATGCCCGAAGCATGTCTTCCAGCGTTTGGATCGTATGTTCACTCTGCCCACCTGTGTGCGGGTGATATGCCGTACTCAAATCCACTTGAGTACCTAATGCCTTTTGTAGATAACGCTAAAATCGAGACGTAAAACGACTATCTAATGATGGAGTTTAGTACTCCATGACGGGTAACAATTTCGTTAATGTATATCTGTGCGAGCTTCTCCATCTTGTAGCTATCCCGAATGAGTATAAAATGAGCTGATTTTGTCAATCGATCCACGATGACCCAAATGGAATCATGTCTTCTGGCAGTCTTGGGCAACCTCGTAACAAAGTCCATTGTAATTCCTTCCCACTTCCACTGAGGAATTTCCGGTTGTTGCAACAGTCCCGATGGTTTCTGGTGTTCAGCGTTGACTTTTGCACAAGTTAGGCATTTACTTACATAGGAGGCAATGTCCTTTTTAATTCCCGGCCACCAATAGTATTCTTTCACATCCTTGTACATCTTGTCCGACCCTGGGTGGATGGAGTATTGGGATTTATGAGCTTCGGTTAGAACTACATTTCTAAGATTGTGAATTTTAGGAATCCAGATTCGATTTTTGAAATACAGCACCCCATCTGATTTGGACTCAAATCTATGTTCCAAACTATGCAATCCTTCATCCTTCACGTTTTCCGTCCTCATTGCTTCTTTTTGAGCCTCTAGGATTTTAGTCTTCAGACTTGGTCTGCACTTGCATGATTGTTGCTAGGATACATACCAACTTGATCTCCTCACTTCTCCTTGACATGCTAGTCACTACACCAACTCTTTCTTGGCGGCTTTTCACTTCGCATTCAAAATCACTAAGAAAATCCATCCAGTTGGTTTCCTAACAAAATCTTGTACCATTAATCCAAGTGCTCGTACCTTCATAGGTTTCACCTTCTCCTTTCTACTCAAGGCATCGGCTACCACGTTAGCCTTGCCCGGGTGTACCGAATTTCGCAATCATAATCACTAAGCAACTCTACCCATCTCCTTTGGCTCATGTTGAGCATCTTTTGGTCGAGAATGTGCTGCAGACTCTTGTGATCGGTGTATACAGTGCATCTGGTGCCGTACAGATAGTGTCTCCAGTTTTTTAGTGCGAAAACCACTGCTCCTAACTCCAAATCGTGAGTTGTATAATTCTTCTCGTGAACATTTCAATTGTCTTGAAGCATAGGATATAACTTTATCTTTTTGCATCAATACGCATCCTAGCCCATGTGAAGCATCGCAGTAAACTACAAAGTCGTTGGTTCCCTCTGGTAATGCCAAAATTGGAGCATTGCATAACTTATCTTTTAAAAGTTGAAATGTCTCTTCTTGCGATTCCCCCCATTCAAATTTTCTTTCCTTTTGCGTTAACGATGTTAGCGATTGAGCAATTTTTGAGAAATTCCCAATAAAACGCCGATAGTAACCCGCCAACCCCAAGAATTGGCGAATCTCTGTTGGTGTCCTTGATGCTTCCCATTTCTTGATTGCCTCAATCGTTGCCGGATCAACATGGATTCCTTCTTTGCTAACCACATGACCAAGAAAATGTACTTCCCTGATCCAGAAGTCACACTTAGAAAACTTAGCATACAACTTTTCTTTCAGAAGCAGTTCTAAGATTAGCCTCAGATGTTGCTCATGGCTTTCCTTAACCTTAGAATAGATCAATATGTCATCTATAAAGACTTTGACAATGTTGTCTAGATATGGTCTACATACCTTATTCATTAGGTCCATAAACACAGCTGGAGCATTCGTCAACCCAAAGGGCACGACTAGAAACTCGTAATGCCCATAACGTGTTCGGAAAGCTGTTTTCGGAATGTCCTCCTCCCGGACTCTCAATTGATGATAACCAGATCGAAGGTCTATTTTTGAAAAGTATGTTGCACCAATCCGCGGTAGGGGGTATCGGTTCTTGATCGTCAGCTTGTTGAGCTCTCTATAGTCGATGCGCATTCGAAAAGACCCGTCTTTCTTTTTGACAAACAAAACCGGAGCTCCCTAAGGCGAAGAGCTTGGCCGGATAAAGCCTTTGTCAAGAAGTTCTCGAAGTTGAGCCGATAAATCCTTCATCTCAGCCGGTGCCAAATGATACGGTGATTTGGCTACCGGAGCTGCTCCAGGAGTCAAGTCGATATGGAAATCGACCATTTTTTCTAGGATTCACTTCTCCTTCACCATCTTATCCACAACGTGTGCTAGGAAAGCACAACACTTTTTCCTAAGGAACGTTTGAAACTTTGAATCTTGTTAGGAATTTCAGAAACAAGCTATGAACAATTTCAAGAACTCAGAAATTCGGAAAATCAGAAAACCCTCAAAATGTGAATCAATAAAATATTTAATTTCACTCTAACAAATTTGGGTTGAATGACTATAATTTGAGTTGTTGTTCTCATTAACCTATATGTTCTATTTATACTAATTCTATAGCACTCTAACAGCTAACAACCAAACCAGAAAAATACAAAAAACATTCATCTAATTCAAGTCATTATCCTAACAAATCTCCACCTTGACTTGAATTTCAATTACAAAACAAATCAAATCCCTAAAACTAATTTGTGTTACTCCACCTACTTGGAAACACACTACCAAAAATTCAAATTCAAATCCAAAGTCTTCAATCTGAAAACAACGAATATCAAATATCACATATGCGACCAAACACCAATGTGCACCAAACCAACAAACCGGAGAACAAAACCATATCCAAAATCAACCGGTTACCAAATGTCGCAACCAAACAATAACCCATAACAAAATATCCAAACGGCCCAAAACAACGCAAAATTGATGACCCACAGGCAACGCCGGAACCTATCAATCGATCAACAAAATCCGGACCCAAACTACAATGATCATCGCAACTAAATACTAATGTGTAATTTCTCCCAAAACCCCAAACACAAATCCAGCGGGAAACAAACGGGCAACCAAACGACAAATGAGAAATTCCAACAAATTGATGATACGGGCCAACCAAAATTCAAACTCCAAAAGTCGAGAATAATACTCCAAATCGGCAAACAAACTATCGACAACCGAAACCGAAATCACGGTTTGAACAAACCGGAACGCCATAACCCAAACGTCGATCACTAAACTAATCGATACAATTCCCCGACATGACGAAACAATCCGAAACCAACCGTCATCAAAAAACAAATCAAAAATTCAAACGGAACTTGTATCGCCATCTAAATGCCTTCAAAATCAAACAACTCGAAATTCAATATGCACCGAACGAAAATCAAAACCGACTTCTTGAATCAATGCGAATCCCACAAAACGCAGCTCCAATTCCAATACTAAACCGAACAAACGCAATGAGTCGACACCTAAATTCTTGAATCGTCATTCAAGAAAAACCCAAAACGACCATTTCGTCTTCAAAACTAATCAAGAAAAACAAAAACCCGAGATAAATACAAATCACCGAAATCCAAACTTGATTCAAGACTAAACCCAAACATCCAAATCAATTTCTTACGACTTGCGAATTCATATTTCAAAATCAGTGACAAATGTTCAAGAAATTCGACTTTCTTGAATCCCAAAATTCAGTTACCAGAACCCAAACAACAGAGCTACTAACACCTGAAATCGACTGCCCCAAAAACTTGAATTGGCAACTTCAACAGCCTGATTCAAGAGCTCCACCTTGAATCTGACTCCAAGATTGGCCAAAAAACTCCAAGATTCAACCGAAAAACTCCAAGATTGACCAAAAAACCGATTGCCAAAATCAATTAACAATTCTTGAGACAAAACCAAAATCGATTGCACAAAAACAAGCCTTCTGATGACAAACTCTAAGCGCTGAAACTAGCAGCCAAGAAGGACACTTACAACTTCACAATCGATCATCAAGAACCAGAATCAACTTCAAAGCGACGATAGCAAAAAAAAAACCCAATTATCCCAGCTGCGATTTCAATTCCAATTGATTTCAAGAAATCAATCGTACAACCCTGAAAACCCCAAAACCGGTACTATGAATTCTAATTGGAAAGAACAAAAAAGATGATTGCAGCCAAGAATTGGTTGCAATCCTCACAGCGGACTCCACAGAAAACCAAGAACGATTCCTAATTGCTATCGCTACATACGAATTTCAAATGGCAGAACAGGAGAACAATGATCGCTACAGAACAAATGAACGATTTCTAACTCCTATCGCTGACATCCAATTGCAAATTTCAGAAAGAACAACGCTCATAATCTGGCTCTGATACTACTTGTTAGGAATTTCAGAAACAAGCTATGAACAATTTCAAGAACTCAGAAATTCAGAAAACCAGAAAACCCTCAAAATGTGAATCAAGAAAATATTCAATTTCACTCTAACAAATTTGGGTTGAATGACTACAATTTGAGTTGTTGTTCTCATTAACCCATATGTCCCATTTATACTAATTCTATAGCATTCTAACAGCTAACAACCAAACCAGAAAAATACAAAAAACATTCAACTAATTCAAGTCATTATCCTGACAAATCTTCATACACTATACAATGTTTAAGCTCCTATTAGGTTTATCTCCTTGTATGATAAGAGTTTCTCCTTCTTGAAAAGGTAGGTTGATAACCTTTTCGGAGCTGCTCGGTTTCTGGATAACCAATCCATTCCAACAACTACATCAAAACTTCCTAATTTTATTGGGATAAGATCGATATTGAATATCTTATCATTCAGTTCTAAGGTACATCCTAACAGTACGCCATTGACAGTAGTTTCTAGACCGTTAGCAAACTCAATTACATAATCATTGCTTAGGCTCTCAGTTTTCACATTGATTAGTGGCCTAAATTCGGATGAAATAAAACTCCTATCAGCTCCCGAATCAAATAGTATTGATGCATAGTGGTTGTTCAAGAGAAACGTACCGGTCACCACGTTTGGATCGTCCCTTGCTTCTGCAACTCCAATAACAAATGCTCTACCCCTTGCTTGGCGTGCCTGCATCTGATTGTTTTTTTGTTGTTGTTCTGCCCTGTATTCAACCTTGGGCAGTTGTTTCGAAAATGATCCTCACTTCCGCATTCATAGCATGCCTTCCTTTCTGGTCTGTTTCCCCCTCTTTTATCCCCTTTTCCTTCCTTACAATACAGTGCGGTATGACTCATCTTCTTACATTTCTTGCAAACCGGGCAACGTCCCTTGTGATGAAAATTACATCGGTCGCATTTTGGCAAATTTCCGGTGTACCGCTTTGGTTCGTGTACCGTTGCTCCATAGTTGGTTCCTCTTTTCTGCTTCTGACTCATCCTACTCCATTAACCTTTATCCTGCGAGTTATCGGCCTTTCTCTTGTTGTCTGAACTTCTCTTCCCAAGCTTGTCGTCCCTCACTGCATCATTTGTTAAACTCATTGCGAGTGCTACCACGCTCTGAATGGTAGTTGGCTCTGCCGAGATAACCTGTCCCCTTATCTCCGGTACAAGTCCATAAATATACCGGTCGATTCTTTTCTCTTCCGATGTGACCATGTGCGGTACCAACCTAGATAACTTGTGGAAATCGTGATGATTTGTATGTTGTTACATAAAACTGTGAACTCATTAACTATTTTCAATAGTTGATCATTTTTAGCATTGCTTTTCAGGAAATCAAGCTTATAAATCGGATCACTACGTTATGCATGTTTTGGTGTGCTTGGAGATGTCATCACACTTTGCATCAAGCACTTTTATAATTTATGTTTCGATATGGTTGTAACCATAAAACAATTACTTTTAGTTTGAATGTAAAACTTTTATTTTGAATGGTATTGAATCTTTAAACTTATGCTATGATCACAACACTGTTACATCTCGTGTTTCCGCTTTAGCGGGGTGTGACAGTTTCCCTATAACACACGTCTAACGTCCGCCTATAACACACAATAGGGATTCTACGTAAGTTTGCTTTAAATACTAACCGAATTCAAGATTATGTGTTGTTGTATTTTGAATTTTTTTTACCTTGTTATATTTATCAATTAATTATATTTTCCGACATTGTATGAAAATTATCTGAAAATTCTGCGCCAAACGCAAAAAACTAAGTTTCGTGAATGTGCTACTTATTTTTAAATTGCAAGTCTAAATAAATAATTGAGTATTTGAAAAGTAATTTAGTAGGTATAGCGGTGTCTAACCTGAAAAGCTAAATTGACAGTTGTCACAATGGTGGACCAAGAACCGAACCGTATGCGACTGGTTTAGTTTACCGGTTTGGACCCTTTTTTTCTCACCCCTATCAAAGTATTAATTAGTATATTGGAGACATGGGGTCTAAATGCATCTAAACCAACTTAATTGAAGGAAGCTTGTGAGAAGTACCAACATTTTGTCACCACTAAACAACAATCAACTTTGATATTTGATTGATGAAACATATAATTGTTGGAGATATGTGCAATACATCATTACAAACTACATTTCATCTCCATTAAACCAGATGAAGCATCAAACTTTGGCATACGTGTTATGATCGACATTCCCATATAAATTAGCACTAGAGCTGAGAAGCACCAACAACTCTGTCAGCAGCAAATAACAACTTAGGTCAATGTTTTTTGGATTTTGAGATAAGTTAAGATTTACAACACAATACAACGTTTATCGGTGCGATGGAAAGGCGTTGAATTGTTTTCCACACTTGTAAAAAAGACTGCTAGAGTTCTTGAATAGTAGCTTCCCGATTAAACCTCCTATATTTCAATTGATCATAAACGGTTACCATAGTTAGGATAGATTTTTAAATTAGGTATAATAGGGGAACCAACATCACAACTCTCTTGACTTGTTGAGCTAAAAAACATAATACTTTTTTTTAGACATAGGAAGGTGCTTTTATGAGATATTGAGATCTAACCACTCAATACTCAAGAAAACTTGAGATGCCAAAATAGTTTATCTGAAATTCACTTTTGATGAAGTTATACAACGCTAAGATTTTAGTGTATGTGTGTCATAGCTCGTGAAACACTTTTTAGATGGTCCTACAGTCTTCTTATGAGCAAACATGTTCTTGTGCGTAGTTGTGTACCGTGAGTGATCGCATATATCATAATAACTATAATGGTGAGGGGATAAATCAGCCTTTGAGAATTTGTGGAAAAAAAGATAGTAGAAGTACTCTATGAATTCATCTAAGAGTAACGAGGCAACTAAGAACATATGCAAAAGTAAGATATGAGCGTACTAAACACTGGAGGTGTATTGTCGATGCATTCGTGTGAAGCTGGTTGATACTTGACTTTATGTGATCAAATGAGAAATTAAATGGTTGTGAAAATGTGAGAAGTGGATTGATTGGGTAAATTCGTAATTGATCCACTATTTTAAGAATATGCTCAAATTTGTAAAAAAATGTGAATCAATGTTATATAATTAGTGAATCAACTGCTTCTCACATTTCTCATAAATATTTTGCGTTTAGTTGATGAAAATTTCCAAAATTTTCATTCTACTTTTCAAATAAAATGAAAACTTGTTTACCTAACAACAATTTCGTTTCACATTTTAAAATATCACTTTTCATACTCTCTCTCTTACTTTTCTATTATCTATCCTATATTTCTTTATAATACTCTCTTTCTCTCTCTTACTTTTCTATCACCTATCCTATTTTTCTTATTCTATAATCACCCATCTTATTTTTCTTAAAACTAAAACTTTATCATCTAAACAAGTTTTCACTTTTTATAGAAACCTTTGTTTTTTCCTGAAAACTATAACTTGAAAACTGAAATCGAAAAATGACTAGTTTTCGTTAACTAAACGCAAGACATCTCACAATAATCAAAGCGTATCAAGGGTCAGATTCACCTAAAATTACACGAAATGTTGTGAGAACCATGAACAATTGTATCAAAAGACAATTTTTTTTACTATCTTCGGTTATAGTTTTTGCTTACTTGATATTTGCATCATAGTAATAATTTTGGAATCACGTGCATCACAACTATAATTCTTGCATACATGATGTAGATATTCTAAGATGCAAAAAAGTTGTATTCTGATGCACGGTATTTATGGTTTTTATGTGATCATCACATTCCCTCTCTCTCTCTATGCATGATATTTGTGGTTTGTATAATTGTATGTGATCGTCACTCTCCCTCTCTCCCCCCTCTCTCTCTCTCTATATATATATATATATATATATATATATATATATATATATATATATATATATATGTGTGTGTGTGTGTGTGTGTGTGTGTGTATGTGTGTATGTGTGTACGTGTGTGTGACACATACACACATACACATAAGACTTTTTCCGCTGTCTCTCCGTGTGTGTGTATGTGTCTGTGTGTACGTGTATGTCTCTGTCTGTGTCTCTCTCTTTGTGTGTGTGTAGTATGGATTGGAGTTCTTGAGGTATCATGAATAGTGTTTGCGGAAAAAGTCTTGTGTGTACGTGTGTCTGTGTGTGTGTGTGTGTGTGTGTGGGGGGGGGGGGGGGGGGAGTATGGATTGGAGTTCTTGAGGTATCATGAATAGTGTTTGCGGAAAAAGTCTTACCCACACAATATACGATCAAGGAACCCACAATCACTATATATCTTTGTGGGATTCCTAAAATCTTTGTTCCTTATTTACAAGTGGAGTCCATTTATCCATAATGTTATGTGAATATCCACATGTGGGAACTTTATTTTGAATAGAAAATCAATTTAAGAATACCGTGTTTACTTTATCTCGTGTAAGATTTTTATTCATATGTAGCATCGTTAAACCTACAAAATCGAAAGTTTTAGACAAGCCTCAAATATTATGCATGAAAAGACTCCATGTATAAATAACAATAAAGACATTGCCTTTTGTGACCAATTCGATTTACGTTCTTTTAATGCTTCCTCGTATTAGATTGCGGTTGATTGTCCTAGAACCGTGCCTGATGTCACTTTCTTCCAACAAGCAAAAGTGCAGAAATCTCTGGAGCGGATACTCTACACATGGTTAGACTTTTTTTTTTGTTGATTTACTCTTAACCTTGTGGTTAAGAGCAATCGTAGTAGTCGAACTTTGATATGGTTTTTAAAATGGCACAATCATATTCCACATCATTAATCAATAATCCCAATTACTTATTATACCCATCAATAATATTAGAGCACTTTTATAATGAAAAGTCTTAAATTTAATATTTAAAGAAAGAAAAAATAATTCAGTGTCGAACAAAGACTGAGAGGGCCCACATTTTCTAAGACCAAAACTCACCAAAGTACAGTAAAAATTTTAAAAAGGAACCAAGGGCCCAATTGTTCTTGAAACATTTTAAGTTTATAAACTAGTTTCTTTGACAAACTTCAAACTCCTTTTTGTAGTAAATGTTTGTTTAATAAACTTATGAGTTGGCATGATGGTTTGTTAAACAAACCGTTGTTACGAATGCTCTAAGTCAAGTTTTCATATGCAGAGTTGCTAACAATATAGGGTTATGTACATTTTTGACCATCTAACTTTCAGATTTGGCTCTGGACTATTTCTTGTATGCATTTAGTCACTGAACTTTTTTTTTGTGCACATTTAGCCAGTGAACTATTTTAATACACGTTTAGTCATTGAATTGTACACATTTGGTCATTAAATTATCGTGGCCATTAATTTATCATATTTTGTACACATTTAGCCATTAGTTGTAATTTTTTTTAAGTAGAACAATAATCTAAAGTGTAATGACTAAATGTATACAAAAAACTAGTTTAGTGGCTAAATGAGATAAATGTGAAACTTAGATGGTCAAAAGTGTACTTAAACCCGAGCTTGTGGATATTTCTGAAAGTGTAAAGTGCTTTTTTCCTCCTTGTAATTTCAGGGCTATTAGGCATCCGGCAAGTGGATATGTTCAGGGAATAAATGACCTTGCTACGCCTTTTTTAGTTGTTTTCTTGTCGGAACATTTGGAAGGGAGTGTCGATAATTGGTCGATCAGTGATTTGGATCCTGAAAAGATCTCGAATGTTGAAGCCGACTGTTTTTGGTGTCTATCTAAGTTGCTTGATGGTATGCAAGATCATTATACATTTGCTCAGCCAGGGATCCAAAGGCTTGTATTTAAGCTCAAGGAACTCGTTAGGCGAATTGACGGTAATGCCCTTTTGTTCTCTCTACATTGTATTACATCAACCCTGTTTTGTATTCCCAATGCTCAAAGTTAAGGCTGAAAATGAGTCGAGTGGAGCCAAGCTCGAGGTCGGCTAACTTAGGAGGGTTGAGCTTAGCTGGATAACTTAACGAGCTTTCAAGATGCAAGTACAATCTCAAGGACTCGAATTTGGATCGAGCTCGTCTCAGAAAGCTCGAATATGTATAAACATTATTTTAGTTCCTAAACTCAATTTTGAGCTACATTTTCATGGGCTCGAGTTTGGCTCGAGCTCGTCTTGGAAAGCTCAAATATACATCGGAAAAGTTATATTCAAGTCCTAAACTCAAATTTGAGCTACATTTTCATGGACTCGAGTTTGGCTCGAACTCGTCTTGGAAAGCTCAAATATACATCGGAAAAGTTATATTCAAGTCCTAAACTCAAACTTGAGCTACCTTTTCAGCATTTGGCTCAAACTCCAAAATAGCTTGACTCAATATAGCTAGAACTCGAATTGCTCGATAAAGCTCACTTGTTTACAGCCATAGGCATATACATTTATAAGGCTTAAAAAGCTTGATAAGAACTTAAGCCGAGCCATTAAATGTTCGAGCTCAGTTTTTGGGATCGGGCATGAGCTCAATAAAAACTAAACTTGATCAAAGCCTAGATCGAGCTTGAGCTCAAGTTGGTTGATGAAAGCTCGATTCATATGCAGCCCTAGCTCGAGTTGCAAGAACACTTTATGATATTTTCGGTGCAACATAGAACGTATATATGGGTTTATGTTTGTTAACGGTGACTTGCTTCTTTCTACAATCTTAGAACCCGTTGCAAGGCATATGGATGAGCAAGGGCTTGAGTTTCTTCAATTTGCTTTCCGCTGGTTCAACTGTCTCCTAATACGAGAGGTGTTTGTCGATGTTGAAATCATTAACATATTTGTTTTTTCATGCAAAAAAAACTCAGACTAATGTTTATGTTCTTTTTCATAGATTCCTTTCCATCTCGTTACACGTTTATGGGACACGTATCTGGCTGAAGGCGACGCTTTACCAGACTTCCTTGTTTACATTTTTGCCAGTTTTCTTTTGACGGTAAGATATACATGTTTCATCGTGGCTTTAACGGGTGCTAAATTTACTTTTCTACCCTTGTTAACGAATCGGTTTGAATATTTCAATTGTATAATGCAGTGGTCGGATAAGCTTCTAAAGCTCGATTTCCAGGATATGGTAATGTTCCTTCAACATCTACCGACACACAACTGGAGTCACCAAGAGCTCGAGATGGTGCTTTCAAGAGCCTTTATGTGGCATACCATGTTCGACAGTTGTCCGAACCACTTAGCTACTTGAGCCAACATGAGGATTTGCTTTTTTACTTGTGGTGTAAAAATATAAATCTATCGATGTTGTAAAACAAAACGCAATTCAATTTTATCGAATGCTAGACTCCGATGCTTCTAATTGTATGCTAATGTAAAACAAAACAATGTCATATGCTAAAGCCTCATGGATTACAATTTTTTCGATTTGGCTAGTGACCATTTGATCTTACAGAATACGATCGAATCATTTGATCTTACACAACACAATTGAATCCAAACGAAAACAACGATCCTTTATTTGGTTTTGAGGAAATCGATAATCTGGAAAAACCTACTCAAATAACAGTACCAAGTTTCTTAAATTTTTCGAACAATTGCAAGCATTGAATCGAAAAATGACAACCTCTGAACAATGATATTCGATCAAATATTCAATACTCAATAGACTTCAACGTGCCACTGCTTATTCTTCTTCAGCTGTGATAGTTTTGCGTCCCAGCTCTCGCCTCTTTCTTCCGCAACCCTTTTTAGAGTGTCTTGGATTCCCGGCATCATGCCTTTAAGCCCACAGAAATAGATATGAGCACCTTTATCCAGCATTTTGAAGATCTCGTCACTGTATTCCTCGATTTTATCCTGCACGTACATCTTGCCTCCGTTTTTGTTCTTTTGTTCTCTGCTAAGAGCTCGATCATACCTAAAGTTATCAGGGTAGTCTGCAAGATAGTTGCTGAATTCTTCATCGTACAGAAGACTGTCACTGTTGGCCACCCCGAGAAACAGCCAAGCAAGACCATTGAACTTGTATGTGGGTACAGATTCCATGAACATGCGCCGAAGATAGCCTCTATATGGGGCCACACCCGTTCCCGTAGCAATCATAATGTGGGTGGCACTTGGGTCATCTTCAGGCAATAGCATAATCTTTCCAGATGGGCCTGTAAAAAAAATATTCGACTTTGGTTCAAGACATGGAAGAATTCAGGGATTTGCATCAGTGACCTGACCTGACCAGGGCCAAACCAGCACCTTAAAAGATACAGAACAATGGAACCGAAAGCAATTATTTGGTGAGGTTCTAGTTTCGAACTTGTTCAGTTTCAGTCCCAAACCAGACTATGAACCAAATACGCAGTCTAGATTCTTTTGTTTATAAATAGTTAAATACAAATGCCGTTCTGAATATGAAAATTAAATCATTTATTAAAGTGACCAGTTTGGTTCGGAACTAGACTAGACCGAACTGAAACTAGTTTATGAAAAACTGACTGAACCGAACATATGTGGTTCCAGTCTGATCGTGATTTGGTTTTTCAAGTGACATGTGCATTCAGTTCACAACGTTTATAAGAAAGTAAGAACGACATTACTAGAGGACATTTTTATATTTACTACATCAAATCTATGTAGGTGGTCATTGATAATTATTCGATAGTTTCACAGATGGGCCTGCAAAAAAATTATTTTGGTTGAAGACAAGAAAGAATTTAGGAATGTGCATGGGTGACCTGACCGGAGCAAAACTGACGCCTGAAATAACACAGAACAATGGAGCCGAAAAGAATTATTGGTAAGGTTCTAGTTTAGATCTGTGAACCAAAAATGATTTTGTTGTTTATAAATATAAATGATCTTTTAAAAAAAAAAGACCAGTTTGGTTCTGAACTAGACCAGACCAAACCAAAACTAGTATATGAAAAACTCTGTTAATGGAGGACCGAACCGAACATATATGGTTCCAGTCTGATTGCAGTTTGTTTTTCAACTGTCAACCCGGACTCATTTCTGTACACATCTAGCAAAAAGTCCTTGAAAAACACAGGCAACATGTGCATTTAGTTTAAAAGACCACTATTTTTAGAGGATATTAACTACATCAAATCTATATAGGTGGTCATCGATAATTATCAATGGGAGTTGCTGATGACTTGCCTGTTATTTTAACTTTGTCTCCCGGTTTTGAGTCACAGAGGAAGTTACTGCATACACCATTCTTCGATGGATCTTCTTTTCCTGTCTCGGGATCATAATAAACCGCACGTCGAACACACAAACTAGCTGTTTTCCCATCAAAAGAATCCCCATACCTTGTTGATGCGATTGAATAGAGACGAACATTGTGAGGAGCTCCAGGTTTCTTTGGGTTTTCACCCTGTTATGAGAAAACCAAAATAGTTTAATGTTGAAACAAAAGCAGTTCGCTATACAACACAAGAAAACACGGGGATAATGATAATCTTATACTTTTATCATTCTATTTCACTTGTGAAAACGCAAATTAGGAATACTGAACTTGTTCAATTATAACAGCCATCGTACTTTGCTAAATTTGGTAGAAAACATAAGAAATTGCAAACTTTTAGTGATTTTTCTGCATTTTCACATTAAAAATGTTTGTTTTGAAATGAACATGACAAGTGCAATGGTTGAAAATTTAACAAACTCTATTCTAACTAAAAGTTCAAAAGCAATTAAGTTTTTGACTTACTGGAGGAATTACACCATAACTTTGTCCTTCCCAGTACGGAACATTGCCACTGTGATCGATTACAATATGACAAGTCTCTCCAGGAGCTTTTGGGCCCACAAGCCTTTCAACAGAGACAATGGTTGCTGTATATGGTTCTTTAGGCTTGTATAAGTTTAGGGGAGGTTCTTTTGCATCTTCAAGATCTAAAGGAGAAACAGCAACCTTAGCTTTGTTTACCGTTTGTGGCACCGACATAGATACTATGGATTGATATCTTGACGGTGTAATCTTCGATTTTAACTCCAACGGTGAAAAACACTTCCATGGTTTATCACAAAAGCGAATATTTTGGGTCTGCGACAACATAAAAATGCATTTTACCTTTGAGTACTATATTATCATGAAACTAGAGAAAGTTAGATACTTATATCTGTTAGGTTCGATAAGATTGTATTGCATCCCCTTAAAATCATCAACAGTTCTTTAAATATTGCAACAAGATGTCTATACTAAACTATTTGCATCATTTCTATAGAAAATTTTAACCGAAAACCACCAATTTAAGCCCATAGTCATTGCTACCCATCATTTGCAATGTTAAACTTTGATCTATGAGACCTAACTCAGATCCTAGAATTATTCAAAATTAAAAACTTGACCTCCTAACTTGTTATGATGAAAAGCCAGAAAGGTATGTCAGACTTCTGATTAATGATCTGAAAATAAATAAGTTAATATGCATCTGAGATGAGTAATTGTGAATTTCATCCAATTAAAAAATGTTACAAGACCCTAAGATACTACATATGTTATACACAAACTTATTAATTGCTGATAAAAGCACACAGCAAAGTTCAAAAGCATTTAGTAATTAGTACGAGGAGCCATCAATCCCAATTCATAACTGTGACCTATGTATAGTATAAAGTTCGCTTATTCACAAACCGTGATATTGTTTAGCACATAAAATACATATATCACTTGCATGCAGATAGCATTACAAAAGAACTTTATACAATGCTTTTTCCTACATGCATTGGGTTTAAAACTTGAATAGACCCTTCACGATCCAGCTAATTTCCATATCTTCAATAGACACCATACACGTGAGAATTTTATCAACGTTGATAAGATTTCTGGATGAAAATCTTTGGAGGCCATGGTAATTAACATAACAAGAGACAAGATTACATTTCAGATATAACAAGAGTAAGCTAATGCTATCACATCTAATGAAAAACAACAACAAAAACATGCCTAGGTATGATCTCTTGTACCAGCACCATCATAAAAATGGGCCAATCCATACCTTGATAAATACCATCAAACTTAGCTTAACTTCTTTGGGTTAATGACACACAATAGCTACAAACTTGTCATCGTTTCCATTTTGTACTTTTACAACCAAAAAACTAGTTGGATCCAGTTAAAAAAAACTCATGTCGCCAATGTAGTGATGATCTGGAGTCTGGACACTCGTCTCATCCAACAAACTACATTGACGTTAACTAAGGGTTTATAAGAATAAAACTGGAATAAACTTATTAACCAACCCTATAATTTAATTTAGCAGATACACATAATGTCCATTTTATTGCTAGATGGATTATGCAAAATTTATAGTTGATTCAACCAGTTTTTCGATAGCAGAAGTATTAAAATGAAACAAGTAACATAAAAAAGTACAACTAAATGTGTCAAAAAAATTACGTGACATCAATTGAAACACAAATTACACACAAACACCCAAATTCTTTCCATTAATAAAACTCAATGCACATCCTCTCTACTCATAATCAGATCCTTCTCTCTTTACAAAAAGGAAAGAATCGTTTATGTCGCAATCTATTTTAGCTTCAACAAAAAAAATTTCCAAAATAGATCATTACAAAGACTAAAAAACAAATAAAATCAGTGTCAAATTTGAATTCGTAAAATTGATTCAAATCAAAAGAAGTCAAATCACCAAATCAGTCCTTATCAGTTTTCATTACTTGTGATCGAATAGACTCCTAAGAAAAACAGAACATCAATATTCAATGCAAACTTGAATCATACCTTAAGAAATGATTTGTGGAGCGATGAATCA
This sequence comes from Centrapalus pauciflorus, assembly GCA_020465985.1. Taxonomy (NCBI): domain Eukaryota; kingdom Viridiplantae; phylum Streptophyta; class Magnoliopsida; order Asterales; family Asteraceae; genus Centrapalus; species Centrapalus pauciflorus. The sequence goes on along the minus strand of JAANYP010008893.1, from coordinate 135,503 downwards.
CTGTTGAGAGGCGCAGTGACAGAGCCCTAAAAATCACAAATTTCAATCATAATCACAAAGATCAAACTAGAAAAACAAGTTGGAAAGAAGTAATGAAATATGAGAAAGGTAAAATGAAACCTGATAAACGACTCCAAAATGTGCAGCAGCCATGATCGTAACTTTGTGAGGAAGTGAGATGGAAGAAGAGAAGGGGGAATCAATCTAGTACTTTATAGATGAGTATTGTTGGCTGATTTGATGACCTTTTCGAGGGTATCAAAGGGTACCCCCAATGTTCTATGCACCTGGGGGAAGTATGGTTCTTGATGTTTGCCAAATGGTGGTAGACTTCTGTATGATTAATTAGGTTTGCTATAATAATAATTAAATAAAATGGGTTTAATGCATAAACATACAATCATCTTTCAAAACTCTCTCTCTCTCTCTCTCTCTCTCTCTCTCCTCTCTCTCTCTCTCTTCTCTCTCTCTCTCTCTCTCTCTCTCTCTCTCTCTCTCTCTCTCTCTCTCTCTCTCTCTCTCTCTCTCTCTCATAATAATAATAATGATTCTAGTCTATAAATAATTGTTGGGAAAATTATGCAAACAACCAACAAAGTTTCATTATTTTTTGATTAAATCCCTATACCAAAAGCGTTGCCTTGCAAGTCCCTAAACCGGCTAATTATTATAAAAACCGTTTTTTAAGCCGGTAACATGATGAGTTGGTATACATATGGTAAAATAAAATCAGATTTGGCTTGCTTACCTGGAAGTAAATGTTAATAAATAACATCTTAACCTATAGTTTTGTTACTTCTTGAGAAACCAAGAAGAGGAAACGCAGAAGAGGACGAGGAACAAAAAGATGATGTCTTTTTCTTCGTGGAGATCAACCTCCAACAATTACAGGTTCGTTGGTGGGGATTATTCCAATTGTCGATGCTTTTGTGGACTTGAAGCAACCAAATCTTTATCATGGAGCATATCGAACCCTGGAAGGCGATTTCAATGGTGCCCTATTTTCCAGGTATGCTTTTAAAGATGTCGTACTTTTTATTATCATTGAAATAACCATAGTGTTCATTTTGTTTGAAACTGTAGGATCCAACAAAAAATGTAAGTTTCTTATCTGGATCAATCCAGAACTTCCAAATGATTGGTATAGACAAATAATGTATGAAACCCACTATGCCATGATGAAGCCGAAGCTTGAGGAAGAAAAAGATTTTCTTGATTTGTAGAAGAAATCAAAGCAAGAATTGGTTTTCTTTAAGAAGATTATGTTTCTGCTATTGTTCTTTTTCTTTGTATTTTTTTTTTTGCTTTAATGGTCAACAGACCAAATCTGTAAGTTGAGGAAGATGGCTTGTTTTGTCCAGATTTGTAACTTGAAGAAGATAAAGCTGCTTTTGTTGTAAATTTCCTGAAATTAATGAAGTATGTTTGCAATTAAGAAGATAATGTGTTTTTTGTAACTTGAAGACAATGTTTGTAATCTGTGACTGAGTTGTTTTTAGTTGATGGAAACAAAGTCTATGGGCTATTTTGTATTTCCTTGATAGATGATAGAAATGTGTATATATAGTATCTTTGACTTTCTTTTGTAATGGGACTGACAGTTATTTCCACGCATAGAATTCAGAGAAATAGACCACTGTTGAAGAAGATAATATTCTCTCTGTAACCGATTCTGTCTACATTCAATATAATCATTCGGTCAGTGTTAATTCCATTTATTGTTCTTGATAATTTGATATTGTTGATTGATTGTTAGGAAACTACATTTCACAATTGGTATCAGAGCTTTAGGGATGAATTTTTCTGATCTGAGATTGAATTTTTTCGAAAATACTCACTGTTCTTGAGATATTTTTTTCGAAAAAACCCTAAAATCACTAAGGGTTTTTAATCTGTTGATCTTTGTTAGTGAGAATTGGATCGAAGGTAAAGGTTTCATAGACGAATCAATTGAGTATAAACTTGAATTGATTCACAAAACACAGAAAAAGATCTAGGCAATTTTGTTAAAATTTGAAAGTATAAGAACGAATACTGTTTCATTGAAAAAGTCAAACCTAGATCTATTTTTGCACAAAGGTATCTCACAAAAAGTGTTTGTATTCAAAAACCTCACCTTCGATTGCAATTTGAGTGAAAAGGGGCAATTTTTGGATTTAATCTGAATTTCAGACTTGAAAAAGCTGAAAATATTAAGAAACTCGAAATACATATATCATATGTGTAATCGAGTTGAAGACTTGTGTCAATCGAGTTGACAATCTGTGTAATTCGAGTTGAAGACTTATATCAATCGAGTTGACAACCTGTGTCACTCGAGTTGGATATTAAGTTGATTCGAGTTTGGGTGAAAGACTATTCGAGTTTTTTAAAAGACATTCAAGTTTCAAATATTACTATAAAACTTGTATCCAAACAACACTCAAGTTTCTCACCAAACATTCAACTTTGATTCATTCGAGTTCAACAGTAAACTCATTCGAGTTTCTCAGTAAACAAATTCGAGTTGTTTTTCAAACACACTCGAGTTTCAGATCAAACTCAATCGAGTTTCACACAAGACTCAATCGAGTTTTACACAAGACTCAATCGAGTTTCACACAAGAATCAATCGAGTTTCACACAAGAATCAATCGTGTTTCACTCTAAACTCATTCGAGTTTCACTCTAAACTCATTCGAGTTTCACAGTATACCCATTCGAGTTTCACTCAAAACACATTCGAGTTTCACTCAAAACTCATTCGAGTTTAACACTTAGATCATTCGAGTTTAACACACATATTAATCGAGATTGCTGCAATACATCAACATCAAGTCTATTCAGTGTCTGAGTCAAGTTGATTATTGCTACTAACAAGTTACTGTGTTGTAGATTTCAGTACTAATCTGTGTTTCAAAGTGTGATCAAAATTTTCAATCTCAATCGGAGTTCATCAGATCTTGGACAAGTTTCCCATATATCAATCAATATGTCTAAAGACGCTCTGGCAATGGGATCAGAAACCAAACCTCCAATTTTATACAGGGGTGAATATGTTCAATGGAGGGAAAGGTTTCTTGAATTTATTAGTTTTCATGATCTGTCCGAAGAGATGCTGAAATCCTTAACAGAAGGACCAGCCACTTTCATGGAAACAATCCCAGGAGTACCAACTGGTAATCCCCCAATTCCACCGAGGACTGTAGAGGTCACCAACCTGACAGAGGCCCAAAAGAAGAGAAAATTAGGGGACAAAACTGCCAGAAAGTTATTGTTGATATCAATCCCCAATGATATTTACACTTGCCTAACAAATACAAAAACTGCTAAGTCAATTTGGGATGAAGTGTGTAAAATCATGAGGGGATCTGACAGAGCTGCCACAAACAGGGCTAGAAACAGCCTAATGACGTTTGAGAATTTCAGAGCTCGTGAAGGTGAACTTTTGGAAAACACTTACCTAAGCTTTGTGAATTTGGTAAGTGAGATGAAACGAAACGGAGTGACAAAGTCCAACTTGGACATAAATGTCAAATTTCTCAATGTTCTGAATCCTGAATGGGAAAAATATGCTATGATTATCCAACAAACAAAGGATGTTGAGGAAATGGATTTTCATATGATATTTGAAAATCTCAACAACTATCAAGAGGTTGTGTTGAGGAAAATATCAGGAAAGAAGAAAGCTGAGAAAGAAACTGCTGATCCATTGGCTCTACTGGCAGAGAAAAAGTACAAATACAAGCTGAAAAGGGAGAAAAGAGCCGTAGTCAGCAGTACATCTTCCGAATCAGAATCCTCAGATTCATCTGCTGATTCAGAAATAGAAGAGATGAAAAAGCAGATGGCACTGCTTACAAAAGCATTTCAAAAGAAATTTTACAGAAAGCCAAGCAACAACAAGATGCGCTATAAAACAGGCTCAAGGAAAATTGAGAAGAAGGATAAATATGAGAAATCTGGAGAAAGTAGTGCACGAAAGACTGACAAATATGAAAAGTCAGACAAGTCAGCTAAGAAAGAGTCAGAACAGAAATGTTACAACTGTGGAAAACCAGGTCACTATGCCCGAGAATGCAGATCCCCAGTAGTCAAAAACTCAGACTACTATACAAGAAAGGCTCTCTTAGCCAAAGAAAAAGAGTATGGCAAAGCTCTTATGGCGGAGGATGACCACTGGTTGCAGTTATCAGAAGATGATGACATTTTGGATGAAGATGCTCATATTTGTCTCAAATCAGAAATTTTCAATGAGTCAGAATTAAGTGAATCAGCAATGATAGCTGAAGATGAGGTATGGGTTGGATTAACTGATGAAGAGGATGCAGAAAGACAAGAATCTGAGTCTGATGAAGAGGAAGAGACTAAAGAAGTTGCATTGATGGCAACCGGCAAAAATGAGGCTGAAAATGATGAAGAGTCAGAGTCTGAAAAATCAGATGGTTCAGATAAACCGGAGGTACATTCTAATTCTGACTCTGATATTGATGAATCATGTATATTAGAAGAAAAACTAACTCATATGGCCTTTATGCTTAAAAAGTTTGAAAAATCTTTAAAGGCGGAAAAGAAAAATGTTCATTCTTTGGAAAACAAACTTCGTAATGAACACAACTTAGTTTTAGACTTTTCCAAAGATAAAGCATTAGCTTTACGAGCGGTGTCAGACTTACAAGATAAGGAAAGATAACTTCAAAGCAATATACTCAATCTTAATCACAATATATCTGATTTACAAGAAAGACTGCGAATAGCAGAATTAGAAGCCTCAAACTTTTCTGTAAAATATCATGCTATTTTTGAAGAAAGAACTAAACTTTATGAGAAAATAAAGAAGATGGAAGATGAATTTATCAAAAGAGGGCAAACAGATCAAACAATGTATTTAAATCAACCAAAAGACACAGAATTTTATAATTCTAAATCTGGAATTGGTTGGTAAAATCCAAAGTATCTGACAAAAGCAATATCTAGTTCACCAACACTATATGATGTCAGATACATGAACTTAGGATTAAAAATGACATTTATGAAAGCCTCCGAAGAAGTAGAATCTAGTGAAGAAATAAAAAGATTACGATCAGACAAAATGCAAAATTCTGGTGATTATACCAGAATAAATGAAACAAGTAATATTCTTGATACTAAAGAAGAGTACATTCAAACTTATTCTGAAAAGGATTTGTCTGAATTACCTACTCAATTTCAAAAATTATATGTGCATAAAATTCAATTTTAGAACAGATAAATTCTGATCTAGAATTGAAAATTAAAAATTTTGAGACAGAGAATGGAAATCTCAAGGCTGAACTAAGAAAAATGGAACAAACGTTGCAAGATCAGCCTAAAAACATAAAGTTGTCTGATCCACAATCATCTACTTCTCTAGATTCTATAAATTCAATAAAAGAATTTGATCTGTACATGCACTCTGACGTTATTTCATTAGATCAAATGTTTGGTAAAATTGGTGAATTTATCAAACCTTTGCCTAACAAACAATCAAATGATAATAAAGAACCTGTTAAAATTCTGCAAAGAATGTCTACAGATTCTTTAAAATCATCTGAAAATTCACCATTATTACAACAAAAGAAGGAGAAAACAAAAATTATTGTTCAGTCTCCTAACTTTGAAAAGGGTGAATCATCTTCATCAGCGGACTCAATTGCACGTAAAGTCCAATCTTCAAAATGTATGAAAAATTTACAGAAGAAACGGGTATCTAAATCTACTAATTCTCATACTTCTTTTATGTCAGATATCATTGTGAACGGTTCGAGAAAACAAGTTTGGCGAAAGAAGAAAAGAGAACAGAAAAACAAGAGTATAAAACAAGAGTGGCGCGTGAAGGACAAAATTGTTACAGATAGAAATAGCAAAATTAAACATTCTGTCTGTAATAATAAACTTGTTAATAATTCTTGTATAAAGTTTTCAAGAACGGACTTAATTGCTTTGAATTCTTGTACTTGTAAGCCTTCAATTGTTAAATCTAATAAGCTCGTCTGGCAACCGAAGAAAAGGACCCATTTATGAACAGAAAAAGGTTCCACAGAAAAATTTTTCAAAAACAATTCCACCGCGAATTGTACAAAAGTGGATACCTAAAAGAACAGTTCAAAAGTGGGTACCTAAAACAAATTCAAATGATAAGCTAAAAGCCATATCTGTTAGAAAAACAAATAATACTGTGCATGAATTACCTAAAACAAAAGTACCCAACTACAAGTGGGTACCTCATGTGCTACTTCGTCTTATAGGTAAACCATGTCTGGTATCTTGACTCCGGATGTTCCAAGCATATGACCGGACAACGAGACACACTCACGGACTTTGTAGAAAAGTTCTGTGGGAAGGTCAGATTTGGAAATGATCAGTTTTGTCCGATCAAAGGATACGGAAGTCTCAAATACGACAAAATTACCATCCAAAAAGTTTTCTACGTTGATGGTCTTCCACAATCTGTTTAGTATTGGACAGCTATGTGATAAAGGTTTAGAAGTCAATTTCAAAGCCAATCGGTGCAGCATCAGATCCGGAGAAGGAAAAGAAATTTTGGCAGGAAACAGGAAAACAAATTTGTACTCCATTGATTTAGCCTCGATTAATCTGAAGAAAGATGTCTGCTTATTGTCAAAAGCTACATCTAAAACAGCATGGCTGTGGCATCGTCGCCTTTCACATCTGAACTTCAATGAGTTAACCAACCTAGCAAAAGGAGGGTTAGTTAAAGGGCTGCCGACGCTCAAATTCCAAAAAGAGCAATTGTGTGCCGCATGTGAAAAAGGAAAAATGACAAGAGCCAGACACAAATCCAAAACAGAACACTCATCCACGAGAGCGCTGGAATTACTGCATATGGATTTGTGTGGACCAATGAGAGTACAAAGCATTAATAAGAAACAATATGTATTGGTGATAGTTGATGACTATTCACGATACACATGGGTTTTCTTCCTGAGATCCAAATCAGATGCAACCGAAACGATCATAGACTTCATCCGGAAAATACAAGTAAAGTTGCAACTCACAATTCAAACAATCCGCTCAGATAACGGAACAGAGTTCAAGAACAAATCACTTGACTCATTCTTGAATTCAATAGGAATTACACATCAGTTTTCAGCTGCTCGAACTCCACAACAAAACGGTGTCGTTGAAAGAAGAAATCGGACACTAGTGGAATCAGCTAGGACGATGTTGGCATATTCCAATTTACCGTTATTCTTGTGGGCAGAAGCAGTTGCAACAGCTTGTTTCACACAGAATCGTTCAATAATAAATAAGAGATTCGGAAAGACTCCTTATGAATTGATTAATAAACGAATACCTAATATTAAATTTTTCCATGTCTTTGGTTGCAGATGCTTTATTCTAAATGACAAAGACAATCTTGGAAAGTTTAATCAAAAGGCAGATGAAGGAATATTCATCGGATATTCAAAGGAGTCGGTTGCCTTCCGAGTGTACAACAAGAGAACCAAGACAGTCAACGAGAGCGTGAATGTCAAATTCGATGAAGGAGTGGTGATGGCTTCTGAACACACCAGTTCAGGACCCGAACCTAAGACGCAGACTTCATTGGAGTCAACTGAACAAAATGCTGAACACTCAGAATTACATAAGTTGTTTGAGAATTTTTATGAAGACTATTTTGAAAAGCCCAAAACTAATGTTCTAAATTTGGTGCCTGAAAGGATTACTGAAGATCCAGTCGTAGTCTCTGATCTTTCTCAACAACAAGGTTCAGAAGAAACTGGAGAAGCCTCAACAGCAAATGTGCAGTCGAATACTGAGATTGTACAACCAATTGAACCTCCATATTCTTCTGAAACCCCAATTACTTCTGAACATTCAGAAGCTCCTACCTCAGATGTCCCACCTACAACATCTGAAGTAACTCCCGAACCATATCTAGATCTCAATCCCAATCAAGACCAAATAGAACTGTTTCCACATACTGTTAAGTGGACAAGAAATCACCCAATAGAAAACATCATTGGTGATCCATCCGCGTCAGTCCAAACCAGAAGGGCAACTATAAATGAATGCTTATTTTCAAATTTTTTAAGTAAAATAGAGCCTAAGAATGTAAAAGAAGCACTTCTGGATGCTGATTGGATTGTGGCGATGCAAGAAGAACTGAACCAATTCGAACGGTTAAAGGTCTGGACACTTGTTGAGCGCCCAAAAGACAAATCCATTTATAGGCACGAAATGGATCTTTAAAAACAAGAAAGACGAACATGGCGTAATCATTCGGAATAAAGCTCGTCTCGTTGCCAAAGGATACAGCCAACAAGAAGGGATTGATTATGATGAAACATTTGCACCAGTTGCACGAATTGAAGCTATTAGAATGTTTTTAGCTTTTGCCGCTCATAAAAATTTTACAGTATATCAAATGGATGTTAAAACTGCGTTTTTAAACGGGGAACTAACGGATGAAGTATATACATATCAGCCCGAAGGTTTTACTGATCCTTCGAAACCTGATCATGTATATATTTTAGATAAGTCACTGTATGGCCTTAAACAAGCACCTCGTGGTTGGTATGATGCACTTTCAACATATCTGTTGAGATGTGGATTTACAAAAGGTTCAGTTGACACAACCTTGTTTATAAAATATCAGGGGTCGGATATCATAGTTATACAAATATATGTAGACGACATAATATTTGGGTCTACAAATCCAGAATTTTGTAAGAAATTCGCATTTTTAATGTCCCAAAAATTCAAAATGAGCATGATGGGGGAAATAAATTTTTTCTTAGGATTACAAGTAAAACAATTAACTGATTGTATTTTTATCAATCAGTCAAAATATATACAAGACATGTTAAAGAAATGTAACATGGTCAACAGTACTCCTATGAAAACTCCCATGGCTCCAGATTCAAAGTCAAAACTCGATGCGGACATCTCAGGGAAACCTGTAGATGTGACTCATTATCGAGGTATAATTGGGTCATTAATGTACTTAACAGCTAGTAGACCAGATATTATGTTTGCTACATGTGTATGTGCTCGATGTCAGGCAAATCCTAAAGAATCACACTGAACAGCTGCGAAACGAATTTTAAGATATCTCAAAGGAACTCCAAATCTGGGTTTGTGGTATCCTAGAGAATCTTCATTTAATCTGACTGCTTTTTCTGACGCTGATCACGCAGGTGATAAGATGGACAGAAAGAGTACGTCTGGAGCAGTACAGTTCTTAGGTGACAAACCCGTATGTTGGTCATCCAAGAAACAACATCGTGTTTCATTGTCTACAGCTGAAGCAGAGTACGTTGCCGTATCTTCTTGCTGTTCTCAGGTGTTGTGGATGAAGAGCCAACTGCGCGATTACGGGTTTACACCAAAGAAAATACCAATATATTGTGATTCTCAGAGCGCAATAGCTATTGCATCAAATCCGGTGCAACATTCAAAAACAAAACACATTGACATTCGGTATCATTTTATAAAAGATCATGTAGAAAATGGAAATATAGAATTATATTTTGTACCTACTGAATATCAACTAGCTGATTTGTTTACCAAAGCGTTAGATGAAAAGCGGTTTAATTTTTTGGTATACAAATTAGGTATGTTGAATCGTTAAGATTTAATAATTCAGTAGTTTCAAAATATAATTTTAAAATTTTCAATTTTTTTAATGATTTTTATCTGATGTTAAATTCATGAATCATAAAAAGTTTATATTCTTTGGAATCTAACAAGATCTGGATTGTCATGTGCAGGGGGAGCAGAAAAGAAATTTATCTGATTTTGAGTAAATCTGATAAAAATTATCTGTTATTTTGTAGGGGGAGCAGAGCTGAGAAAATGAATATACATTTGAGGGGGAGCAGCTTTCAGAAATTCAAGGGGGAGCAAATGAGCATTGTTAATATTTTTAATTTTTTTTTATGTGTTTTCAATTTTTTTTGTTTTTGTTGTTTTATGTGTGAAAATTTTTTTAATTGTGTATATTTTTTTAAGTCCATTTTAAAATTTTGTTTTTTTGAAAATCAGAAATTTTTTTGTTTTTGTTTTGCTTTGTTAAAATCTTTTAAGATAGTGGGTTTATATTTTGAAGGTGGGCCGGCTAAATTGTTTTTCAAAAATGGGCCGGGTATCTACATGTATAAATTTGAAATTCAAATTTCAAAGTTACTTTTTCAGAAAACCGAAAATACCCATCTTCTTCAAAAAGCTTCCTTCACCATTAAGCAATCTAAAAACCCACATATCTTCATCTGATTCAAGAAACAAGTTCGTTATAATTGTGAGTAAAGTTTTTTTTAGTTTGTTTCTTGTATTATTACATAGTTCATTTTGGTTTTTTTTTTGAATATGCATATGAATCTGTGTTCGTATTTTTTTTTTTTTGTGTTCTTGAGCGTTCATGGAGATTCATGATATTTGATCATGAAAATGAAATTAAATGTGTGATGAGGTTCGTATTGTATTCATGACCATGAATCTGAAATTTCATAAGTCATTCTTTCATCACACAAACAGAATGTTTGATTTTGATAATGAAACAGTTTCGTGTTCTTCATCAATCTGAAATTTGAATTTTCAACAACTTTAAAGTTGTTTTTGTTCAAAGTTTAGTAAAGCAAATGTGTTTAAAATGCATTTTCGAAGGGGATACAAGTTTTAAATCACTGAAAAAGATCCCTGAAATTAAATTCGTAAAATCAGTGTATTTTGGACTTGTAAATAATACAAACAGGAATTTCTCGATTAAAGCTATACTCGAGAAACGTCCAAGAGTCATTCGAGTTGCATCAAGCTATATTCGAGAAACTCCAAGAGACATTCGAGTTGATTCAAATAAGACTCGAGAAAACCCAAGAGTTAATCGAGTTGTTTGTAATGATATTCGAGAAAGTATTTGTGTCACTCGAGTTGACTAAGGGTTTATTCGAGAAACATATGTGTATCATGCGAGTTTGTTGCACTTAGAACATTTTCAGAACTTACATGTCGATTAATACATTGTCCGAGAACACTTAAAGCTTATTCGAGTTGGGGCAATGTACTTATCGAGAAAATGTCTTAGTCATTCGAGTTGAGTGTTAGACATCAAAGAGATAGACCACAGATTCTAATGTTCCATTCGAGTTTAATATATGTTACATTCGAGTTTAACATGTATGTTATTCGAGAACTTTCAAGACTCATTCGAGTTGAATCAATAACTATTCGAGTTGTGTCATGGTTTATTCAAGTTTCATGTATATGTCATTCGAGTTTTGTATAGACTTATTCGAGTTTATTCATAGACAGTCAAGTTGTTTCATGTGTCACCCGACATTGTTCAAGAGTCATTCGAGAAACTTGTGGTTTCATTCGAGTTTCAACAGAAATTTTTTTTTTCTAAGTGTGGAATTTTCAATGTTTTAAGAAAAATGTCACATTTTTTTAAAGAAATTGTTATAAATTTGTGTTTTTCTAACATTGGTCTCTAAATGATTGACTCTGGAGTCCTTTCAATAATAATCTATTATTGTCTGGAATCCCGATGCCTTAAACAGAAAATCACAATTTTTTACAATTTCTGATAAAATGTTACAATTTTTCTACATTTTAAGGATTGTCATTTGTGTATATGGTCTGACTAACATGACCTTTTATTTTGGTTTACAGGTGTTCAAATGGCATCTCCAGTGCAATCTCAGAACTCAATTCATCTGACTCCCATTCATCATCCAATCATACCCTTGTTTCCACACCTGTTCGTTCTACTTCAGTTGCACGTCCCTCACAATCAAATATTATCCCAGATAACCAGTTAGTTAAACCTAAACATTGCCTACCTTTCCGAGATAATAACCATCGCCTAGATACCAAGGTTATTAAAGTTAGTCATCCTATCATTGTTGACATTCTAAAAGGCCATCCGTTAGGTTATCTGCTTCAATACAAACCCTCTATCCCACAAGTGTATCTACAACAATTTTGGCACACCGTCAAATTTGTTCCTGTTGACGGCAATCATCACTTCAAAGTTACAATTAATCAGTTCAAAACAAAAATCACTCTCGCCAGACTTCGTCACAATTTATTTCTTCCTAGACGTATAGACACAGTTAACTTCCCAGAGTTGACTGATTTTGAAGACTTTGTGTCAGATGAGGAGCTGGTACATGATCTGATCTGCTTGGGCTACTCAAAGCCACTACCAAAGAGCTCAAAGTTCCATAGGAATGGCTTGAATGGAGAATGGTACACACTGTTTGGAATCATAAATAGGTGTATGACGTCAAAGCACACAGGCATCAACAGATGCAGCATTCATTGCTTAAGGATGTTTCATGGAATAGCGTTCAACAAGCATTATGATTATGCTCAGTGCATATGGGAGGATTTAAAAGAGATTGTTCTTGCAAAAACTACAAATAGAGCAAGAAAATTTGTTTCGCTTCAGAGATTCATACAAATTCTTATCCGAGGGATTCTTCGTGCCAATGAAAATATTCCGAAGCGAGCCAATTCACAACGATGTCCGGATTATGTGATGATGAGCTTACACGAAGTGCCGGACTCACCAAATGCAAATATTATGCCAATCCCGGAGTCATTGCTAAAATATGTGGATCAAGAGAGTGAGCATGTGAGATTGTATAGGATAGATCATGCTCCGATAGAGACCCAGGAACCGGGATCTCTTACCCAAGGAGCTTTAAGAATAGAGGAACCTCAGCAAGGGGCTGAACAGGTTGCCCAATCTGTGAGTGAGGGAGATGTTGGTGTAAGGGGAGGTGAGGAAGAAGCTGAAAGATCTGATTCCGAGAGAACGTTGTCGGATATCCAAGAAGAAGAAGGAGAAGGAGATGATGATAATGATGGTGATGATGGAGGTGATCATCATGAGGGAGGTGGTATGATGATAGATATTGTAGGAATTGCTGAAGAGAGTGTGCGGGATACCATTAACCTAGAAAGCCGGGACATAACCACATCTACTGTTAGCTCTCCTATGAGAGTTAGCATTGAACAAGTCAGTATCCCACTGACGATTGCACACCCAACCATCCACTCAGTCTCCTCTCAACAGGAGATTGTTTCCATTGAGCACAGGGATGAACCATATAATCTATCCGAAAGTCACTTGGACTTGATGGATATTGAAACAAGTACACAGCTGCCCGTGTGTACGACTTCACTTCAATCACTGAGTCTAGCTCCTATACAGCCTAGGACACTCGAGTCACCTTCATTTGTTGAAGTTAGTGTGGATGAACTTCGTGTTCCCACTGGAACATCCTCAGTAACGGAAGCATTTGTTGCTCCGTCACTTGAAGAGGGTGGAAGTCCAGTCAGAGCAACAACTTTACCAACTCTGAGCACTGGCCACACAGAAGTACTTTTTACAAGTTCGACTGCTGTGACAACTGGAAGTCTACGTGACCCAGTGGTGACGTTATCCCCATTCGTTACTGAATCAACATTGACTAAAGCATTGAATGAAGCTGTGGCTGGAGTAAACACGCATGTATCTACTCAATTGGCTGAGGTAATGGCCCAGATGTCAAACATCCATAAGTTTTTAAAAGGGAAGGATGTTGCAGAGGAATCAGTAAAGCACGCTGAGCCAAATAAAGCAATTGAAGATTTGAAAGAAGAACTGAAAGATTTTGTTTTCGACTAGTTTTATGAAATGAGAGAACGCATGATAAGCCTGGAAAGTACTGTGATAATAGCATTGGGAAATCTATCAGAGAGGGTGGCTGCGGTAGAAGAGACGTGTAAGGCTCAAGCTTCCTCATCCAAGAGGAAACATGATGAGCATGATGAGGACTCCGATGATGCTCCTCATGAGGGGGAGAAGAGGAGAAAGCTTGATGAATCAACACATGGGGTATTGATGATTACATACCCAGAAAAGGAGACGGAAGTTCAGGAGAGAGAGGCTGGGGGCTCAAAAGAATCAGCTGGTGAACAAAGAGAGCTGGGATTGATTCTTCATGAAGATGTTCCAGTTCCTTTGAACATCCAGTCTGATATTTATCATTTTGTTGAATATATTGATTCGGATGAAGACGTTCAAGAAAAGAGTCATGAGGTAAGTATTCAAGGAATAGGAGAAGATAGGGAGGAGTACATTGAAGTGTCGGAAGATGATGATATAATTGCGTTGACTGATGTTGATTTCAGAGCTGAAAGGATTGAGGAGGAGGAAGGGTTAGTTGAGGAGATTTTGAAGGATACTGAATCGACACCAACGGTTGAAAAGCCTGAGGTGGTTATTCAAGTTAAGGAGGAATTTGAAGAGTTTCCAGTTGAAAGCAGTGTTGCACAAGAAAATGTTGTACTGAATGAGGTTGAGGTGATGGATAGATTCTTCAATGAGTATGTGCTTGCTGATGAGTCTAAGAAACAACATAGACTTAGATTTGAAGGCCAACAAGTGGTTCAGAGGGAAATACAAGACATGCTGACATTATTGAATAAGGATGAGATCAGCAAAAAGAAGGTGAAGAAACTCGAGCTTCCAGAGAATAGATCGGCAGAGTTCATTAGAAAAAGGAACAAGATGCCATACATTGAAGATATTCTGGAAAAACGGATCTTTTGCAAGAAACAAGCTCCTTGTTCGTTTCTCAAGTTATTTAGAGTATTAGAGCCAAACATGCCGAATCTGGTCAACTATGCCAGTTTTCTGAGAAATAAAACACAGGAAGTTGAGAAGGTCAAGAGTGAGTTCAGAATAGTTGACCTGGTGAAGATAGAAAAGGAAAGATTTGTCAAGATTTTCTATCCAAAGTTCACTGTCACTAGATCAGATGGAAATACCTATGTGTTCACAGAAGCTGATATGTTCAACATGCACTTGGTAGACATTGAAGATCTTTTTGATGAATTGTGCAGAAACAAACGAAATGAACACTGCAGATTTGCGCTTAAGACACTGTTTCACTTCATGCATACCAAATTGGTATTGATGTCAGTGCAAGATCTACAGATAGGGGTTGAACGGGGCATGAGGAAGATCAACATGACAGCGCCTCACAGAGATATCAAATTTGCTGGTGAGCTGAAAGAATTTCAAGTGATCATGGTGAAGCATCCAGCAGTCATGTACAAAGATCGAAATAAGAAGTTAAGAGCAATGAGAAGTGTAGAGCTGAACAAGTTTTCAGATGGAACTATAAATAAAGTGTTGAGTGGTTTGAAAGGAAAGCTTGCAGCAGATCAGAAAAGAAAGACGAAGAAAGGAGCTTTATCTGTAAACGACCGAAGACTCATGGTTGAGTTTATTTCAAAGATTGAATGGAGGATCTCGGATCGTAAAAGTGTGAGAAGGTTTGAACAAAAGCTGGGCTTGTCAATTTAAAGACTTTGCTCTTTCCATCAAAGGGGGAGAATGTTAGGTTATGTTTTAGTTGATGGAAACAAAGTCTATGGGCTATTTTGTATTTCCTTGATAGATGATAGAAATGTATATATATAGTATCTTTGACTTTCTTTTGTAATGGGACTGACAGTTATTTCCACGCATAGAATTCAGAGAAATAGACCACTGTTGAAGAAGATAATATTCTCTCTGTAACCGATTCTGTCTACATTCAATATAATCATTCAGTCAGTGTTAATTCCATTTATTGTTCTTGATAATTTGATATTGTTGATTGATTGTTAGGAAACTACATTTCACAAATACACAATGGGTGCTTTGAAAAAGACAATAAATAAAGGTCCAGTAAAAAAATACATAATGGATATGAGTACAAAAGTATGCTTTGAGAATGGCACTTAATGGATAAAACTGAAAGAGACAATACATAATGGATACAAGTACAAAAGGGCACATAATACAGTCAAAGTCATAAAAAATATCCTCGAAAAGATGTGCCTTAATGTATTAAAAATAACAAAAGATGACCTACCATAAAGGTACTGTCTACACCAAAAGATTCCTAATATATACCCAATCACACACATCTCTTTCAACTTATGTGAAGTGCCTTATCTGTTGAACCCCTCCACCTTCATCACACACACGTGAGCTCAATTTTTTCTTTAAGATTCTTGATGACTTTCTTTGTTTCTTGATTTGTATATACGGGATCCTTATAGGTGTTGGTAACCAGCAGCAGGTACACCTTGGTTGAATCTAGGACTTGTAGCTGTTGGATCTAGGGGTGAGCTCGGTACCGTACCGTACCGAACCAGTACCGATCCCGAAAATACCGAAACCGAATTATTAGTTTTAAAAGAACCGAATACCGAACCGTATAAATTTATATGGTGCCGGTTCGGTTCTGAATACCGAATTTTAGCTAATTTAAAAACCGAATACTGAACCGAGAGTACCGAATACCGAATTTTAGCTAATTTAAAAACCGAATACCGAACTGAATATATTAATTCGGTATCGGTCGGTACCGGTTCGGGAAATGGTACCCGTCGCTCACTATTGGTTGGATCTGGGTGTTGGTAACCAGCAGATGCATCATCGTGAAGAGGATCACCTTCTCTGATTGGAACATCATGAAGAGGATCATCTTCTCTGATTGGAACATCCTCAAAGTGTTGTTGTTGAACTTCAAAATCTGGTGCATCAACAGGCCTAGCACCACTTGAGCCTTAAAGTTCAACAAAGTGTTAATTGCATAGAAACAAAGTTAATATTAGTCAAATATAATGTACATACCCCAACCACAGTTTTGCCATGTAAATTTGGTCTGGACCTCCATCTTCCTCTCCCTCTTCCTTTTGGTCTTCCTCTTCCTCCAACAGATCTTGGCAGGCCTTTTTGGCCTTATTTTCTAGGCCTACCTTTAGCATTACGTTCTTTAGGTGGTGGTGTTCTTTTTTCATTTGTATAGTGTCGTGAGTTATGGCCTTGCACCAAATAGTTAGAGCATGTCATCCTCCTACCAACACTTGAAATTCTTTTGTACCCACCTTCTTTTTCACTCTCATGTCTTTTCCTCTTGACTGAGAGCCTTCCTGGCAACATTCTATCCTTTGGTGGTAGTGGTTTAAGAAATTTAGTCTGATGCCATATCTTACTGCCATTTAAGGGGTTAATAGGATGTTTGTACGCCTCTTTGAAGTTTTCAATGTTGAAAAATGGGCTTACAAATTTGCAAGGATCATCATTAATGAAGTTGATTGCAGTCACTCCATGTATACAAGATAATCTTGAGAATTTCTGCACCCTGCAACTACATTCTCTATTCTCAATATCCACATGGTATGATTCATGAACTTACCTTACCTCAAATACATGTCCCCCTGAGGGTATTACCGTAACAGCCTCATAATTATGGTAATAAGTTAATTAACCTAATTATTAAAATAAACTATAATTAATTGTTAATTTTGACTATCAAGAGAAATTATTAGCCACAAGTTGCACTTACTTGTACTATGTGTCTTACCCCCTTGTAAAGTGAAAATCCATATGAATAAGTACAATGCACTAAAGCTCTATGTACAAGTGTCTCAAGCATGTACACATAAAAGTTAGTAGTTAAAATGTGGAGCATATGAATGCAAATTACTATGGCTGGAAGTTAAAAAGAGGAGACTTAAGGAGGTGTTTGTGTAAATTAATTGACCAATTTGGGGTTAAATAATCCCCAATCGGTGCTTCCTTCTCACTTAAAATCATTTGCAAGTTCTGCACACACATACTTGGAGAAGAGCTTCATTAGGGTTGGAAATTTTCCTGCAATTGTGGCTAGGAGATTGAACAGCAAAGTCTAAGAGGAGTTAAGGTAATCTTCTATTGAATATTTAGGGTGTGTGTGTGCGCTCCATCTTCATCTCCTTTCTACACGACAATTGAAATGGAGGTAAAGATGGAGATGAGTCAATAGTTGATAGCCTAATGAGTTTCTGTTGTAGCTAGCAAATTGTTGATGTGTTTTATAAGCTAATAAACACAAGAAACAAAGAAATTTTATAAAGTTTGAGTTTGATTTTGTTTAAGTTGAATCAAGAACTTAAATGATTAGAGGAGTTGATCGATTTCTTGTGAAAAGATGTTAAAGTATGTTTATATTAGTTAATGGAAGCATATAAATGACTTATTTCGGTATTATAACATGTTGGGAACGAGTATGATGTGAAGGGAATTCGGGCAGGGGCTTAAAACAGATACAAAATGTGCAGACCTGCACTCGACTCTGCAAGTTGCCCCTTCTGACTCATCGAGTCGATGCTACTGGAACAAAGAATTTGTTTCAAGTTTATTTGACTCGGCGAGTCGCCTCATCGAGTTGAGCCCCTGTACACTTGAAAGTCATGTTTTAAGCCTTGTAAAGATAGGATAACCTTATGTAATCATTATACACTTATATAACACATGATTTAACATCAAATACTACCTAAAAGTCTATAAAAACTATCGAAATATACGACGATGTTTCTAGATTTCGGTAACTCAAATCGGGAACGATTAAACACTTTAAATGACTTCTAAACTTATGATGTGATACAATAAACTTATAAATGCTTTAAACATCAATGTTTGATAGGTTTGGACCTAAACAGAGTATCAGTTACCGAAGTTGGAGACTAAAAGCAAAGTTTAAGCTTTAAGAAGCTTTTGAAGGCTATCGTTACTTAAAGGCTACTTTTAGCCTATCTTATTGTGAGTTCTAATATTAATGTGTGTGGTGCATACATATTTACATGATCATCTTCATTATGATAATGTGCGTATCGTTGGCATCATGTGATGCATTTTAATTCTTGCACTTAGTTACATAACTTTGATATGTGGCCATGGAGCCTTAATTGATACCACCATTTGTACACATTGATAGCCTTGTTATACGTACCTTGATGATTCATTCGACATATGCTATATTCCTAATTGGGTTATACCATGTTGTTGAGCCATGACATTCATTTGGCCTCACTGGAAGTCTAGATTATTATTATTAAATGCAAACGCCCAACTGTGTGTTTGTGCGTATAAAATCCCTGCATCGGAAGCTTACGGTGTAGGTGGCCGGACTTCGGGTGCCGGTTAGGGTTGCCTAGTCTCGGTATCCCTGGGCTGGCAGCGCGCATGTTCTCAAGTCTCCCTCGAGACCTGTTTGATAGTGGGTTCTATTCCCACACACTTTTGGTAAAGATATTGCACATATCCTCTTTATACCCATGTTTACTGTAGCTGCATGTTTTATGTTATACACGCCATATCGATCTAGTAACTCGCTTAGCAAATTTTATTTGCTAATCCCATATTATGTATAGGTGGAAGTTGTAGTAAAGGCAAAGGGATTTCCGGTTCCGGACCCAAGGTTTAGTTGGGCGGATTGAAGCTTATTTTGGTAAAGCTTGAAGTGTAATATTTTGGGGATTTTGGTAGATCACTACACACTCTGAAACACCCATACAACTAATACGAGTATTTCGTTACCATTAAACAAAACATTTTTATAAATGATTGGAAAAATCAAAAGTATATTACAAATGCTTGAGGTTTGGATTGTTTTCAAATATGCTTGGGTCGGTTTTAGTAACACCGACCCGTCAAATTTTTCTGCAATCACGTGAAAGGAACGAAAAGCATAAAGGTGGTCGGACATACTAACACCGACCTGTCATAAAGATTCCACCCGGCTTTGAAATGGTTAAAGATTTCACCCGTGACTCTGCAAAAATCCAAACCTCAAGCAACCCATGACCAGCCGTGTGCAGCAACCCGTGACCAAAAAGTAGGTCGGACTTACGTCCTCCGACCCGTCAGAATTTTGTTTTTTCCTTCACCCTTTCCCCTTTAAAGCCTCGGCCACCATCATTTTCAAAGCATCCGAACACCTTACACTCTCTATTCCACCACCTTTCATTTTTAAAAACATTCCACCACCTTTCACTTTCAAAAATATAATACATCGTGTTTGTTTATTCGGGATTCAAAACTCCGACTCTTCACAATGGCTGCAGAACCTCAAATTTACCCTGGCCTAATAAACAATGAATTATTGTTTTTATGTGAACAACATCGGGCCAGACACTTATTTTACCTTCATGACACAAATGAAGCGCATAAACGGGTATTGGACTCGCAACTTTCGGTACGTCGTGCTGATAAAAAATTTTGGATGTGGATAAGAGAACATCCCATCCCGGATCCGGTCATGCACTATATTAACGAGGCGGGATTTGGTGGTGTCTTCCGATGCGATTATTTTAGGATGGATCATTCTTTGATCACTGCTCTTGTGGAGAGATGGCGACCGGAAACCCACACGTTTCACCTTCCTATTGGTGAAGCGACGGTGACATTGCAAGACGTACAAGTCTTGTGGGGCCTTCCCGTTGATGGCGATGTCGTAACCGGCATAGATCTTCATTTTACAAATGAAGAAGATCTATTTCTATATGTTCAATCATATTTGGGTTTTGTTCCTAGTGCATCGCACTTTAAAGGCTATCATTTGAAATTCACAGCTTTAATGGAAGAAATAATGAAACCGGTCCCTGCAGGTAACAAATCTATGTTTTTTTAGAAAATTTGATATTACTATTATTACTGTTATTATTGTTGTTATTATTATTAGTTTGAAAATTTAATATTACTGTTATTATTGTTGTTATTATTATTAGTTTAGGTATTTAAAATAAAGTTACATTGAATAAGTTGCATTATTATTATTATTATTATTATTATTATTATTATTATTATTATTATTATTATTATTATTATTATTATTATTATTATTATTATTATTATGTATTTTATGTTTTTTAAAAAGTTTTCTTATCGAAAAAGTTGGTGTTTGTAAGTTGTATTATTAAACTTTGAATAAGTTGTAAGGTCTACCACTACGAGATCTATCTAGACGCGGAACCGTCAACGAGTGTGGAATCCTCGTTAACAGGTAGACGGAAACAACTCTCACACACGAAACACGGAGACTATCAGAAGCTGAACGAACGACACACGAACGATCCTACGAACTGATTCTCTCCGAAATGGCACTAACACTGATGATAAACTCGAGATCGCCTTTTGCTTAATCACTCACGAATTCTGCAAAAAGTCTGATAATTAATCGAGACTATCCCTAATTATAGAGGCTAATTCGAGTCTGTTATGGGCCAAACTCGAATCTGGCCCAAGGCCCATTCGAGTTTGTCCTCATAGACACTCTCGAATCTGCCTAGCTTCGAGTCTAGGTCTACATTCGAATCTGACACAGATTCGAATGTCAAACCTTACATAATTCGAATCTACTATTTCACATACTCAACTTAGTATTGAAACTTATGTTTTTAACTTATGATTAATTTTATCTTTGATCTTTTTGTTTGAACTTCTTGTAATACGTTACATCAAGTTCAAACACACAAACATTAATAAATCTCAACCATATATAAACATATATAACAAACACTTGCTAGAACCACAATGTAGGATCACTTAGACTGCTATCGTCACACAAGGTGTACCAACAGACTCCCCCTTGACGATAGCTTTTAATAATTCACACATTTGATCAAGAACTTTGTTTATTATTTATTCAAACTACTTCCAGCATACAAGCCCTTTTCAACACATACTTTAACCACATTCTCATATTTCCTAGCCTCACTATCCATATGAGCATCACTAGAAATCTTACAAGCATGCAAAATTTGAAGATCATCTCTAGAAAGGTTTACCAGATGAAGAGGATCATAGACTCTAAGAATAACATTTTCTTCAAAATCTTCCATCACCGCTTCTCCAGTCTCACTCTCAGCATACCACCAATGCAGATTCTTCAAGACATTCTGTGGCATAGGCTTGAGCGGCACCTTCCTTAGACATCTTACTGGTTTATAATGGATCTTCATCCAAGGTCGCCCAGTTAGAGGATCAATACGTGAAGGATCTTCTACTCTTTTTCCAACCCTTGGATTCAGTCGTTCAAACTTCCTTGATCTTCCCTCTTTTCTTATGATTCTTGCAATTACATCTGCGTAGGGATCATTGCCAATATTAATCAGATCTTTCCATGCTAACGCTGTGATCTCGATCTTTGGCAGTGAATTGAAAGCTTTCAGAGTTCGCCTCAGGTACTGGAGCCCGTCTTTCCTCTTAATCATGAATAGCTGCAGTTCTCGATCAAAGAACCAGCTTAATATGCTTCCAGACAACTTCCCAGTACCCGACACCCTCATTTTCCTTTTAAGCTCTAACTCCTTCTGTTCAGCCCTGAACCACAACTTTCGTTTTTCTTCATTCGTTAGATCTCTGGCTGGTTCCTCTACTGATGGCTCAACATTTAACGCAGCATTCACTACTTCTACGTTAACAACATCATTGCCTTCTATGATATATGTATCAGTGATAGGGTTTTTCTGCACGACGATCTCATCAGCTTCATCGTCCTCATCAACACATACCTCGTCATCTGATTTCCAGTCAATAATATCTTCAGGCACAAACTCACCCTCTTCCAGCTCTTCCATTTCATCTTCAAAATCAAAACCCACATCCATCGGATCGTCATCAAGATCCATGAGAGCATCTATCATCTCACTAATCTCAAAATCCGTAGGCTTAGATGAACTTGCTTCTCCTACTTCTCCTCCTGCTAGACTAGGCTCCCCCTGAGATTGAGCAGTCTGAGCAGCAGAAAAATCTACTGGCTCATTCTGACTTTTAGGGCTGGGATCATTGCCTTGGTTGTCTTCATCATCATCATCTCTCGGCCTCTGTACTTCCTGATCACGGCACGACGTCTCCCCCTGAGCCTGTAAATTTTTCATTAACTGCTCTATTAGGGAGCGCATCGTCCTTATCTCAGCTGCCTGATCGCAGACAAATGTTTTTAACTCTGTGTTTTCTTCCTGGACCTTTTCCACAATCTTCTTCAAATCGGCATTCTCCTTATTGATATCTGCGTTACGCTTCTGAAGCTCACCGATTGCCGTCGTTAGCCCAAAGATTTGGATTTCCTGGAAGTCAACTCTATCTTTTAAGCGCAAAAATCTTTGATTGTCGGCGTATGATGATGAGGTTGATGGAATTGACTGTATCGGAGTTGGAAGGATTGGCGATGGAATATATGGTTCATCGCGAGGTGGTGGTGGTGGAATGATGGTTCGAGGTTCTTGAGGTTGAGGGTTTTGAGGTTGAGGAATTTCTGGTTGTTCTGCGGAGGCTGAAGATGATCCTTGCATGAATCTGTGACGTTTGGCCCGTTGCCTTGTCACTAAAGGAGCAATTTCTTCCTCTTCAAAATCGGAGTCTTCAGATTCTCTTGATGCGCGCCTCCTCGAAGTCTCTTCATTAATAACCACTAATCTGGATCCATAAGTCTCTATTCGTACTGCTGGTTCAGTAGATACTGACTCTGGAGCTTCAACCTCTAACTCCTCCATCTCTTCTGATTTTGTAGCTGATGATGACAAGACATTACCAGTCTGCTCTGGTTCATATTCTTCGACATCCCTCAACACATCTTCTTCTCCTTCTGGAGGCTCAAGTAATTCTCCCACCAATGCCGCAGCTATATCTTCATTTGCATGAGGACCTGCCTCCCAAATTTCATTAAGAGTTTGGCACAACTGATCAGCTTCATTTGGGACATTCGACGGCCCGGCTTCCTGTACCTCTGGCTGCTGACTCGTAGAAGGCCTTGATGCCTGTGTTTGACTCGCCGTCGCTCTTTGTCTTCGCCATTGAGGCTGTGCTCGCGGTTGTTGTCTTTGTTGTTGTGGAGGCTGCCTGGCTTGAACTTCAACTTCCCCTGCCCAGTTGGCAGTATCTGGGGCCTCAAAATTCCTATCCAAAATAGCTCCAAACGACGGACGCTCAACTGGAACAGCCAATCTTCCTCTGTGCGAGGAACAATCAGCAAAGATCCTCTTATCCATTACAGCTACGCTTTGAATCTCATTCGACTGAGGCAGATTCGGCAAGAAATGCCTGATAAGCATCATTATGAACCGTGGATACAGCAGGAATTGTTGATTTTCTAGAGCGGTGATTTGATGAACAAATTCGGAGAAAAACATTTCCGAGAAACTGAACGGCCGATTATACACTAACGCGATCATCCCAGACTGGATCTTCGAGACTATATAGTCAAAACCGGCTTTCTTTGCTGCAAAGCAGACCATAAAGACATGAGCCAGAAATCTCCATTGGCCGATTAGCCCGCTCTTCATATAAGAAACCTTCGTCACATCTAGACTATAACCCATTCTCTGAAAGGCCGCTTGCCTAATACTCAGAGGAAAGTCGATAGGCACAGACTCCTCTTCCTGCGAACCCAACTGCAACACCTGACACAGCATATCCGCAGAAAACACTAGCGGTTGTCCAGCTATTCGAGTTCTTAGCACTGTCGGGGTGACAGAGCAGTCTACCTGAAGATGATCATAAAATTGACGAACATATGGAATTACAATCTGAATATTGTGAGATAAAGCAAAAGCTATCCTAGATTCAACAAGAAAATCCATCATTTGACGAAATCCCTGCGCCTCAGGGATATGATGATCATAGGGAATGACCATATTATGCTTCGGCATGAAAGCTCGTACAGCCACATCTGCACAGTAAATAAACTATTAGATTCATTAAAAATCAATAAACTTGTATAAATTCAAATCTGTTTTATTTTAAACTTGTTTAAGTACAAAATCCAACACAATTAAATTTCTACAAGTTTAATAAAATTTAAATTAAATAATGCAGATAAAAGACAAATTCGAGCAGACAGATTCGAATAAACCCAATTTCGAATTTGATGATAGATTCGAATGTAATGGACTTCTCGAGTTTGTCAGTAAACTCGAGGAAGTGCATTATCAGATTCGAAATGCCGTTGGCCCAAATCTTCATCATAACCCATGATTTTAACCATTTTGAACTTAGAAAATCACATACATTAGTCCAACTAGGTTCTAATCACGGATATATGTAATTAATTTGACTTTTTATTGGTCCAAACTTTGTAATTTTTGGAAAACACGATTTAGACCTTTAAACCTTCAAAAATCGATGATTTTGCCTAAAATGGTGTATAAAACTACATGAATCTTGTACAACCAAGTTGATTATACCTAGATATAACAGTAGAATCGAACACTTTAGCAATAAACTCGACAAATTGTCGTTTTTGAGGAAATCGGTAGATTCGAGGAATAGATTCGAGGTCGCCAAGATAGATTCGAGGAAGTAGAGTCGAAAACAGTAAGGAGTTAATGACTCTACTGTTAACCTATATATACCACCAACCTTCGAATCTAAGGCCAGACTCGAATCTTCTGACAGATTCGAAAACCCTGTTTCGAGTCTGTCCTAAACTCGAAAAACACCAACACTTAGAAAAATTTCGAAAGTTTTGAAATAACTTCAACCTTTTCAACCTTTTCTACGGTATTGTGTAACAAGATAAATTATGCCAACTCTTTTTCCCTAAGCACATGATTTTTCACGCAGTGTTTATTTTATCCAACTATGAATGCACCCTCAGTAATTTTTGACCCTTTTCCTAAGTAAAAATAAAAGTAAAATAAAATAAACTAAGGAAAAATAAAATAAAATAAAATAAAATAAAACTAAGTAAAAATAAAATTTAACAATTTTGACTAAAAATTTAACTTAGACTTAAGCTATGCCTAAAATTTACAACCTAAGCTAAATACTAAACAAAATATTTTTGATGAGTATGGTCTAAGAAAGGTTCAATCAGATAGCGACGTCTGATACTCACTTTCGGTACTTAAACTTTCACACTTAGGAATTTTTTATTCCTTTGATTGTTTGTCGTGACATACCCATTTAGTCGATTGTTGGTATTTACCCCTTTAAACATTCTACATTTCGGAATATCCCTTGGCATTTTTATTTATCATGAAATTATCTTACGTGACTCAGACATAGACATACTTTTATGATCAAGGCACACAGACAAAGATTCTAACTTGTTGGTATTTGCAAACTTTCTTTAAAAGACAAACATCGGACACAGGTCTGTATTTTCATACAACAAAGTGTCTTAGTTTGACTTAAGGTTTATTCTTAAAGTTAGCAAGACAGCGGTGACAGGTCTGTACCGACGTACAACAGAGCGACATATCTTGCCAACCCGAATCTAAACAGAGGCAACAGGTCTGTACTTACGTACAACAGAGTTACATGTTTTCGACTCTCAATTTTATATGATTTTTCTATTCTTTCCATTTTAAGATGTATTTGATGTTGCCATACATCCCTAGAAAGTTTTCATACCTCATTTAGACTCAAAGTTTGTATGTCTTGGACATAAAAATTAAGACCGATTGGTCATACATCTAAGTTAGCGACACGTTTGACTTTTTCTTGAATATTTTATTTGCCTTAAGACTCCCTATATGTATTATGCCTACCAACACATCAAACTAAACTAAAGTATAACGCTTAGAATTTAGTTGCATTATGTGTGAAAGCCTAAACACTTAGAGTTTGTAACGACTGTGCTAATTTTCGTCACTTTGAACCTATGCTTCTAAGACTTAACTCTTTTTTCTGATATTCTCTTTTTTTGTATTTTTATAATTTTCTCTTTTTTTTTTTTTAGTTTTTCATAAGAAATAGCAGTAAAATAAGATAACCTACTAACCAACTAAAAATAGAAACTTACTAAAAATAGAAACTATCCTAAATTAGCAGACTTACTGTAAAAAGAAAGAAATACTACAGCTATAAAAGAAAATAAACTACTACTAAGGCCAAATTACTATGGGTTGCGCATTCCATTTAGTTGAATTAAATATTCAAACCGTGACTTATCAAATGCTTTGGTAAATAAATCTGCATTATTATCTTCTGTTGCCACTTTTACCAATTTGATTAAGTTCTTTTCAGCACAATCACGAATAAAATGATGCCTAATGTCTATGTGCTTTGTTTTGTTGTGTTTAACTGGATTGTTAGTTATAGCAATTGTAGATTGATTGTCTATCCTAATGGGAGTTTGAGTATAAGCCAAACCGTAATCCCGCAATTGTTGTTGTATCCACAGAACCTGTGAGCAGCAACATACTCGGCCTCGCATGTTGACACGGCTACCGACGTTTGTTTCTTGCATTGCCAGGATACCAATCTCCCTCCTAGGAACTGACAACCTCCAGTTGTTGACTTGCGCGTCAAGCTGCATCCTCCGTAGTCAGACTCCGTGAACGCCTCCAACTCTAGATCTCCCTCCGCGTGATACCAAAGTCCCAGCTTCAGTTTCGACTTGAGGTATCGTAGAATCCGCTTCACAGCTTTCATGTGCATTTCCTTCGGATTAGCTTGAAACCTAGCACAAATACACACAGCAAACATGATGTCAGGTCTTGAAGCAGTTAAATACATAAGTGATCCAATCATGGCCCGATATAAAGTCGGATCCACATCGGTATCACTTTCAGTACCCGGTCCGAGATTTTGATTCACTTGAATCGGCGTGCTGAAATGGGCAGTCAATTTTGTTCCTTCCATCCCGAAACGTTCCAATATGTCATAGACATACTTCGTCTGATGGATAAACATCCCTTCCTTCTTCTGGTCAACCTGTAACCCCAAAAAGAAATTTAACTCTCCCATAACACTCATCTCGAATTTCGACTTCATCACCTTCTCGAAATCTTTGCACATCTGTTCGTCTGATGATCCAAAAATGATATCATCGACGTACACTTGTACCAAGATAAAATGTTCTCCCTTCCTCTTAACAAACAGAGAACTATCTATGCTACCCCTTTCAAACCCGTTCTCTAATAAATGGTTGGATAGAGTCTCATACCACGCCCTTGGTGCCTGATGCAATTCATATAGAGCCTTATCTAAGCGATTTACTCTATCAGGATATTTTGGATCTGTAAATCCGGGCGGTTGTTCAACATACACCAACTCCTTCACTTTCCCATACAGGAAAGCACTCTTAACATCCAATTGATATACCTTAAAGCCCTTGAAGGAGGCAAAAGCTAAAAACAACCTAATGGCTTCCAGCCTTGCTACTGGTGCAAAAACCTCGTTGTAGTCGATTCCCTCCTCTTGGTTGAAACCCTTTACAACTAGCCTTGCCTTGTTACGCGTGACTATACCCCGATCGTCTCTCTTGCACTTAAAAACCCATTTGGTTCCTATAGCAACTTCCCCTCGAGGTAATGGAACTAACTCCCACACTTCTAGTTTCCTAAATTGCGAAAGTTCTTCCTGCATCGCTTCAACCCAGGAGTTATCCTTAAGTGCCATTTGCACATTCTTAGGCTCTACTTGCGATATGAAACACGAATAGAGACATGTATGATATGCCTCGGAGTCGTTTATCATCGATAACAACACAGTGTTGTTATTTACACTACTCCTAGTCCTCACACCCTCGTTAGGATTTCCTATGATGCTTTCTATAGGATGGTTCTTGTTAATCCTAGAGGTCTCTATCTCATCAACCCTTAGATTATCTCCTAAGTTAGATCCTATTTCACCTAATGGGGGAACAGACTCAGTTTCTACATTTTCCTCCTCGTGGACATTTTCCTCAGAGTTGGAACTTGTTGCTAGAGTCTGATTCTTAGTGGTAGGTGCTTCTGGATCAGCAACTTCTGGAGATCCATCTACAGTCGCAGTAGGCTCGGATGTGGATTCAAACATAGTCCTCGGAAAGGTATGGCCATCGTCATTCAGATGCAACGTCGCCATGTCCTTTTCGATTGTACCTGCATTATCATCCAAAGGAATGTTAAATGACTCAAATAATTTATCATAGTCAGATATCCATTCCGGACCAGTTTGGGGTTCATGTGTATAACTAGTGACTTCAATGTTATACACAATCTCTACCGTACCATTTGTTTTATTAAAAACACGTTTGTTTGGTGAGTTCGGCACATAACCTAGGAAGTATCCTTCGTCAGCCTTTTCACCAAACTTCGGTTGATGTTTTGTACGTAAAAGAGTGCATGGTACCCCAAACGGCTCGAATCCAGTTAAATTAGGTGGCCGTTTGTTCAAAATTTCATAACATGTTTTGTTCAAAGATTTGACTGTAAGGACTCGGTTTAAAATATGGCACGCGGTATTCACTGCCTCCCCCCAAAACATGGTAGGAAGCTTTGAATCCGAAAGCATAGTCCTTGCAGCCTCAATCAATGTCCTATTTTTACGTTCGGCCACCCCATTTTGTTGAGGTTCATATGGTGCACTGAATTGATGCACTATGCCCTTTGATAGACAATATACACCAATTACAGTGTTTTTGAACTCAGTTCCATTATCACTATGTATTAGTTAAACCCTTGTTCCATAGGAATTCTCCACTTGGTCTAAGAATCCGATGAGCTTGGAAGCCGTCTCGTCCTTTGTACCTAAAAAGAAAACCCAAGAAAAGCATGAGCAATCGTCAGTGATAACCAAACAGAACCAACTACCTCCTATACTCCTTTTGTTGATTGGCCCGAAGAGGTCCTTGTGCAACAAATCGAATGTTGAGGTTATGGAGTTCTGCGTCTTGGACTTGTGTGTCTTCTTATGTTGTTTTCCCTTCTTGCACGGTAGACATTTGTCCTCGAACTGAAAGCTCTTCATAGGCACACCTTGCACCAGTCCATTCTTCGTTATGTAGTTCATCTTCCTTAGGTGCAAGTGAGCCATGCGTCTGTGCCACAGTACTGATTCCGTCTCCAAAGCTTTGGATAACAGACAGATTGGCCCCATCGAAGTCTCCGGCTTGTTCATATCCAGCATGTACAAGTCATTCTTCCTTGGTGCCCGCATCAATATCCATTCTTCAGGAATCTTGAATCCCGGTTTTAGCACTAACGCCTCAGTGTCCGTGAACAACAATGAGTTCTTCTTGTCACAGATTTGAGATATACTAATGAGATTGTGAACCAGTTTATCAACGTGATAAACTTGGTCCAACTTGATCGTCCCATTAGTGACCACTCCGGTACCCGTGATGTTTCCTCCTTTGTTACCGGCGAATGATACAAACCCCCGATTCCCACCCTTGAAGTCTGTAAGTAGACCTCTTTCCCCTGTCATGTGCCTGGAGCATCCACTGTCGATGAACCACTTGTTGTTTGGACCTGTGGTAATCTCCTGCACATGAAAGAAAATAGGTTAGTTATCACGGGGAACCCAAGCCATAACTGACTTGGTTATACCATTCTCGTCCACATACTTAAACTCTTTCAAATACCCATCTCGCCTTTCAGGTGACTTGGGTCGTTGAACAGGAGTTTGTTGTGGTGCCGAGTGATTTAAATTCACTCTTTGCCTTTGAGTAGGCATTTGTTGTGGAGCTCTAGAATAATTCCTATTATATTGCATTTCAGACTGTGATCCTTGAGCTCTTACCGGTGCGTAATGTCTAACTGGAGTATGAGACCTAACTGGAGTGTGTGCCCTGCTACGTGTTGTGCTCCTATAGACTTGTTGAGGTGCTGACCTAGATTGATTAATGATACGATTCGGTGAATTTGTCCTAACCACTTCCTTTGGTCCAACCTTTACCGGTGTTTGTTTCACAACTGGTTTTGGTGCGGCCTGCACAGTTTTCTCGGTACTTTGAGAACTACTGGTGCTCGCCACACTGGTTGAGGGCTTAACAGATGTTGGGTTCACTGTCTTAGGTGTAACTTCGGTTTTCCTAAGTGGACAGTGAGAAGCAACATGCCCCTTCTCATGACATCTGAAGCAAGACATCTTATCTATGGACTTTTTGTGTGTACCCTTAGACTTAGGTGTCTCACTAGTGTCTTGGTCCTTTTGTACATCTATGGCGACTGGCTCATCGTCCTGATCAGCCCAATCAATTTTATGTTTTCCTGCAGGTGTTTCACTGGAGGAAGTCACAAATTTGACTTTCTTAACCTTGACAGTTGTGTCAGCCACCTTAGGTGTATTTTCTACTATAGGCTCAGATATAGGTTCAGGTGTGTCCTCTAAGTCTACTGATTTGTCAGTTTTCTCCTGAGGCTGAGACACATAGTTTGCATTAAAAGGTGGAGGAATTTCATGAAATCCTAGACCTACGGGCTTTTTAGACTGTCTTTGGGCATCTAAAACTTTCCCTAGGTTTAGGCTTGAATTCCTAAACTTCTCTAGCTTACTGTTTGCCTCTGCTACCTTTACCTTTGTTTCAGCTAGCTCAATATCTTTGTCTTTAAGGTTTTTGGTCAAGGCCTCTACATGCTCATACATAAGCTCTATTCTAACACACTGCTCACTCAGTTTGTCTTTCAGAACTATTACGTCTTGAGCATCAGCCTTAAGTTTTTCTTTAAGATCTTGCTTAATATCGTTCAGGCTAGCGTTTTCAATTTTTAAATTCTCATTTTGAGCAGTTATGGTTTTATGTGATTCTAAGACTAGATTTAACCTATCGTTAGAATTAACATACAACGCACATAATTCACGAAAAAGAGAGTAAGTCAGACTAACCTTTGAGTTATCAGATTCCACGTTGGCCATCTGAGCAGCAAACTCCAGAACTGTCTGATCATTCGTCTTTTCCACCCACATCAGACTGTTTTCCCTTGTGGTCTGCTCTTCTCCTTCACACCCAGTCTCCGTGACTTCAGCCATAAAAGCCCGAGCATTTGATTCTGGATGTGAGGTCCAGTCATAAGTACCATCTAGCTGTCTGTCTGAAGTGACATTGGATAGTAGACCAGCTAGGTTGGCTTGACCGTTAGATGAACTTGGAAGGTATCGTTGTTGAGACTGATTCTGAAACTGTCCCTGATGCTGACTCTGCCCTTGGTACGTTTCTACCTTCGGCCTCTGACATTCTCTGGCGAAGTGTCCCAGACCTTGACAGTTGTAGCACTTTACCTTGGACTTATCAAATCCAATCCCCTTGTTGTTCATCGTCAAATTCCTTCCAGTTCTCTTGATGAATCTCTTAACCCGTTGGGTTACCATGGCCAGTTGCCATTTAAGATCCATTTCCTCAAGATCATCAGGGTCGACCTGATCGTAGTCTTCATCCTAGAGAGCAAGATCGTTAATCTTCCCTTGAACACAGTTCCCGTAAGCGGCCACAAATGAAGCAAGCAGATTCAAATGTTCTTCCGCTGATTTTGCACTCATGGGCATCTTAGAATAGCTCTGAGATGTCGATGCCTGTTGTATTTGAGGCTGCGGTTCTTCCGATCTTCCTAATCCTAAGAACGCTCGATTCAATGTATCATCAGACTCTGCTGGTGACGACGTTTCTCCGGTGAAAAACGCTGTAGTAGTCTTCAGATCGGCGGTCGCTGAAAGTTTTGTTGATTTTCCAAAATACATCGCTGGATTCTGGACTTGTTCGTAATCAGTTTCGGCCTTCAGTAGCTCGAAGTGATATGCCCGCAACGTTCCCACGATATCCTCCAGAGATTGAGTATAATACTTGTCTTCATTAAGCTTGATCATTGCCACATACATAGCCCATTTGGCTGGTAAGGCATCAAGAAGCTTGTTGTTCTTGTCGGTGTCAGTATACTCAATCCCGTGACTTTCAAGTTCCGTCAACAGATGATAGAACCGGGTGATGATATCATCCAGCTGTTCATCCTTTAACGCCTTGAAAATTGCAAACTGTTGTTTCAACAACTCTGTACGCTTTCTACGAACCCTAGGATTACCCTCACACCTCTTCTCTAGAGACTCCCAAAGTTCCTTCGACGTCTTTTGAGTCCTAAATGTGTGTAGTATATCCTGAGGCAACGCCATTCTAATTATCGAGAAAGCTTTGTTTTCGGCTTCATACAGTTTCTTATCATCCTCCTTCATCATTTGGTATGACAAGACTTTCTGACGGCCTTCAACTTCAAAAACTGGTGGAATGTATCCATCGTCGATACATACCCACATGCGCATATCATTAAAACGCACGAAATTGGTAAACCGATCTTTCCACCAGTAATAATCTTCGAGTTTCATCAGCTTAGGCGGAGCGTTTGCCTTCCCGACCTCGTGGTCCATTTCCAGGAATTTTTGAAGATTTGACATCTTTTCAAAAGTAATTGAATTTGAACTTAATTAATTTAATTCGAAACTAATTAGAATTAATTCTTTCGAATCTAGGTAGATTCGAATATAATTAGATTCCAATTTATTTGGGATTAAATTCGATTAAGTGTTGTAAGTCAATTAAATTCGAAACTGATGACAGATTCGAAATTCCTCAGATTCGAAGGTCAGTGCAAACTCGAAGACACAGCAGATTCGAAACCTATTCGATACTAGACCAAACTCGAATTAAACTCGAAAGTAAATAGACTCGAGACGCTATTCGAATGTAGCACAAACTCGAATTAGATTCGAAACCCTCTGTATCAGACTCGAAAGGAGCGTATTTGGTTAGACTCGAGACTAAGTGTAACCCTAATTACCCCTAATAGATTCGAGCGCCGCAAACTCGAAAAACGGCTAACACTTTGATTTTTTGACGTTTTGCAGATTAAATCAATATTTGTACAACGAAAAATATTGATTTCGATCAAAAACGTGAAAAACCACAAAGTATTTCCCGGATGACTATTTGCTAAGCTCGACGAACACGAAAAACACGATTTTGAGAGAAAAACCGTCCAAAAGCGTCAAGAAACCTAGAATGTATCTTGATGAACACGAAGAACACCAAGAACACTCCGTAGGCTCTGATACCACTTGTAAGGTCTACCACTACGAGATCTATCTAGACGCGGAACCGTCAACGAGTGCGGAATCCTCGTTAACGGGTAGACGGAAACAACTCTCACACAGAAACACGGAGACTATCAGAGGCTGAACGAACGACACACGAACGATCCTACGAACTGATTCTCTCCGAAACGGCACTAACACTGATGATAAACTCGAGATCGCCTTTTGCTTAATCACTCACGAATTCTGCAAAAAGTCTGATAATTAATCGAGACTATCCCTAATTATAGAGGCTAATTCGAGTCTGTTATGGGCCAAACTCGAATCTGGCCCAAGGCCCATTCTAGTTTGTCCTCATAGACACTCTCGAATCTGCCTAGCTTCGAATCTAGGTCTACATTCGAATCTGACACAGATTCGAATGTCAAACCTTACATAATTCGAATCTACTATTTCACATACTCAACTTAGTATTGAAACTTATGTTTTTACCTTATGATTGATTTTATCTTTGATCTTTATGTTTGAACTTCTTGTAATACGTTACATCAAGTTCAAACACACAAACAATAATAAATCTCAACCATATATAAACATATATAACAAACACTTGCTAGAACCACAATGTAGGATCACTTAGACTGCTATCGTCACACAAGGTGTACCAACATAAGTTGCATTATTAAAATTATTATTATTAAAAATCTTACTGTATGTATTTATTTATTTTTTAAAAATTTTATTATTATTATTATGTATTTTTATAAAAAATTGTATGTATTTATTTTCTTATTTATTAACTTTTTAAATTATATAATACAAATCTTAACGAATTAAATATTTATAAAGTTCGATTGTTCTTTTATTTATTATTTATTTAAAAAGTTTTAATT
Source organism: Centrapalus pauciflorus (assembly GCA_020465985.1). Lineage (NCBI taxonomy): Eukaryota > Viridiplantae > Streptophyta > Magnoliopsida > Asterales > Asteraceae > Centrapalus > Centrapalus pauciflorus. Next base: position 101,051 of record JAANYP010008893.1, on the reverse strand, counting down.
AAATATAATCTCACACACATACACTTGAATAAGTTGCATTATTAATATTATTATTATTATTATTATTATTATTATTATTATTATTATTATTATTATTATTATTATGTATTTTATGTTTTTTAAAAAGTTTTCTTATCGAAAAAGTTGTTGTTGGTAAGTTGCATTATTAACATTTGAATAAGTTGAATAAGTTGCATTATTAAAATTTGCATTATTAAAAATCTTACTGTATGTATTTATTTATTTTTTAGAAATATTATTATTATTATTATGTATTTTTATAAAAATTTGTATTTATTTACTTATTTATTAACTTTTAAAATATACAATATAAATCTTAATGAATTAAATATTTATAAAGTTATATCAAAATAAAGTTACATTGTTCTTTTATTTATTATTTATTTAAAAAGTTTTATTTAAATAAAATAACTCTCACACATACACTTGAATAAGTTGCATTATTATTATTAATATGTATTTTATTGTATTATCATTATTATTATAAAAAAATAGTATGTATGTATTTATTTTTTATTGTAGTACTATTATTAAGTATGCTATTTAATAATTGTATGTATTTATTTACTTATTTATAAACTTTTAAAATATACAATACAATGGTGGTGTCTAGGATAGTCACGTTTGGATTGGGTTGTTGGATTTTCCGAAAGGTTAATAACCGAAAGGATCCTGCCCTCCGACTGATTAGACTGGCTGCTATTTCTTGTTGACGCTAGTCATTCTTTAAAACTCAATATGTTAAATATTAAAAAAATTATTTTTATTTAACTCAGGTGAGCTGGGGCCGATTCAAAGAGCTCGGGTGTATATATTATATTTGCTTGGTGGCATGTTGTTTCCAGATAAAACTGGGAACCGCGTAACATTAAATTATGTACAGGATTTAGAGTATTTGTCCAGTTCCCGTCGTTTGAGTTGGGGTAGCGCAGTCCTTGCATCATTGTATAGAAATTTATGCAAGGCGTGTTCCCCGATGGAACAATATGTCTGTGGTCCGATGATTCTATTGCAGCTATGGGCTTGGGCAAGAATATGTTACTTTAGACCTAGGATGCCAAACATAGAAACCGACAATACGTTGCCGTATGGCGGAAGGTAAATTTCTAGATTGACATTTTAATTTGTTTTCAGCTATGGACTCGTTTTTTATTATATTTAACTACTTTGTTTTCAGGTGGAGAGGCAGACATAGTTTTTTGGAGTCGGCCTCCCATTTGTTAGGAGCTATGCGTTATTCATTAAGTGTTTTGGGAGACAATGATGTATGTAAATGTATAATTAGTTGACTTTTTATTACAATATCTAATAACACATGATCACTTTTATTACAATATGTTATGTCAATTTTTATGCAGTTTTTGTGGGTTCCTTATCTGGATGATCTACAAGCCCTTCCCTATGATTGTACAAATGGTGCAGAGACGTGGCGGTGTGATACGTACTTAGTTTTTTGGGAGATTGTTGAACCACATTTCCTAGTAGGGTAATGAGGCAGTTTTGCATGGTGCAATCGATCCCAACAAATATTGGTTTTACACCGGATGTAAATAAAAAAAATACACGAAATCTGCAGACTATCAAGGAGGGTTAATTGGATAGAGACTCACTTATACTTTATTGACCAGTATCACTCTCGACATGCAAACATTATGCATGGAGAGATTACTCAAAACAACAATTTTAGTGCCAGTTTTGAATATATGTGTTGGTATTCGGAGAGAACGGTGTGTCATATTGTTCGCCCAGTTCGCTCTCAACATCACGGGTTCATTAACAAGGCAGGAGCTTTGGATATGATGGTATATATTCCTACACGTTAATTTTAGATAATTTTACATATTTAACTTTATTTTTATTTAAGTTAATAGTTTGTTTATGTATTTTTACATACTTTTATCTTAACTTACAGATGGAGGGAATGTCGCAGTCCTATCAATTGTCGATGCAATCTGGGACGACAAATCAACATGGTCCTATGATTGAGCAGTACATGCAGGCAGTTGGTGCAGGGCAACGTCTGTTGATGCCACATCGACAATTTAGCATTGACTTTGCTGAATTTCAAGGTCCTCCAGCTCCATCTGTTCAAAGGCATCGTCGAAGACCAAACATGTTAATATGAAATCCCGTATATATTCAGCACCTTGACGTTTTTCTCATCAAACACATGAAGAAACAAGCTCAATAAATGTGTTTTTAATAAGAAAGAAGACAATATGAATGTTGGTGAATATGGAAGAACAGTGGCGGCTCCAAGAGAAGATTCAAATGTAGGTCAACCGTGTATATTCAAAAAGCAACCCTAGGAGCCTTTATAGGCTCATTTAATTAACTTACAAGACTTGGCAACAATGGCCCCTACACTATTACATAAGAAAGAAATTACATAGAAATAAATACAAGACACATTACAATGTTAATAAATATTACAAAATAACTCCTAGGATCGAAATAATTAATCTAACAATCTCCCCCTTTTCGATCACTTAGGAGGTCCTGGAACTCGCGCATGATCTGTTGATTCACGAAGACCAAGTATGACATCGAAACGTCTGGTTACTTGTCTTGTATGTAGCCGCTCGTTCAGGTAGTCTATGCCGCTGAGTGTATTTTGTATCTCCGTAGGTGAGCATCTCTGTTCAGGATCTGGTTGAGCATCATAATCTTGTACTTTCTTTGTGAGAGCAGCTCGAATCAGTCGAAGTGTACCATCGGAATAGCAAGGTAGATCCTCAAAGCGCATATACCTTTTGTAGCCCTTGTGGTTCACATAAATAACACCCGGATCTCCTTTAAGTATAACTCTGTAGGCCGGGTGGTGGGCTAAAAGAAAACTATCTTGTTCTGGTGCTCGTAGGCCCACCTTAACCATAGCACTCTCGATCGCCATCTGAAAATCTCTTAAGCACATTATGATCGATCGGCGATTCATGCTTCGAACTAAGGCACCTACAGCTGTCATGTGGGATAGACGTTTTCTGATTCGACTTTTCAGACTGTTGTGAAGGAACTCAACGTCATCCGCTCTTATGTAGTCAAGGTCATACTCAAAGATGTCATCTCCCGTACCATCTTCTCTTTCCACTTGATAGGAGGGATAGAATACTTTGGCTCTTTTGCACATGGTAATTGATTTGAGTTTTTTAATCTTTGACTTTGACACCTTAGACCTTTGTTCTCGGAGCATCAATTGGTAGTATTCGGCCTGTTCAGCTTTGGAGACATTCGTAAGTTCCATGAGTAGGCGTCTGCTGAAGGCTCCAGGTTTCTTTCTGAATACCATCTTGAATCTTTCTTCTAGATATGGATTCTGAAATCGCTCCGGGGGAAATTTCTGCAGGAATTCTTTCAGGCCTTGAACGGGGGGTTCTTCGATTTCGTCCTTTTTAGCTTCAAGAAGCTTTATGATAGCCCCCCGCCGTTCTTGACGCATTTGATCTTTTTCGCTCTGCGGCAGTGTGTGAACTTTTCCTTTCGTGTAGTGGTCTACCCAGAATAGGTCGTCTTTTCTGTACACTCCAGGACCCTCAGGAGTCTCATCGAAGCAGTCAACCCTTTTTGTTTGGGAGGGACCTGAGCGTTGGGTTTGTTGGACTGGTGGAGGGCTTGGGGATCTTGGTGGGCTGACTGTAATGTGGGATTCTTTTAGTGATGGGGGAGCTTGGATGGATGAGAGTATGTCTTCCTGTTGGGCTCTGGGTGGTGAATTCAGGAAATCGAAGGAAGAGGATGAGGATTTTTTGGTTGGAGAGTCAGGTTCAGGCTTAGGAGTTAAAAGTGGTTGGTTGTCCTCGGTATCAGAATCTGAATCAGAAACTAATATGATTTCAACCTTCTCGTGTGGCTCCTCAAATTCTACCATGGCTGTCATTGGATCCAGTGGAGCTGGACCCTCGACCATCGGCTCGTCTTCAATTAGCATGTACTCCTGAGCTTCCTGTGACTTTTCCCCCGTCCCCTGAAATTCAGACCCCTCAGCGGTCTCTGCTCCCCCTATACCCAGCATGGGCTCCTCAAATTGTACTTTTCTGCGCTTCTCCCCCTCATGACGATCAGGGTCGTCCTGGTCGTCATGTTTTCTTTTGAGGGTTTCGGCCTGAGCGCGGCATTGGAGATCAATAACTGCCGACTCGAGGCGATCCATCCTGGAATTTAGCTGCTCCTGGACCTGAAGGATTAGGCGATTGAGTGCGTCCAGTTTGTCAGAGAGCTCCGCCATTTGTAGTTGGACTGAGTGGGATCCTTGTGAGGGGCCGGCTTCGGAGGCGACACCCTTACCCTTTATAAGAGAAAGAAGGGCGGTATGTCGTTCCTCGGCTGCCTCCCTTTGGGCGTCAAGGTCAGCCCGGGTGATAACGCCGGCAGCACGTAAGGCTGCCGTTAACATCTCCAAATTGATGGGGAGATGGCCGGAAGTGGACGGCGTAGATTGAGCCACTCCCGGTCTTCCTTCCGTCATCTCTGGCTCCACTACGGGATGCTCAGATCTGGAAGTTTCGGGAGCTGCCACGGAGGCAGCTCTTGGGGATGCCACAAAAGCATCGTGCACGGTGTCTGTTTGTGGGGATGGAATCGTGGGCGAAGGAAGTTCGGTCACGTGGGGAGGAGCGTGACCTCTTTCAACACCGCCACTCTCCGAATGAGAGGGCGATGGCGTATGTGGAAGATCCCCGTGTAATGAAGTGGTTTCCCTTTGAGGGGAAACCAAGTGGATGGTTGGGGTTGTGGCGACCGCTGGACTAACAGTCTTATGAAGTGGTGTCCGGCTGATAGGGCTTGGTTCACCCTCAGATTGCGTATCCCTCGGCCTTACGACAGAGACGGTTCGTTCAGAATCCGCCGTCTCTGCCGTCTCACCTACGGCTCCCTCCCTTACACTCTCAGCCTCCCTCTCACCATAACCCAGTGATTGTTGTACTTCCATCCTTTCTCCCTCGTTCTCACTCTCATGTTGCTCACCGTCGGACTGGTTAGTCTCAGTCGATTCAGACTGAGACTCATCCGGATAATTTTCTCTCATATAGTCCCTTACCCGATCTGTACCCCTCGACCTTGTCAGAGTTGATAAAGGAATCTTCATTACCTGTACCGTTGGTGCCCCTTTTGGCAAAGTCAGTTTCTGGATAGTGACGGTTGGATAGACATCAGCTTCTGGACGCTCATGAATGTCTTCGTCCTGATCCATGGCGTATTGTATGATGAGCTGAAGGAATCGTTGATAGGGGACATACTTGCGACCTTTCTTCGTGCTCCTTTCCACGTGGACTCTTCTTAATTCTTCAAAGATGAAAGCCGCATAGTCCACGTGTCGGTCGTAGGCAAAGCCAGCGAACATGGCTAAAACCTGGGCCGATGCTGAGTCATGACCAGAATGTTTGGCTGTCAGGCACTTGTTGAGTACATCGAAGAGAATTCTCCAGTGGGACTGAAGGTTCTTGGTGCGAAAGTCGGATGGTTTGGTAAGGGATCCGTCATACCCTAGGTTTTGAATTTCAGAAAGGGCTTCTGAGACGGATGGGTTTGGATCGAACGAGTCAATGGAGGGAATGTAGTCTTGGATGGGAAAACGAAGGATGTGACGAATGGCTGTGGTTGTGACTTTGACTGGAACGCAGTCAATGGTGGAGGTGAAGTGAGGTTCGGGGTCGGTTAAGAATTGTAGCCTGTTCCAGAATTGTTGTAGGTAAATCTGGGGAACGGCGATGGCTGTGGAAAGGGCATAATATATGGGATGGCGGGTGAGAATGTCAAATGCTAGGGTTTGGGATTCTTTTGGAAGGATAGAGACGTCGAGTTGCCAGTTATGGGGGATAAACTCGACAAACTCGGCGCTCGGCAAGATGGCTTCTTCGGGTAACTGAGCGTTATTATTCGGGATTGGCGGATGGGGAATGGTAAGAACGATTGTGGGGTCCATTTTCCATGCTCGAGGTGCTTGTTTTAAACCATAGAGGGCCTTATCTAGCACATAAACATGGTCAGGTTTATGTGCATCAACAAAGCCTTGTGGTTGTTCAACATACACTTCCTCGTTAAGTTCACCGTTCAGAAAGGCAGTCTTGACGTCCATTTGGTACACTTTGAAGTCTTTGTGTGCCGCATACGCCAAGAAGATTCTGATTGCTTCGATCCGTGCAACGGGAGCGAAGGTCTCGTCATAATCTATCCCTTCTTGTTGTCGGTAGCCTTTGGCAACAAGTCTTGCTTTGTTCCTTATCACAATGCCGTTTTCATCTCGTTTGTTCTTGAAGATCCACTTTGTTCCGATGATTGTACGGTCTTTTGGCTTGGGAACTAACCGCCATACTCTTAGCTGTTCAAACTGGTTGAGTTCCTCTTGCATTGCAACTATCCAATCCGGATCTGTCAGGGCTTCATCCACACGAGCGGGCTCTATCATACTTAAGAATGAAGTGTAGAGACATTCATTAGCAGATGCCCTACGAGTTTGGACTCCTGTCGTTACGTCACCAATGATTTGTTCTGTTGGGTGACTGCGGGTCCATTTGATCTCGTGTGGAAGGGGTGCTCGGGATGGAACCTCTGTGGTTAATATGGGAATGGATGAGGATTCATGGTCAATGGTTTCAAATGATGGTACCACAGGTTCGGGTTCAATTTCCGAGTGTTCAGGTGAAGGAAGAATCGTTGGTATTATATGTGAGGGTATTACAGGAGTAGATTCAACTGCGGATGTGTCGGTGGATGATGTGGATGGATGAGGATATGTTGATGAAGATGGAGTGGAGAAACTTTGCGGCGCAGTTGAACTGGAAGGATTACCTACATTATTAACAACATTAGACACACTAGCGTTAGGACCGAAAAATTCAACATAAAAAGGATCAAATAAATTAACCAAATCAGAAGAAGAAAAAGAAATGGGGTTATTCGAAGAGTCTCCAGGCATTTGAGTAATGCGTGGTCCTGATTGATCAACTTCGGGTGCCAGTTCAGCCAACTCATCAAATGTGACGTGCACACTTTCGTTGACTGTTCTGGTTCGGGTATTGAATGCGCGATACGCCTTCGAGTTGGATGAGTATCCAATGAAGATCGCTTCATCCGCCTTTTCGTTAAATTTCCCGAGGTTGTCTCTGTCATTCAGCACATAGCACCTGCAACCAAATACACGTAAGTACTTGATAAATGGTACTTTATTCAAAAAGAGCTGGTATGGAGTTTTGTTAAAGCGCTTATGAATGATGGAGCGATTCTGTGTATAGCATGCTGTTGATACGACTTCGGCCCACAAGAACGGAGGTAGCTTTGAGTATGTGAGCATTGTACGAGCGGCTTCTACTAGCGTACGGTTACGCCTTTCCACGATCCCGTTTTGTTGAGGTGTTCTAGCAGCAGAGTATTGATGCTGAATCCCCTTGGATCGAAGGAAGCCCTCTACTACCGAGTTCTTGAACTCCGTGCCGTTATCTGATCTGATTGATTGTACTGACAGCTGCTGTTGGGTCTCGACACTTTTGATAAACTCAATGATTTCTTGAGCTGTCTCGTCCTTGGAACGCAAGAACCTGACCCAGGTATATCGAGAATAATCATCAACGATAACCAACACATATCGTTTTCCATTTATGCTTTGAGTTCTCATCGGTCCGCATAAATCCATATGAAGTAACTCCAAAACTCTTTTTGTTGATGGTTCGGGCTTTGGTTTGTGAGATGATCGTTTCATTTTTCCTTTCTCACATGCTCCGCAAAGATGGTCCTTTTCGTAGCGCAACTCAGGAAGTCCTTTGACCAATTGCTTCGCAGCCAGCTTGTTTATGTTATCAAAATTCAAATGGGATAATCTTCGATGCCACAACCAAGAGTCTTTTGACGAGGCTTTTGATAGTAGGCAAATGTTATCCTTCACCACAAGCTTAGATACGTCAATGGTGTAAAGGTTAGATTTTCGGGAACCAGTCAAGATTTCTTTTCCATCTATGTTCTTAACACTGCAGTTCTTAGCCCTAAATGTTACTTCTAGTCCTTTGTCGCAGAGCTGTCCTATGCTAAAAAGATTATGAGATAACCCTTCAACATAGTCAACGTCCTTGATGACCAGATTATTTAGAACTAAGTCCCCGTATCCTTTTATTTGAGCCTGATGGTTGTTCCCGAATTTCACAGTTCCGCAGTACTGTTCAACAACGTTGGACAGCAATTCTCTTCTTCCTGTCATATGCTTGGAGCAACCCGAATCCATATACCAAATGGACATAGCCTGAAAAACACATAAATTCATATAATGAAAACTATATGTATTCAAACACATCCATTTTTAATTCACAATCAAACCGTGTTCTGAACCGAGATGTTCAGAAAACATGATGAGTTAAGACCGGGTCCTGGGCTGTGTGCACAGAAGCCAAACGTGTCGGTTTAAGCACAACCGACAAGCAAAAGAACGGGTCCTAGTCTAAGGTAACTAGAAGCCATTTCTTTGAAGCACGGGTCTTGATCAGAAGTAACCAAGAACCATCTGCATTAAGATCACACAACCTTGGGTACCCACCTCAATATGGGTCCCTTTTTGTTAGGAATTCCAGATTTATATGGCACGTGTACAGATTTAGAAACCCAACTAGCATTTGTGTGTGGTCTAGATGCACAACCCTTTGGAATCCATTGAAGATTGGATTTATTGGGTTTTGGAACCTTAGGCGCTGAAATTGCCTTCGGTTTTTGTCTTGATGAGACCTTCTTGACCGTTGCTTTGGTTTTGGGCCTTGGCAACAGACATGTCTCAACTTTGTTTGTGGCCGATGATGCACTATTTTTAGTTTTCTTTTTCCGAATACGTTTAACAGGATAAGGCACAAAAGCATTCATTTCAGGAACCTGTCGTCTATATTTAGTTGGACATAGATTAAACAAATCCTTGAAAGAGTACTTTAATGAAATAGTAGAATTCGGTACATCATTACAAACATTGTCACACACTTTGTTACACAAATTGTCTTTAGAGATTACAGACATCCTATCTCTAGAAACAAATTCACATGGCATTAAAGCCTTCTTCACAAAAAAACTTGAAAAATCCTGCATGGTGGTTTTTGGGACTCTCCTTATATGATCTGTAGGAACAAAACGATTAGAGTCAGTAAGCATGGAAGATTTAGACTTGACAGACTTTTCTTTTTGGAGGTGAGTGGGTTTCTTAAAAGACTTGGATTTTATCTGAGTCTTTTTAGAAACCTCATTCTTGAAAGCATTTGTGCACTCACCTTTGACAAAGATAGAAGAAGTTTCAGCTGTAGCCTTACCTTTATCTGATGACATACATGGAATTTTTAGAGAATGAGAAAGTGTTTGTTGTTTTGAAAGATCTTTCAATCGTTGTGAAACTATTTCAAAATTTTCTCTGTAGACAGTGACTTCCACAGTTTGTTGAAAAGATTGATTTATCAATTCTTCTTCTCTCTTAAAAAGAGCATCTTGAAGATCAAGTGCTTTCTCTTGAGACGACTTCAATTCCTTTTCTAAAACAATGATTTGTTGTTGAAGAACTTTTGCAGGAATATAAAGTTGAGGATTTGATTTTTCAGTTTCAGTGTTCAATTCAGTTTCTGAATAAGTTGACGAGAGATCTTCCTCTAAAGTGGGTACTCTAGAAGAATAACTCTCGTTAAGTTCTTCATAATGAAAAGAAATTTCTTTATCTTTACGCGCAACACGTTTCTCATTTTCTTGGTTTAAAACTTCTTTTGATGACTCAAAAAAGAAAGATTTAATACCGGCTCCCATATAATTCATGTCATAAAATACAGGTAAGACATTTTGTGCTTTTTCCAAATATTTAGGATTTTTAAAACCAATTCCCTGTTTAGAATGGTAAAACCTAGTTTCTTTGGGCTGATTTAAATGGATAGTTTGTTCTGTTTGACCCCTTTTCAAAAATGCATCGTCAAGGGTCTTTATTCTTGCGTACAAACTTATCCTTTCTTCTTCAATCATTTTGTATTTTTCTAAACTGTCTATATTTTCCATATTTACCACATCTAATTGTTTTGTAAGAACAGAAATTTCTTCTTTTAAAGAGAGTTTTTCTTTTGAAAGCGTTTCCATGCAAGATTCAAGGTATATATTCCTATCCTGAACATCTACTTTTTCTATCAACATCTGTTTTATAACATTATGATTAGTTAACCATTTTGCATGATATAATTCAGATGATTCTTTCAAAATATGAGCTTGATGTTCAGCCTGTACACACTTTGCAGTTTCAGCTTTTAATCTATCTTGTAGATCAAGTATTTGTGTGTGTAGTGTACATTCATTATCTACAAATAATTTATTTACATGTGCAGGAATGTAATAGGAATATACCTCACTGGACTCTGAGCCGGATGTGGAGCATTCGGGATCGTCGGTTGTAGCCATCAGACATGCTGGTGGATGTTTCATTGTCTTCCCCTCAGCAGCAGTGTCTGAATTTGCAGCAGTGACATCAGCACAAATCTCCAACCCCTGACGATCAACCATATAGCAATTTTTGCCATTGTCATCCTCGTCGTCAGAATCTTCAGCATCCCAGTAATCCTCCTGGGCGACGAGGGCCAATGCATCCGACTTCTTCTTTGCAGCCTCGAGCTTTCTTTCGTAATATGCAACGTCTCTCTCAAAATTGTTCTTGCATTCCCTAGCAAAGTGGCCCGGTTTGCCACATTTGTAGCAGAGACGTTCATCAGTAGCCTTTGGCTCGTCTGCTCTTGGCTTCTCCTCTCTTCTTTCCGCCGGCCTCTTGTCGGCCCGGCGGTGCTCACGGCTATCATCACGCCTCCTTTCCCGGCGGTCATCCCGACGATCATCCCTACGATCGTCCCGCCTGTCCTCTCTCCTTTCCTCTCTCCTGTCATCTCGCCTTTCGTCACGCCTGTCATAACGGCGATCATCGCGATAGTCGCGTCTGTCATCATACCGGCGATCGTCTCTATCATTTCTGCGGTAGTCGTCCCTGCGATAGTCATCGCGTCTGTCATCCCTTCTATCATCAGAGTACCTCCGAGGACCAGTGTCATATCGGAGTTGGTTGTTGGTCTTGTTGGAGAACCGTCGTTGTTGGAGACGGTTGGTCCACAAGGCAATCTGTTCTTGAATCGTGGCTTCCTCCTCATCATAGACCTCACGCGGAGGGGAAGCATACCTGTACTGAGATGATGAAGACCCAGGAGCAAAAGATGGTGTCGGAATCTGCGTGTTTGTGATCAAGGCTAGGGAATCATTTGGTTTCAACCCTGTGTTGGCTGATAGCAGTAGAGAGGCCAATTGAGTTGCCATCAGCTTCTGTTGATCCACATCGCCTTGATATTTCTTAAGCTCCTTAAAGACGACATTTATAGATACCTCAGGGATGTTCAAGACTCTCTTCGTTGCCCTACATGCAAGCTGCCACTCGGGGGCTAAGGCGGCAAAGAATTGGATGTTTATGTCATCCCGATCCTTTTTGATGTGCAGTTTATTCAATTCATTAAGGACTGCACAAAACCTGGTAAACGTGGATTGCAGAGATTCCCCGTCTTTGGCGCGGAATTCTGAAAACTTTGCCTTTGCCTCTTCAATTTTGGCACGGTCATCAAGATCTGCCCCCAGCATTTGGATTTCCAGCTCGTCCCACATTTCTTTTGCAGACATTTTACTGTCTACACCTACCAGAATATCAGTGGGGAGGGCTTGATAGATCAGATATTCTGCCCTCTTATCAGCATGCTGGCGATCCCTTTCGGCGTCATTTGCCGGCTCTCTTTCGACTTTGGAGGCTAGGACAGGAGGATCAGCCTCGGGTCTGGCAGCAATTTCTCTGTAGTAGATGACGGGCCCTTCGGATATTGATTGAAGCATCATATTCCCGAGAGGTTGCATTCCGACGAATTTCAGGAACCGGGCTTTCCATTGTTCGTATTCATCAGGATAGAGAACAGGTGGTCTGTTCTCAGATCCGAGTACAAGAGCTTCACGAGACATTATGAGTATTGGTGCTGATTGAGAATGTGGAGATCTTAGAGGTGGAAACTGAGTACAGATGGGTTGGACTGAAAACAGAGTGTTCTGAATTCGGGTGATGAGTTCGGATGAATAGTAATCCGGATGATGGACCTAATTCGGATGAGGGTCCTAAGTCGGATGAACAGTTGTACTTAGGGTATAAAATTCGGATGACCGAAGTTCGGATGGACCTAAGGACCGAATTCGGATGAACCGAATTCGAATGAACAGTGATGATGGCCGAAATATGAATATCCGAAATAGGGACGAAGGCCGAATTCGGATTGTCCGTAATGGGGTGGTCCGAAATTAAAAAATTTAAGAACAAGTCCCAATCAGTAAAAAATGGAAAGCCTTTCCTGAACTTCGGATGGTCCGAAGTTCGGATTGGACCGAATTAAGGTCCGAAATTGGCTTAGTGGGTGTCCGAAATACACCTAAGTGTGGTCCGAATTAGGATGGTTGTGGGGTCCGAATTTGGTGCCTATATGGTCCGAAATGCTACAGTATATAATCCGAAATACAGCAGGTTTTTACGATTTTCTAAGGCAGAATAGACAAAAATCGATTTTTATCAGTTTTAATGCCTAAAAAACAGTTCTAAATGATTTATAAACTATTTTAAACACTTTTGGTAGTTTAAAACAACCTAGAAAACACTTAAAACTAGCATGAACACATGAAAAACCCACTTAAAAAACCCATATTTTCAAGCTTCAAAATGGTCGATTCTTGATGATTTTAACAAAGATATGGAAGTAAATGAGTTTAAAATCAGTATATAATGATAATGTGATGTTTATAGAACCATTATAACAGAAGAAACTCGAAAAACCATGGAAAATGAAGATCTAACCGGTTGAATATTGAAGAACTTCGAAGAACATGCACAACCCAGCAGATTCCGTAAGTAATCAGTTGAAATCCACCCCTCTGAGCTCTGATACCAATTGTTAATATGAAATCCCGTATATATTCAGCACCTTGACGTTTTTCTCATCAAACACATGAAGAAACAAGCTCAATAAATTTGTTTTTAATAAGAAAGAAGACAATATGAATGTTGGTGAATATGGAAGAACAGTGGCGGCTCCAAGAGAAGATTCAAATGTAGGTCAACCGTGTATATTCAAAAAGCAACCCTAGGAGCCTTTATAGGCTCATTTAATTAACTTACAAGACTTGGCAACAATGGCCCCTACACTATTACATAAGAAAGAAATTACATAGAAATAAATACAAGACACATTACAATGTTAATAAATATTACAAAATAACTCCTAGGATCGAAATAATTAATCTAACAAAACACACGGGGTGTTAATCAGAGGTTTCGTGTACCAGATCTTAACGAATCTGGAGTTGTTTCTGATGAGAATTTTGAAGGGCAGTATAATTACAACGTTGCAGGGTCATCTAATTATAATGATGCTGGCCCTTCAATTTGTAACGTTGCAGGGTCATCTAATTATGATGATGTTGGCCCGTTTGATTACAATGTTGCGGGGTCATCGATGATGGTCCACAATAATTTTAATAGTGGTATTCAAGATCCTGGGCCGTCAAATTATCAACATGTAATGCAGACACCTCATCTGTCTCAACATGAGTACACCCCTTTGCACTCACACTCAACAGTGCAGCAAACAATGGCATTAAGTGTTCCGGACAATAACTTTTACACTCCAACATTTAGTGGCTTTCAGTCGTTAACCGGTTCTCCAGTCCCGCCAGAGGTTCCGTTGGTTTCCCGACACGGTTTACGAGAGGGAGCATCTGAATCTATTCTGGTTGTGCCATATGATCAGTATTCAGAAAATAACGACTGGGATACGGCTATTAGTCTTAACTGGATATCCGAAACACTTAATGCAGAAGAACCGTCGATGCCAGAACCCAGAATGCCAACACCTCAAAGCAATATTGCCACGAGACGAATGCGAAGGACGAATATAGGGCCACGCCCTTGTAATACATGTGATAATCAAGACAAACGATAATTAATAATTTTAAACACAATACTTGTAAATATATAGATTTTGATAATGTAAAAAGATAATCTATTAATGTTACGGAGTGCTGTGACCCTAAATTGGAGTTCAAGCCTCGATGATACAGTTTTTTCTCCGACCAGGCTATGAAAGGTACGTCATTACTAGTTACTTTGTTTAAACTATTGTTGTCAAAGGATGATTATTTAATTTTGCATCGTGTTCTTGTTTTGTATGAGTTTTTCAGTTTAATTATCGAGTGGAAGCGTTGTCATTAGAGTGCCTTGAGTAGTGTCCGAATTCCTAAAGGGATTATGTAGCATGTAGCATTTGTTTTACGTCAAATGATGATGATGATGATTCTACTAGAAATTATGTCGAAGATGGTTCACCAGATGGGCTTATTAAACATGATGGTTAAAGAGGATCAGTTTATACGAGTGATATGATTTATAGAGGAAGAAACTATGCCGAAGATGGTTCATTAGATGGGCTTATTAAACATGATGGTTAAAGAGGATCAGTTTATACGAGTGATATGATTTATAGAGGAAGAAATTATGCCAAAAAATTTTCAGTCTTTCAGGGGTTATTTTGTAATAGATAAAAGTTAGTTTAGTGACAAAAGTGTAAAGACCAAAAGTTTTGTTGAAATACATATAACAATTTCAAAATTGACAATTTAATTCATGTTGAAACAAATACAATAATATGAAAAATAACATTCTAATTCATGTTGAAACACATACAATAATATGAAAATTAACATTCTAATTCATGTTGAAATACAATAATAAAGCAACATACAAAGAAAAAAAACTACTGATCTGGATATTGCTTTATCATTTTTTCAATCCAAGCTGTTCGTTCTTCAATGGATGAGTTATAACTTTTAACCTCATTGTCTATTTCTTGTATTTTATTATAATCATCTATCCGAGCCTCTCTAAGTTGATCGACATTTTGATTACACTTGGTTTCTTTCTTGAATAATTGATTCAATATCTCGACACTCACGACATACATCATAGATCATTTCGTAATCATGATCATTTTGATCTTGAAGATGTTTAACAGATTGGCTCATAAACGTTGGCATGTTTCTGTCACCATAGTCAGAATTCACTCTCCCAATGAATGTCTTTCTTTCGTTACATTTAAGTTGTAAATCGTTAACAAAATTCAAAAATTTTTTTTCCATTTCTTCATAATCATTGAAGTTCTCCTCCTCGAGTTGGTTGACTTGTTGCTGACATTTTGCTTGCAGGATATTGATCTTATTCTTCTTTTGTATCGACTGCTGGTAGTCCTTACGTATCCCGACCGTGTCAAATATCAAACAACGGTCCCTTCGATTTAATAGATTAAGTTCTTCAATAGATTGTTGAATGTAGTGAGGCATGCTGGAAGAAACAGATTTTCGTGCTCCTTTGCTTGATTCGCCGGGTAATTTTGACATACTGATAGGAAGAATAATGTATTTATTGAGAGTTTGTAAGTAGAGTGTGATTTCCATTTCGTTAGTGTGCTCTATTTATAATATAACGTTTATGACAGGTTGGTGTTTGTAACACCGACCCGTCAGTATCTATGACAGGTTGGTGTTTGTAACACCGACATGTCAGTGTGTTGTCACGTCGTCAGCAGAAAGAATCTTACTGTATTTATTTATTTCTTTATTTTTAATGTATTATTATTATTATGTATTTTATTTTCGTTTTTTACAGTTTTTTAAAAATTGTATTTATTTATTTACAAAACCTTTAAAATATATAAATATTTATTTATAAACTTTTATTTATAAACTTTTAAGATATAAATATGTATTTCTTAACTTTTAAGATATAAATATTTATTTCTCTGTTGTCACCTCGTCAGCAGATAATCTTACTGTATCTATGACAGGTTGGTGTTTGTAACACCGACCCGTCAGTGTGTTGTCACGTCATCAGCAGAGAGAATCTTACTGTATTTATTTATTTCTTTATTTTTTAATGTATTATTATTATTATGTATTTTATTTTCGTTTTTTACGGTTTTTTAAAAATTGTATTTATTTATTTATAAACCTTTAAAATATATAAATATTTATTTATAAACTTTTAAGATATAAATATGTATTTCTTAACTTTTAAGATATAAATATGTATTTCTCTGTTGTCACCTCGTCAGCAGAGAATCTTACTGTATCTATGACAGGTTGGTGTTTGTAACACCGACCCGTCAGTGTGTTGTCACGTCGTCAGCAGAGAGAATCTTATTGTATTTATTTATTTCTTTATTTTTTAATGTAATTATTATTATGTATTTTATTTTCGTTTTTTACGGTTTTTTAAAAATCGTATTTATTTATTTATAAACCTTTAAAATATATAAATATTTATTTATAAACTTTTAAGATACAAAACGATTATAACGAATTAAATATTTATTTATAAACTATGTGTTGTCACCTCGTCAGCAGAGAATCTTACTGTATGTATTACAGGTTGCCAACCTGTCAGTGCATCAAATTGTTCTGTAAATCTAGAATTTCGATAGACATTTTGTAAACCATCCATAATATTACTCAAAAAACCACAACCTCACTAGATGGATCCAGTTAATCCCTTTCTTGTTAATTTATATTGGGGTGGAAACGTGGAGTACGTAAACGGTGACGTTTGTTGTGATACAAATACCAGAACGTCAACAATTCTCATTGAACGTCACTTATCTTTCAATGAATTTGTTGAGTTGGTTTCCACTCGAATCCAGTTGAATAAGGATATGTACAAGTTATGCATGTTCCTATTATACCAGTTTCAAGGTATGTCAGTAAGGTCAGAAATACTTGGAGATGAAAGCTTACATGTGCTCTATTATTTGGAAAGTATACAAAACCGTTATCTAGGACATGTTGAAGTCAACATGGAGTCAATTCAACCACCATTGCATGCATACTCTTTTATGGAGCAACTACAAAACTTTGGAGTATCAGATCATACAAACATACCTCCATTCCAACATGTCGCTCCTCATACAAATTTTCCATCACAACCATATGATTTTTTGGCGTATAACTCACCTTATTTTACGCAACCACCTATCCATCCATCACATGACTTACACACAGTACCATCACGTGTTGCATCGCAAGAACATCATGAGGAAGGCACTGCGACTTGCGGAGGCTTCGAGCTAAGTTCTGATGATTGTAGCTCCGAACACTCGGAAGAACGTCAACAGTCTTACGAAGGAGAAATTGATCCTGATTCGGAGGATGGTGAGGCAGAGGAAGCATATCATTTGTCTAATATTGCACCAATGCAACAGGTTGGTGTTTAGACAGACGTGATAGCGGCCGGTTACAATGATCTTCCAGACTGGGCCATGGATGATGAAAAACTGGACATGTGGTCTGAGACTTCCGGTTTAATACGTTGTGGAATGTGATTCAAAGGAAAAAAAGAACTTATTTATGCCATCATAAGGTGGAATGTAGCACAAAACAGGGAATTATTCATGCCATGAAAAATCTGGATGATTGGAAAGAGCCATATGCGTACCACCGATATTGTCTTGTAGGTCCCAAAAGGTTTCCCAAGTGTATAGTTCTATGCTGTAGAGGGGGGGGGGGTGAATACAGCTATTTAAAACTTAACAATCTTTTTCTCAATGTTTGTGTATATTATTAACAAGTGTTAATTACAAACAAGCTTGAATGCGGAAAGGTTCAAGCTGAGATGACAGATACAACAGTTGTTCAACTAATCTAAGACACACTCAGACTAGATACAATGACTATTCTCACTAAGATGCACTCACTATTTTTACAAGACTCAGATGGACAGCTTACACAAGAACAGCTTAGACACACTCTACTGTTTTATATAAGCGGACTTGCATGCATGGAATAACACACTTCAATGCACGTTCTGATTTCACACTCTTGATATCTCATTATCCTTAGAAGCTTCCTTTTATACTCAAAAGGAGAATCTCAGTGAAGCTTCTTAATTGGACAGATGAGATAGTGGAGAGTCTTTCCAAAAGGACAAAACACCTTTCTGCATGTTCTGATAAAGTATCTTTGTCTTCACATGGCAGAATCTTTGTCTTTTCCTTTTTGTCACTGTTGCATAAGGCTTTAACCAAAAGAGGAATGTCAACTTTGCATCTTTCTTCTTTTGCTAATGCCATTTTGATATAAGAAAAGGTCTGTCACCCTTTTCAAATATCCGTTTGTCTTCATGTAATCAGAACAACGTGGGCAGGCTGTGCAGTTCTGTTTTCCACTTTGTCTTCGACTTGTAAACAGATCTTGTAGCCAAAAACAATACATGAGGACTTGGAAACATATTCCATAAAGTGTTTAACCTGTTCACAAAGAACAGGTTCTGTTCACAAAGAACAGAACACTTGTAAACTGCCCAAGCTGCTCAATAGAACAAAGCAACGTAGACAGTTTATGTCCAGCCTGTTCAGCAGATTGAACAGCTTGGACAAACTGCCTTTGTTGCAACTTATGCAACATGGTAAACAGCTTTGGGCTGATATTGCAAATCACTTTCAGGTTTCAATAAGGCATATAACAGGCCTTAGATTCAACCTTCAAGTGCATCAACAGGTTTGATTAAAAATCTCCCCCTCAGATGTACAGCAGGTTTGACTGTCCAACAGATGTACAGCTTCCATTCTTCACCTACGCTGATGGTAGATGGACTTCACTCTAGTGGTGGTGGTCCTTCAAACATCTTTTCAAGCTCATCCTTTGTTTCCTCCAGATCTTGGATTTCAACTCTAAAGATCATAAACTTGGGATCTTGAAGTTCACCTCTCTCGTAAAAGCCTCTGAACTGGTCCCAGATGGCTGCTCTCCACCTGCCTGATTGCCTGAATGAAGCTACAAGTCTGAAAGCTGCAAGCTGTCTCAGATCCACCTTGTATAGATCTAAAGCTCTTTGAAAGCACTTCTTCTGTGTTAGGGAATGTACAAAAAATGCCCCCAACTCAGGTTCTTCAATGATTTTGCCTTCTTCAAACTCAACTCCACTGGGCAGGCTGTAATCAATTCCTTTCATCTCAACAGCATAATCACCTTGCTCTATTAAGATGAGGAGTTCCTCCAGCTCAGAATCTTTTCTTGTCCTCCTGGCCTTTATTTTAGGGTATGTCACAGAGACACCCTCACTTACTTCTTTTGAGATTAGGCCAAGATCCTTTACTCTCTCCATCAGCTTCTTAACATATGCCCTGACAGTCTTAGTCGTTTCTGACTTAGACTGGCTCAGGGCAACTGCCAGCTCAACACATTCCCTGTACCCCATCTGTGCAACATCAGTGTAGTCATAAGTTTCAAGTTCTGGGCCTGTTGCACCCATTCTGGTAATTTGCAATTTCCACTGTTTGCCTTTTCTTGATGTGGGGACAACTTTGACAATTGCTTCCTTGGCAAGCCTTCTATCAGCAACATCATGAAACTTTTTCCTTGCCAGGTTGTCAAAATGGAATTGGGCTCTTGCAGAGGATGCTTGCTTTGGTTTGGTCACAGAGACCAGAGCACCCACTTCCTTTTCAACTTCCTTCTTACCAGCTGATCCCTTAGCAGCTTCCATCAGTTTCTTTTTCACATCCAGAGAGGGCATTTAAATTTTGCTTGCCTTTTGAAGTGCAAAAGTTCTGGCAGCTTTCGCAGAGGCTTCTTCTTCTCTTAGTGCTTCAAGGGCTTTAAGCTGTTCATATCTGAACTCATAGTATTATCCATGGAAAGACCCATTTCCTTTGCCCTGGCTTTGTGAAACTTTAACTCTACTGCTTTCTGCTGTTCAGGATCAAATACTGCTTTTTCTTTTCCTTTAGTTGTTGTAGTGATAACAGCTTCAAGAATGTCTTCTTCTTCTTCTTCTTCCTCCAGTATGAGGTGCCTCCTTCTGCTGCTTGGCCTGTCCCCAGAAATGAATTCCTCCCCCTTAGATTGTGCAGGGTTTGGAGATTCAGCCTGAGTAGGCTGAGTAGCTTCAGGTAGATGAGAGGCACCCTCAGCTGGACCAGTACCTGTTTCAAATGCACCTGCTGTTTGACCAGTAGGAGCTGATGTCTCCTTAGGAGAAGAAGTTTTCTCCCCCTTAGACTTAGTCTTAGAGGCAGACAACTTCTCCCCATTTGAAGGAGATGAACCAGCACCTTCAACAACCGGTCTGCCTGAAGAAACAAATTCAGCAGGCTTTGAAGTAGTTTTGGCAGCAGGCTTGGAACCAACCAGGCTATGCACTAAGAAAGCCAGGTTATCCTTCACCTCTGCAATTTGGGAAAGACAGGTTTGAAGAGAAGAGGATTGGGAATCAGCAAGAGTGGTCAGCTTAAGAATGTTTTCCCTATCAGAAGCTGTGAACAGCAAAGTTTGGAGCTGTGCAAGATGTAACTCAAGAGAGTCCTGCACATCAGCAAGGTTTCCTGACACAGAGTTTGATAGAGAAACAATGAGAGTGTTTAGGCTGGCCAAGGTGGTGGGAAGTGTATCATTGCAAGTGGTGAGGAGAGTGGACAGTTGTTGTGTAAGAGGACACAGAGTCCTGTTGGTAGGAAAGAATTGAGGAGAGGGAAGTGGAGACATTTTGCAACTGTGCAGTGAGTGCAAGCAGCTGAGAGGAGGTGTCAGTTTGAGGAGTGGGTGGAAAGGAATTCTTGAACACATCAAAGAATCCTTTAAGCTGTTCAGACATAGAGTCTGAAATGAGAGAGGGTAGAGAAGACATGGAAGTTTCTAAAGAACCAACTTTGTTGGTCAGCAAGGAAAGCTGATCCTTCAAAGGCAGGTCTTTAGGGGATGGAGGTGTATGGGTGGATTGTTTGGAGTGGGTAGATGGAGATGAAGAGGATGAGGCTGGTGTATGGGGATGTGATGTAGAGGGAGAGGGTATTGTGGAAAGAAGCTCCATAGCCTGGGCAAAAGTAATGTTGCCCAGCTTGGAGGGATCAATAGGACCTTCAGCAGTGGCTGTAACTGCATCATCAGGAGAGTGGTTAGAGGATGGTAGCCTTTCAGACACTGCTTGTTTTGCAGCACCTTCAAAGAGGCCAGTGGTGGTTCCCTCTGCAGTACCTTGGTTTAAAGGTACCTCATCATGGGGAGATGGTATTTGCATTTCAACATCAGCAGTGGTTAAACCTGCTGATGGAGTTTGCATAATGGGAGTAGCCTCACCAAAGGGATGTTCTATTCCCTAAGGTTCATCAGCTTGAGTGGTTGGTCATTCAGCAGCTGTTTGGTCTAGAACAACTGCATCATGAGGAACAGAAGATTGAGGCTGAGCTGCTGGTTGGTCTAAGCCAGCAATGTGGACACCTCGTGCAGACTCAGGGTGTAGAGAAGTATGAGGTGGGGACAGTGTGGACTCAGTATGGAGTGGAGAGAACTCCTGTCTTTCAATATTCTCAGCCTGTTGGGAGGCTGGAATAGTTGATGTGGCTGTCTCCATTTGTACAACTGGCTCCTGTTGGGAGGAACCAGAGGGTCTAGGCTGACTTGGGGTTGACATAGGGTGAAGTGAAGCAGGCTCCAATTGTGCTGATCTTTCTCCCAAAATAGGAGAGGCAGCAGGGGTTGCTTCTTTTTCAACTGAACCCTGTTGAGAGGGAACAGAGGGGCTAGTTTGGGCTGTTTGGGCTGTTGGTTTCTTTTTGGCTATGGATTTGTGTTGGTATAATATGTGAGATGAGGTGGGGGATTTTGGAGAGGAGATGAGAGGTTCAGATTGGACAGGTTTGGAGACTGGGTCAGAAACAGGTGGGTTGGCTTGTTCCATAGTCTCAGGTTCCACAGAGGCACCAGCCACAGAGGCTTCATGTCCAACAAATGAACCAGGGTTAGGAGCCTGCTCCCCCGCAGCCACAGAGGCTGAGGGTGCAGACTTAGACTGAGCTGTTATGGCCTTCATGTGGACAGGCTCAGCTTCAGTGATGTCCATGGTCCTTTTAACAAGTTTGGCCCTGGATTTGGATTTTCCTCTGGTAGCAGCTTCTGGATCCACCCTCACATCAGAGGGTCCTTCCACCAATCCTAGCAGCCTACTCATTGGAGTAGAGAGAGGAGGCTCATTTGGGAGAACCGGAGTATTGAAAACTCTATTCCCTATTACAGGGAATGCAGCAGTACGAAGTAAAGGCAGAGAGTTATATATGTGCTCACCACAAATATGCTTGAAGATGAGGCTCAGAAACGTGGGATATCGAACAGCAGCTGGACGTGTCTCCTGCTGCACCAGGCCCCTCAAATTCAGAAAAATCCATTTTGCCATGTCGATTGTAGTTCCATCCACAAGCTGTAGAACTACAGGGATTTCATCACGACTCAGTTGGTCAAAGGAACCAACTTTGCTGCTGAAGCACATTACCACAGAGGCAAATAAGAAGCTGTAAGTAGGAGACAAATCCTTTCTGAACAGCGTAGCTCCAACTTATGGTTCTGCTACACCACAGAAGTGTAGTAGATTCTTCATCTGTTCATCTTCAGGCTGTGGCTGATCATATTTTTCAGCCACAGGGAGTTGAAGAACTTCCTTGATCAGACGAATGTTGATCTCAATAGTTTGAGTCCCATTGAGTATAGTGCCCTTAATGACTTTAGTGTCTGGGTTATAGGCACAGGTATACCAAAACTCATACACCATCTCCTGGTACAGGACACCAGGAGTGGCAGTCATGGCATAGTTCAACGGATGAACTTTCAAGAACTCCACCATTTCTTCATAGCCTTTCCCCACATAGTTCTTGGGGATGGTTAGGTTAGCAAGGTAGTTGGTAGGTTTCAAGGTCAGCATTGTGGTGACTGATGGATGTTTCTGAACATCAGCACCCACAAACACTGGTAGAAAGGGGTTGTTTCTTTGAGCCGTTTGGGAAGTAGTGAAAGTAGTTGAAACACAGGACACTTAGTCGGATTTTAGGGTTCTTAGGAGGTTTATGGAAGTAGTGAGGAAGACGAAGATGAAACAGTAGGGGGTATTTATAGGATTTGAATGTGAGTGGGTATGAGATAGAAACATTTGGGCGGTTGATTTGAAAAGGTCGTTAACGGAAAACGGAAAATGAAACGGTTGTCCATGTCAGACCATTTGTCAGACCACTTGAGCCCTTTTTAATCACTAACACACGAAACCCACATTATCCGCAGTAATTAAGTTAAATAAAAACAAAATTTAAGTAACTTAATTGTGAAGAAAGGTAATTAAAACTGATGGTCTAAGCTGATGGTCAAACCTGTGATGAGCAGGGTCATCACAAGTTGTTCACTCTTCAAGCTATTCCTTCAACCTGTTCAGCTATGTAAGAACAGGTTGTGTTCAATATCTGATCAGGTTACAAGACAATGTTTTGAATGAAAGATTGAGAGAGTGAGCAGGGTGGGGGTTTGATCATCAGATCAGGCTTGACATATAAGCTGTTATTTGTCAAACCTGTTATACGCTCAAGCTGTTCAAGTTTTGCAGAAAACGGCTAAGTATAGAACATGCATAGCCTGTTCTGTCTAAGCTGTTCTGCGAAACTTGAGCAGGGTGAGACATATAATGTCTTAGAGCATTTTGGACACTTAGTCACTTTTGTTTAACATGCCCAGCTTGCTTACCAGATAGTTAAATCTGTTTTCATCAAGAGGTTTGGTGAAAATGTCTGCAAGCTGTTCATCTGTGGAAACAAAACTTACCTCCACATTACCTTTCTGAATGTGATCCCTGATGAAGTGATGTCTGACTTCTATATGCTTTGTTCTGGAGTGAAATACTGGATTGTTGGAGATAGCTATGGCACTTGTATTATCACATAGAATAGGAGTTTTCCTATGTACAAGTCCATAGTCTTCAAGCTTATGCTGCATCCACAAAATCTGCCCACAGCAGCTTCCAGCAGCAATGTACTCAGCTTCAGCAGTAGAAGTAGAAACTGAGTTCTGCTTCTTGCTACACCAACTGATCAACTTTCCACCAAGGAGTTGACATCCACCTGTTGTGCTTTTCCTATCTAACCTGCAGCCTGCAAAGTCAGAATCTGAATAACCTGTTAGTTCCAGGCTTGAGTCTTAGGGATACCAAAGACCCAAACCTGGTGTACCCTTAAGGTTTTCAAAGATTCTTTTCACAGCAGCTAGATGTGATTCTTTTGGATCAGCTTGGAATCTAGCACATAAATAGGTAGCAAACATAATATCAGGTCTACTAGCAGTTAAATACAGCAAGCTCCCAATCATGCCTCTGTAAGCTGTTACTAAAACAGCTTTGCCACTGGCATCTGCATCCAATTTTACATTGGTTGCCATTGGGGTTTTAATAGGAGAACTTTGATCAAATTTAAACTTTTTCAATAGATCTAAAGTATACTTTCTTTGATTTATAAAAATTCCAGTTGAGGTTTGTTTAACCTGTAATCCTAAAAAGAAAGTAAGTTCTCCCATCATACTCATTTCATATTTGGATTTCATGAGTAATGAAAAATTCTTGCACAACTGTTCATTAGTAGAACCAAATATTATGTCATCCACATAGATTTGAACAAGCATAATATCAGACTTCACCTTCTTTATGAACAGTGTGGTATCCACTTTACCTCTGGAATACCCATTGCTCATAAGGAAATCAGTAAGAGTGTCATACCAGGCTCTAGGGGCTTGTTTTAGACCATAGAGGGCTTTGTCCAACTTATAGACAAAACCTGGATGATGTTCATTTTCAAAACCTGGAGGCTGCTTGACATAAACTTCCTCTTGCAGCTTCCCATTCAGAAATGCACTCTCAACATCCATTTGAAATACCTTCATGCTCTTATGAGCAGCGTAGGCTAAAAACAAACGAAATGCCTCTAGCCTGGCCACAGGAGCAAATGTTTCATCATAGTCAATACCTTCCTCCTGTCTATAGCCCTGAGCAACAAGCCTTGCCTTATTTCTAATGACATGACCTTGCTCATCCATCTTGTTCCTGTAAACCCATTTGGTGCCAATTATAGTTTTACCTTTAGGAGCAGGGACCAGCTTCCATACCTTGTTTCTCTCAAACTGATTGAGTTCTTCTTGCATGGCAGTGATCCAATTGGCATCTTTAAGTGCTTCATCCACTTTCTTTGGCTCCATGAGGGACACAAAGCTAGAGAACATACAAAAGTTCCCTAAGCTGTCCCATCTTGTTTATACCCCTTTGTTGATGTCACCAATTATTTGATCATTGGGGTGACACCTGATCCACTTAGGATCATTTTTCAATGAGGATTCTCCTGAGTTGCTTGCATTTTCAACAGGTCCTGTTGAACAGCTTTCAAGGTTTTCAGACACACTGATGTCTTGAGCCTGTTCACTTGTTGAGCATGACTCTCCATTTTTGAATACATCAGCAGAGGATCCAGTAAAATCAGCATTGATTGGTTCAGGACATGAAGTTGTAATTAAGTCAGTACACTTATTCACACAGGGTGTATCAACATAATCATCATCATGTCCATCATGGTTAGCAGGTTCCACTCTAGGTGTAGTGGAAGCTTTTGAGTCCTCTTTACTGTTTGAATGCATGAGATCATCAAAGTTGAATTTTCCTGAAACTGATTCAGGAACAGCTTTGGTGGAGGCATTCCTGGACTCTTTAAAGGTGACATTGATAGATTCATCTATCACCTTTCTTTTGTTGTTGTACACTCCGTAGGCTTTGGAGATAGCAGAGTATCCAACGAACACACTTTCATCAGCTTTGGGTTAAACTTTGCCAGTTGGTCCCTTTGATTCAGAATGAAGCAGGGACATCCAAACACATGGAAGTAGCTAATATTTGGCTTTCTCCCTTTGAGCAGCTCATAAGGAGCTTGTTGAACCTTTTCACCACTAAGGATCTGTTTTGGGTGAAGCAGGCAGTGTTGACAGCTTCAGCCCAGAATGATGAAGGTAAACCAGATGCACACAACATGGTTCTAGCAGCTTCAATAAGGGTTCTATTTCTCCTTTCAGCAACTCTATTTTGTTGTGGAGTTCTTACTGCTGAAAAGTTTTGTGAGATCCCTTTTTCTTCACAGAAGTCTTCAAGAGTACTGTCTTTGAACTCAGTACCATGATCACTTCTAAGCTACTTTACTTGAGCAGAGTTCATCATTTCCATCTTTTTCCACAAATCCAATGATTTCTCTAGCATCCTCTCCTTTGCTCTTCAAGAAGATTACCCATGTAAACCTGGAGAACTCATCAACCATTACTAGAGTGTATCTTCTTCCTCCTAGACTTGGGACATTGACCGGTCCAAACAAGTCCATGTGGATTAAGAAGAGAGGAGTATCAATAGAAAAATTATGCTTGGATTTAAAAGATGATTTCCTTTGCTTGCCTTTCTCACAAGCTGTGCAGAGTTTATCCTTAACAAAAGTCATGGAAGGCAAACCTGTTACCAACTCTTTCTTACAGAGTTTGTTGATATTCTTGAAGTTCAGGTGTGACAGCCTTTTCTGCCATAACCAGTTTAGGTCTGCATTGGTTCTTGTGAGAAAGCAGGTTTCAGTTGTGGGATCAACAGATTTCATGTCCACAACGTATACACCTTTCTTTCGTTGGGCACACAACACAACTTTGCCTTGGGAATCCAATATGTAACCTATGTGCTCATCAAAGTTAACCTTGTAGCCAGCATCACACAGTTGACTTATGCTAACAAGGTTATGTTTCAGCCCAACCACATAGGCTACTCTTTTGAACACTGCAGCACCAGCTTTAAGAGTTCCATATCCCTCAGTGGATCCCTGTACATTGTCACCAAAAGTGACTTTTGGCCCTTTTTCAGGCCTTAGATCATTCAGCAGGTCCTTGCAACCTGTCATGTGCCCTGAGCAGCCACTGTCCAAGTACCAAACCTGGGATGGTTGTTTGTCCTGCAGAATGTCATAGGAAAATATTAGTTACATTTAGGGGAACTCATCACAGAGATGAGTTCTCCTACTTCATCAACATGTCTTGATGGGCTAGTAATATCCACATTAATATTTCCTATTTGAATGGTATCAGTTTGGATACCACTCTCATTTACTAAGTTACTTCCAACACTGCTTGTTTTAGCAATGATGGAACTAGCAGAGTCAACAGGCCTTATGTCCTCAGTTTCAGGATAGTCTTTGGCCATGTGTGTCTTCTTCCCACATTTATAGCATTTTCTCTTTTTAGCCTTTTTGGAAGAAGAGCTTTCAGAAACACATTCTGAATTATTTCTGTTGATTTTATCAGCAGATTTAGTAAACTTATTACTATTTTTTGATGAATGAACAGCTAGGGTGGATGTCACAATAGCAACAGCTTTGTCTGTTTCTTCTTTCCTCTATTTGGGAGGACAGATGTCAAAAACAGGAAGCTTGATTGGTTTTTGACCTTCCACAGGTTTGGGAAACTTATTCCCAGATTTCTCAGGCTGAGCAATGGCTTTGCCTTTGCTCTTACTGAGATGTGATTGATGCTGCCTATCAACATAATCACTGTTTCTGGTTTTGGAAGACTTATTTTCATTTATAACCAGTTTTCCACTATGATTTGAAAATTTATTTGAAACCACAGCAGATTTGCTTTCAACATGAGACTTACCCTTGTTGAAAGTAGGCTGCTTACCTCTTGAAAACTTATTTTCAAAATGTTTAGCATCGAAAGGATTAACATGTTTCTTACCATCAGCTTTGGACCCAGAGCCTGTTTTGTCAACAGGTTTGGTATCCACCGCTGCAGCTTGGACATGTTTTCCTTTCCTTTGCTTGTGTGAATCAGTAGAGCACTTAGCAGGATAATTTAGAGGAGAACACATTCCATCATAGTAGGTTTGGCCATTGACCCATTGTCATAGTAGGATGAGGAATTTGCAGCACTGTTGTCCATGGAAAATTTGGGAGACTAAGAGATCTAGAGATGACACACACTCTATCTGCTCTGATACCAGTTGTAGGTCCCAAAAGGTTTCCCAAGTGTATAGTTCTAAGCTGTAGATGGGGGGTGAATACAGCTATTTAAAACTTAGCAATCTTTTTCTCAATGTTTGTGTATATTATTAACAAGTGTTAATTACAAACAAGCTTGAATGCAGAAAGGTTCAAGCTGAGATGACAGATACAACAGTTGTTCAACTAATCTAAGACACACTCAGACTAGATACAATGACTATGCTAACTTAGATGCACTCACTGTTTTTACAAGACTCAGATGGACAGCTTACACAAGAACAGCTTAGACACACTCTACTGTTTTATATAAGCAGACTTGCATGCATGGAATAACACACTTCAATGCACGTTCTGATTTCACACTCTTGATATCTCATTATCCTTAGAAGCTTCCTTTTATACTCAAAAGGAGAATCTCAGTGAAGCTTCTTCATTGGACAGATGAGATAGTGGAGAGTCTTTCCAAAAGGA
This sequence comes from Centrapalus pauciflorus, assembly GCA_020465985.1. Classification (NCBI taxonomy): domain Eukaryota; kingdom Viridiplantae; phylum Streptophyta; class Magnoliopsida; order Asterales; family Asteraceae; genus Centrapalus; species Centrapalus pauciflorus. The sequence continues at coordinate 72,660 of JAANYP010008893.1, read as the reverse complement.
CAAAACACCTTTCTGCATGTTCTGATAAAGTATCTTTGTCTTCACATGGCAGAATCTTTGTCTTTTCCTTTTTGTCACTGTTGCATAAGGCTTTAACCAAAAGAGGAATGTCAACTTTGCATCTTTCTTCTTTTGCTAATGCCATTTTGATATAAGAAAAGGTCTGTCACCCTTTTCAAATATCCGTTTGTCTTCATGTAATCAGAACAGCGTGGGCAGGCTGTGCAGTTCTGTTTTCCACTTTGTCTTCGACTTGTAAACTGATCTTGTAGCCAAAAACAATACATGAGGACTTGGAAACATATTCCATAAAGTGTTTAACCTGTTCACAAAAAACAGGTTCTGTTCACAAAGAACAGAACACTCGTAAACTGCCCAAGCTGCTCAATAGAACAGAGCAGCGTAGACAGTTTATGTTCAGCCTGTTCAGCAGATTGAACAGCTTGGACAAACTGTCTTTGTTGCAACTTGTGCAACATGGTAAACAGCTTTGGGCTGATATTGCAAATCACTTTCAGGTTTCAATAAGGCATATAACAGGCCTTAGATTCAACCTTCAAGTGCATCAACAGGTTTGATTAAAAATCTCCCCCTCAGATGTACAGCAGGTTTGACTGAGGCCTTTTTGTGCCTAACATGTCTTCGGCATGTAAGAAGCAACATCATGACTCGATTCAAGATGTCTATATTGAAGAAGATTGTCTGGGAAATGGGCAACACCACCCAAAAAAGGAAGTACAAGTACTACTTGAGTCAGTTGAGATCAATAAATGACGACGCATGGATATACCTTCAAGAAATCGGTAAATCCAGATGGTCTCTGTTATATGATCTCAATCATCGTCGTTGGGGGAACCTTACAACAAATATTGTTGTAAGTATGAATAACGCTTTGCGTGCAGCCAGACTCCTTCCTATAAAAGCTTGTATTGATCATACATTCAACAAAACAGTCCAGCATTTCAGAAAGCACAGTGAGATCACACATAACTGCAACATGCCATTGCCACCTCGAATGTGGAGACTGTACACACTTCGTGAAAGACACGCACAGGAGCATAAAATCGATCAGTTTAATTACGCAGAGGGGACATACCAAGTTTTCTCAAGGTTGACCACAAATGACAGGGGAGGAAATGGTTATACAGTTCATTTTTTTGAACGCACATGCACATGTGGAAAGTGGCAAATGACTAGGTTTCCATGCTCTCATGCAATTGCTGTTTGCCGTGACAGAGGCGAAGAAATCAGATGCATCGTTGATGAAGTTTATACAATAAATACTTATCGTCAACAATACCTATGCAATTTTGAACCCCTACCACACCGAGATCACTTGACTAACCCGGGTTGGAACATAAAGGCAGATGTCTCTCAAAATAACTACGGCTAGAGGCAGAAGAAGAGCACGCCAGATACGTAATGAGATGGATGACCGAGATCCAGACGAACATCGTATTCGTCGTTGTACCATTTGTTTTCAACCGGGACATAATCGAAGTAGATGTCCAAGCAATGTCTGAATACTTGTAATTCTTATTGTACCAAATAAATGATTCAACTTATCTTTGTTGTATTGTATTTTAACTTAAAATAAAGGATGTATCTAAATTTGTAATATAATCAAAATAGATCTCCTCCATTATGTTGTCGTGTTGCCAAACATTATATTATAGTTGTAAAATTATTTATATGAAATAAACATACTAATTTTTTACATTTAAATTTGTAGTGTTTAAATTTTAAATTTTATCTTTATATTTTACATATAATATTAATCTTTAAATTTTAGAAATAATTTATATATATAAATTACAATTATAATTTTATTTTTATATCTTAATTTTACTTTATTATTATTATTTTATTAGTTTTCTTATTTGATTTTTTGTTATTAATAGCATCCGATCACCACTTTATGACGGGTCGAAAGAGCCAACCCCGACAACCTTTTTGTCAGACGGTGACAGGTCGGATGAGCCAAGGTGACAGGTCGGATGAGCCAAGTCCGACCACCTTTCTGCCTTGGTCACGGGTTGCTGCAGCCGGTCACGGGGAGGGTGGAATCTTTGCTTTATTGAATACTTTGCAGAGTCACGTGAAATTGCAGCAAAATCTGACGGGTCGGTGTTACTAAAACCGACCCAAGCATAACTGAAAACAATCCAAACCTCAAAAGCATTTGTAATATACTTTTGATTTTTCCAATCATTTATAAAAATTTTTCTAATTTATACAGAGTACTTGCGGAAATACGGTCAAATTAAAACTTTTATAATAATTGGTTAACCATCAACATGATTCCGAACACTTTGCATACAACACAACAGAGTGTCGGGAATCACAGAATAATGTAATTGGGGTTCTAACGTTAAATCATTTATAGCTACATACGAATTAACTGTCAGGATCTAAATTTAACTACCTAAGATTAACTGATTTGAATTGATCAGAGTGTAAACCAATAATCTTGTATTAAATCAAAGTCTAATTAAGAAGTTTGCGGAATAACACTTAATTATTTTGATAAAAGCTTTCAGAATCAATAACAAATAATCACAAGTAATAATCAAAACTGCTTGTATTGCTGAATCAGAATGATTACAATCACCTCTAATCTGTTTGATTAGACGAAGAATGCAAATTGTTCATAGGGTTTTACAACCTTAGAGGCTTATGAAAACTTAAACAAAAAGCAATTACAAACTTGTATACGCAGAAACTTCTAATACAATAGAAAAACCTATTCTATGTATTTATAATGCTTTCTGATTTGTTTCTTTGAAGGACTCTGACTTCTCTGATAGTAGATATGCTGAAATCTTCATGTAGATATCTTTTCCTGAATATCAGCACTTTCTGTTTATGAAACCGTTAAACAGCTTGAATCTCTTAGCAGTCTGAGTAGGGCAGCTTGAGTGAAATTACTCTGGCAGAATGAACTTTTACACTAACAGCTCGAGATGCTTCAACTAGCAGCATGAACTTTGTACTTACATAGAAATTCTACTAACAGTATGAGAAGTCTAACTAACAGTTTGAACTACTTAGAATATATCCCAACAATCTCCCCCTAACTTAAATTCTTTACACAAGACTTTAAGTTCTATACAAATAAGGAAATAAAATAAGTAAACAGTTATTTACAAACCAAAGCTTTCAAAAACTTACAACTGTGCAAGTTTCTGGTTGACAGCTTTCGAACATTCTCTCTTCAAATCTTCTCTATCACAATATATCCTTACTGTCCTCATTTGAAGAAGTATAGCCTTTGGAAGATCAAGAAACTCAAAAATGAAGAACATACCAGATCCATCTGTAAATCTGATTCTGTATGTCTTTGATTTAACAAACAGATCAACCTGTTTGACCTTCATCTCCTTTGAATTCTCTATATCTTTCCTTATAGATTCAGGATCAAAAATACTCTGTAAATCTTTAATGGCTTGCTTGACTTGTGGAAGGGAAGATCTGACTTGAGTTGCTGTCCCAACTTGATACATCCTTGTAAGCTCATTTCTGGTCATCCTTTCAGCCATATGCATTATGCTTTTATATTCATCCTCAGAACCAGTTTCTCTTCTTACTACAAAATGATTTTATAAGTCAATGTTATCCATTGACTTAGCATACAAGTAGGTAATAAGGGGTTTGGAGAAATCATGCTGGTCGAGGGACTTCTCTATTTCCATAACTTGTTGCAGCTGATGTTCAAAAATCACCTTTTTGACCTTATCAAACTTTGCTTGTGAGATTGGCTCTGGTTGAGGAGCAACAGCTGGATCAGAAGGAGCAGGATCACTGGCAGCAGCCTGAGCTGAATCTTTTGATTTTTGGACTTCCTGGGAGACTTTGGCTTTCTTCTGTTTTTCCATTTCCTTATCATGTATATCTTGCAACCTTTCTGTGCTATAGATTGAGCCATCTTCTTTGGGATACCAGTAGCAAAGGCAAAATTTATCAGAAATCTTCTATGCTAAGCCTTTGAGTGCCCTGTTGGCATCTTCCTTTTTCTTTCACCTTGCTTGACCACAAACCCTCTTAGGTAGTCTCCTAAGGTTTCATCATCTTGCATTGGGGCATGGGTTTGCTGGTCTAAATCTTTATCTTGTTCTTCTGCTAACTTTCTGGCAATCTCAGCATCAAAGGCAATCTGGGCTTCTTTGGAAGAAAATTTGTGCTTTGGAGACTCTATAAGAATGCCCTTGCCCTTATCTTTTGTAGCAGAAGTTGTAGCTTGGACTGAACTGATGGGAGCTTGAAAACCTTCTCTTATAACAACTCCAGTTGCTTTTGAAGAAGCAGCTTGAGTTTCTAGGCTAACAGCTTGAGAAGCTGTTGGGACTGTTAGCCTAGATTCTTGAACGGTTGGAGCTGCTTGAACTAATTCTGTTGGAGCTGCTTGGACTGCTTTAGGGATCTCCTGATTCTCCCCCTTTTTGGAACCATTGGTTTGGTCAGGAGGACCTACAACCTTTGCCACTTGGGATTGAATCAAACGCTCTAATTGAATGATCTTATTTCCACAGAGGGTAAACCCTTTATGAAGATAATCCATTCTCTGAATTTGAGCCGCTTCTGCCTGCCTGAGTGCAATGATTTGTGCCCTCTGTGCAGCAATGATGGACTGTTGGTATTCCAACATTGCTACAACAGGTTGCAGCTTAGGATCCGTTATTAACATTAGTTGCAGACTAGCCTCAAGATCAACAAACGAAGTTGGTGCTTATGATCTATCACTGGCATGAATACCAGAAGTAGAAACCTCTGGGCCCCTCTGTTCTTGGTACAGTAGTGTCAGCCACAGAACCCATATGGACTATCTCTGGTGAGATGTCCACCTCCTGATTGAGGTTGGGAGTGTCCTCAATGGGTGCCCTTTGGATATTCTGTGCAGAAGTGTCCTCCTGCACAGGGTTATTTGGCTCTTGTCTGAGGGCTGAGGAGGAAGGAGCTCCTGGACCTCTTTTCCTTTTATATAATTTTAGTGGGGATGAGGGCTTAGCAACAGGAACTGAAGGCATTTGTGTATCATGAGGAGTGGGTTGGGGTCCTGGGGTTGAAGCAGTAGTGTTAGGCTGAGCCTGCTCAGGACCTTCTCCTCTGTTTCTTGGAATGATGTTCATCATTGCAGAAGGCAATGGAACATCTATACTAAAAAAATTGGCACTTGGCTTTAAAAGCCTTTTAATGGAAGATAGTGAGTGCCTATGGGAAACATGTATCCTCTTATGTATATTAAAATATGTACAAGTTTTTTCAATTATCTCTGCCAAAAATCTAGGATACATAAAAAATTTCCCATTCTTTAGGGAATGATGCCTTAACATCCCCTGAAAAATCATATTTGAAAAATTGAACTGTTGGCCTGTTGAAAAGCACACCAAGGCAGTGGCAATGTTTGATGAAAATTCAGACCAACCAGTTCTTTTAGGGCTAATACACTGCTGAATAATGTGCACAAAATATTTCCATTTAGGAGAAAAATGTGCTTTAAAGAAAGTAAAAGAATCAGTAGGACCCCTATATCCAATATCATGAAGACCAGTATGTAACTCATTAAGGGATAAGTCTGTTATACCTGAGGCATCTTGAAGATGCAGATGTTGTCGAATGGATTCCTCAGTACTGAGATGGGAGTGCCATCGATTTTGGATACCAGGGAAGGAACTCCATTGATGGTTTTTACAGAAGCACGGTTCCAGAACTGCTCAATATGAGAGATGTATATGGTGGGATTGATATTCAGTGCATGATTGATATGGGAACTTCGAAGGAATTCCATTATTTCATGGAATGGTTCAAGATCAGCGTGTTTGAGAGAGTATGGAAGACAGTTATGTTCTTTGACAAACTCCATTGAAGATCAATCGGAGATTTTAGGGGTTTTAGTGATGGGCATGGGAATTGTTTCAGAGAATCAAGAAGGGTTTAAGAAGATATTTTGCAACTGGTATTTACAATGGAACGAAACTGGAACCTTTAAAGGTTTTGAAAATATCTAAACCCGCGCACACACTTATGGAAATGACCATATTACCCTGCACACTTTGACAGATCAAGTGAAACAACTAACAGTCCGAGAAAATGAACTAGCAGCTTGAGAAAATACTCAAGCTATTAGATGAAAATTTTAGGTGACTGTTAATGAAACAGTGACTCCCCTTTAAACAAGCATATGTACACAGGAAAAACAATTTAATCCATATTAACCATACCAATATTTAATACTAGGAAGGTGAATCTTCCTACATCAAATGGTTTTGTAAATAGATCAACTAACTGATCATCAGTGTGAATTTTGGTAACTTGGATTAATTTCTTCTCATTGCAGTCCCTTATAAAATGAAATCTGATCTCTATATGCTTGGTTTTGGGAAATTTCACTGGATTTTGTACAATGCTAATTGTACTTGAGTTGTCAATATAAATGGGAGTGGATAGGAAATTCATACCATAGTCTCTCAGTTGATTTTGAATCCACATCACTTGGGAGCAACAACTTGCAGCTGCTACATATTCTGCTTCAGTAGATGATGTGGAAACAGTTGTTTGCTTTTTGCACTGCCAAGAGACCAATCTTGTTCCCAAGTATTGACATCCACCAGTTGTGGATTTTCTGTCAATGTTGCATCCTCCATAATCACTGTCAGAATAGGCTGTTAGTTCAAGAGGAGAGTCTTTAGGATACCAGAGGCCTAAATGTGGTTGGCCTTTGAGGTATCTAAAGATTCTCTTAACAGCAACCAAATGGGAATCCTTTGGAGAGCATTGAAACCTAGCACACACAGACAGCAAACATAATATCAGGTCTAGAAGATGTTAGATACATAAGAGATCCTATAAGAGATCTGTATAAATGAATGTCCACATCAATGCCATCTTTGTCTGTATGGAGCTGTTTGTGAGGATCCATTGGAGTACTTGCAACTTTGGTGTCTTGATACCCAAACTTTTCCAGGATGTCTTTAACATACTTTGATTGACTTATGAAGAGACCAGTGGGCTTCTGCTTGACCTGCAATCCTAGAAAGAAAGTGAGTTCTCCCATTGAACTCATTTGGAACTTTTTGTGCATTAATGCCTCAAACTCTTTGCACAGACAATCATTTGTTGATCCAAAGATGATGTCATCAACATAGATTTGTACAAGCAGAATCTCAGCTTTGATGGACTTAGTGAAAAGTGTCTTGTCTAGAGTGCCTCTTTTGAACCCATTCTGTAGAAGGTATGATGACAGAGTGTCATACCATGCTCTGGGGGCTTGATGGAGTCCATAGAGAGCCTTGTCTAGCTTGTAGACTTTGTCTGGATACTTGTAGTCCTCAAAACCAGGAGGTTGACAGACATAGACCTCCTCTTCAATTGTGCCATATAGAAAAGCAGACTTCACATCCATTTGATACACCTTAAAACCTTTGAAGCTTGCATAGGCCAAAAACAGTTTGATGGCTTCAATTCTTGCCACTGGGGCAAAGACATCTTCATAATCTATGCCTTCTTCTTGAGTGTACCCTTGTGCTACTAGTCTTGCTTTATTCTTGATGACTATCCCTCTCTCATCCTTTTTGTTTCTGAACACCCATCTTGTACCCATGGCTCTCTTTCCTTTAGGAAGATCAACAAGTGTCCATACATTCTGAATCTTGAATTGTAGCAGCTCTTCCTGCATTGCCTCAATCCAGGATGAATCTTTCAAAGCTTCTGACGCCTTTTTAGGTTCTAGTTGAGACATGAAACAGGCATGTTCAAAAGCAGCTAGACTGAATTCAGGAACTGCTTGTTCAGCAGCAGCAGTTTCATTGTGAACCATTTTCCTTGTTTGTACAGGTGTACATAGATCACCCAGTATTTGATTGAGAGGATGATACTTGTGAACCCTGAGTGTAGGCTCTCTTTCTGTCTGAAAAGAAGATCCAAGGTTTGTATCATCTCCATCAGGACCAGTGGATGATTCAGCTTCTGGAATAGCTTGACTTGAATCTGGGACTGTTTCCCTTTGTGTTGGAGCTGTTCTCTCAAGACTTGGGAATTGCACTTCAGTGTCTGGATTTGAATCATGTGGAGCATTCAGAACCCCTGGAGGATCACAGGACAGAAGAGGTATACTGTATACTCATCCCAATTGTTTGAATCTGCAGCAGTTTGAAACTTTGTGCCAACAGCTTGAGAATTTGTATTGACAGCATAAGAATTTGTGTTGACAGCTTCAATTCTGTTTGCATCAGCTCCTGCAGTATACTCAACAAAGCTCATAGAATTTGTTAGTGAATCTAAATCAAACAACCAATCAGGACCAGTGCCTTTGACATTTGCAGTATTTTCATTAAATTCAACATTGGCACTTTCTTCAATGGTTTTAGACACACTGTTATATACTCTATAGGCTTTGCTTTGATTTGAGTATCCTACAAAGAAACCTTCTTCAGCCTTACTTTCAAACTTCCCTAAGTGAGTCTTAGTGTGAAGAATGGTGCATGGACAGCCAAAGGACTTGAAAAAGGCTATTAAGGGTATTCTATTATGGAATAACTCATATGGAGTTTTCCCTTGTGATTGAACAATCTGAACCCTATTTAGAACATAACATGCTGTGTTAACTGCTTCTGCCCAAAAGGTCATTGGTAGTTTTGAATCAGCTAACATGGTTCTAGCGGCCTCAATTAATGTTCTGTTCTTTCTTTCAGCTACACCATTTTGCTGTGGTGTTCTTGGTGCACTATATTGCCTAGCAATACCTTTGGACTCACAGAAACTGTTTAGAATATGATTTTTAAACTCAGTTCCATTGTCTGATCTTATCACCTTGACTTTTGAGTTGGATTCGTTTTCTATCTTAAGAATAAATGACTTAACTAGCTCAGCAGTTTCATCTTTAGACCTAAGAAAGTAAACCCAAGTAAATCTGGTGAAATCATCAACAATAACTAAACAGTAGGCCCTTTTATTCAAACTCAAAACAGATGTTGGACCAAATAGATCCATATGAATCAGCTGAAGAGCAGATGAGATTGAATTTACTTCTTTGGCCTTATGAGAAGTTTTGTGTTGCTTGCCTTTAAGACATGCTACACAATGATCATCACATATGAACTCCTTTTGTGGTAAACCTCTTACCAGATTCTTTTTGACTAAAACATTCATGGACTTGAAGTTCATGTGACACATCCTTCTATGCCAAAGAGCAGACTCATTGGATGATGCTTTGGATATCAAACAGCTTAAAGTACTTGATTTGGATAAAAGTTCTGTGTCCAAACAGTATACATTGTCCTTTCTTGGTGTTCTTAGTAAAACAAGATTTTCAGGAATTTTAAAATCTTTTGAAAGGACAATGCACTCAGAGTCTGTAAACAAAACAATATTTTATTTGTCACAGATTTGAGAGACACTCAATAAATTGTACTTAAGCTGTTCAACATATAAAACATCATTGAAAATCATGTTGCCTGCATTAACAGTACCTTTACCTGTCACCTTACCTCCTTTGGAGTTGCCTCCAAATGCAACAAATCCTCCATCAAAGCCTTTGAAATTTGACAAGCACTCAGAATTGCCTGTCATGTGCCTAGAGCATCCACTGTCCAAATGCCATCTGGTTTTATGTGGTGACCTGTGGTTGCCCTGCACAAATATCAGCTCAGTTAGTAGTGGAGTAAACCCAAACCAAGTTGGTTTTGGGTTGTCCTTGTGCATTAACGTAACTAAAGACTGTCTTGGATTTCTTATACTTAGTAAGATCCACTGATGAAGTTTGTGGAGAGTATTTAGTTAGCACATGAGGTATCCAGGTATTTTGTCCATCCTTTTCAGTAACAGTCTCAGATGATCCATTACCAGTCCCAGTTTTGAGCCTACCAGTCTGAGTTGAGTCTGTAGTGCTAACAGTTTGAGAATTTGCACTAGCAGTCTCAACTTTTGACTCGGCAGTTTCAACAGTTTTATCAACAGGTTCATCTGAGTTTGTACCTTTAACACACCATATTTGTTTAAAACTTACCTTTGGTTTAGCTAAAACTTGTTTTTCGTGTGTGGACTGTTTCTTATTAACTTTTGTGAACCTCTGATCTATTGTTTTCTTTGGAACTGATGCAGTAGGAGGTTTGGCCTTTGGATTTTTTGAATTTTGAGAGTTTTTCTTTGAATGTTTCACAGTCTGTATTGCAACAGATGGTTTATAAAAACAATCTCTGGCCAAGTGATTCTTTCTGCCACAATGAAAACATTTTTTGACTGTCTGAATTTGAGAACCAGTTTTATTTGACAATTTCTGGTTCTTGTTCCTCTGATTTCCCCTTACCTGCTGTTGTTTGGGAAACTTTTGGACACCATGCTTTTGACATGTGCAAACTGGAACATATTTACTCTTTCTATTATTCTTTGAATAAGATGCAGTGTTACAGTTAGAAGGTACAGAAACCTGTGGAGCAGCATTGCACACACTCATCTTCTCCTTTCCTTTCTTATTGGGGGCTTGGATTGCTATAGGTGCACTCATTGTTTTGTGTTCTTTCTCAACTGCTGTGCACTCACAATCTCTATTTTGAATCTGATCTTTTTTAGATTCAGAACTGTTAGTATGGATAGGATCTACAGTAGTCATAGACTCATCTAATGGTACATTGACAAGTCTATCAGCAACCTCACTGTGGTTGTATGGAGGTGGAGCAGCTCTGTAGCCTATGCCTTCTTTGGGATTAACCTGAGATTTTACCCTATCTTTAAATTGAACTTCCATGAGGTGTTCCAACTTTTGATTTGCCAATTTGAAGTTACCTAGATCTATATTGACAGATTCTAGTTTCTTATTAGCCTCTAACACCTTTTGTTCAGTCTCTTCTACCTTTTTATTTAGGGATTCTATTTTCTTATTTAGCTCCTTTTTCTCCCACTCATGATATGTTCTATCATGTCCCATTTGAATCTCATTATCCTTATAGTCATTGATCTGTTTTTCAAGATCTTCTATGGCTTGCATGTATTCATATCTCCTCTCTTCCATCTTAGCTAGAGTTTTACACATGCTCTCATTATGATCTCTGTACTTTTTAACCATATTTTTGCATGTTTGAGAGCAGAGTTTAGAATTTACCTCAGATGGTAGTTCAGTGGAGGAGACATTTGATGTTTCTGCCATTAGAGCTTGATTTTGAAACTCTTCCTCTGTCTGATCACTCCAGTCAAACACATTGTCTTCTTGAGAGACAAGTGCTTGTGATGATGAAGCCTGATTAGTCTGCTGAGGCCTTGATGATTGTTGACTTTGAGATCTGCATTCTCTGGCAAAGTGGCCAAGCTTATGACATTTATAGCACTCAACTTTTGACTTATCAAAAGCTGGTTTGCCTTCTGCTCTGGCTTGAAAGTTAGTCCTGCCAGTTCTTTTAAGAAATCTTTTGGCCCTCATGGTCAGCATTGCATGTTGCCACTTCAGATCCATTTCTTCAAGATCATCTGGATGAATCTGTTCTAGATCTTCAGCATTGAGAGCAAACAGTCCATCATTGGCAACAAAAGCTTCATAGTGAACTTCAGTTGAGTTGCCATCACTACCTGAAAAGGAATCACTGCCATTAGATTTTTCAGATGACAGAAGAGCAGTATTATGATTATAAGAAAGAGATTTCTTTTTAGTGTCAATCTCAGTCTCAAACACTCTTAGACTGTTGTACAGATCATCCAGTTCTATTTCATCAAGAGTGTCTTTAGTTCTCCATTGAGCAGCATAGACTGTCCATTCTTCTCCAAGAGATCTGAGAAACTTTCTGTTGACCTCATCTTGATCCAGGCTGACTTTTGCACTTTCCAGTTCACTTATCAGTTTGTTGAACCTGTCAAAAATTTGAGTAAGGTTTTCATTCTTGCCACCAGAAAAGTTCTCATACTGCTGTTTCAAGAGATCCTTTTGATTTCTCTTGGTACTGGCATTACCAGCAAATCTTTTCTCTAAGGCATTCCAAAGAGAATGAGCAGTATAAAACTTTTTGAACTGATGTTGATAAGCATTAGGAATGGCTATTTGTAAAAGTGTAAGAGCTTTCACTTCATTCATTCTAGCCTTTCTTTCAAGTTCAGTTTTTGGAGGAGTTTTGACTGGTTTTCCCTCATCCACAAGTTCTGGATCAACTACAGGAGGAAATTCAACAGCTTCCAATATGGCATAATCAATGAAATGAATATGCTGTTGAATCCTGAGTTTCCACATCTCAAACTCAGTGGGCTTGAGCATAGGCACTTTGAGTCCTTGCCCAGATCCACTGCTGCTATTTTCAAATTCCATTGCAAAAGATTAAAAATTTAAAAGAAAGCTTTCGACTTTAAAAAACAAAGAACGACCTGTGGCTCTGATACCACTTGTCAGGATCTAAAATTTAACTACCTAAGATTAACTGATTTGAATTGATCAGAGTGTAAACCAATAATCTTGTATTAAATCAAAGTCTAATTAAGAAGTTTGCGGAATAACACTTAATTATTTTGATAAAAGCTTTCAGAATCAATAACAAATAATCACAAGTAATAATCAAAACTGCTTGTATTGCTGAATCAGAATGATTACAATCACCTCTAATCTGTTTGATTAGACGAAGAACACAAATTGTTCTTAGGGTTTTACAACCTTAGAGGCTTATGAAAACTTAAACAAAAAGCAATTACAAACTTGTATACGCAGAAACTTCAAATACAATAGAAAAACCTATTCTATGTATTTGTAATGCTTTCTGATTTGTTTCCTTGAAGGACTCTGACTTCTCTGATAGTAGATATGTTGAAATCTTCATGTAGATATCTTTTCCTGAATATCAGCACTTTCTGTTTATGAAACCGTTAAACAACTTGAATCTCTTAGCAGTCTGAGCAGGGCAGCTTGAGTGAAATTACTCTGGCAGCATGAACTTTTACACTAACAGCTCGAGATTCTTCAACTAGCAGCATGAACTTTGTACTTACATAGAAATTCTACTAACAGTATGAGAAGTCTAACTAACAGTTTGAACTACTTAGAATATATCCCAACATTAACAATCTATAATTAATTCGAGTCCAAAATGGAAGTCTGCTACTCCCACCCCAAGCATCTACAAAATATGGAGCTCCTATCCATGCTCCAATCGATGTCTAACAGTTTGGGCCAGTCGGGCCTTTGCCCTTATCAGTTCCTGAAAAGAAATATCAACTAACGGGTAAACAACAAAGTTGTTTAGTGAGTTTCTAGATTAAAGTATCCTGCGATATATGAATGATGTCATGCAATGCCATGAATTTAACTAACAATCTCAGGAGGCCAACTAATGGCTAATAAGCCACCACATTGCGATTACCACATACAGGCTTACCGTACAATGGGTTTACAATCTACTGCTCGATTACCACAGACCGCAGGCTTATCATTATGCAGTTTACAATGATGTCATACGATTACCATAGACCACATGCTTATCGTTTTACAGGCAATAGTGGTTACCATAGACAGGCTTACCATTATGATTCCGCTAGGTTACCACACTCACTGGCTTACCGTCTCAGCGGAGAAGTCAAACGAATGATTAATAACTTATCAACCGAATGATAATATGACAACAATAATGTATGTGATGGCAAAGCATGCAAATGACAAGAATGAATACGAAAGCAATAACATACAATTCATGATATGCATACAAAAACATTAATGCTAGAACTCACAGTGGTGTACAACAAGCTTTCGGCCTCGAAACCGAGTTACAATCGTCAAAGTATGAGTAATAGTCTCCAAGTGACTTGACCCGTCAAACCCCTACAGATAGGTTCATCATATAATATTTATAAGTCTCACAACTTATAATTTCTTAACTTTGATCTGGATACATTAGTCGTAAGACTTCATTAATTTCGGCATTAAATTTCAATAATTAGTTTGGTCTAATTATTCTTCATAATTGATATCATAAACTATTATGGCGTACGGTCCCATTATAATAATTAAAATTACAATTTCGGACCAAGGCCATCCGAAATTCGGGCCATCCGAGATCCATACTTAGCGAATTTTTCAGAATATTTCAATGCTGAACTGCACTTTCTGCCTTACGGATTTAATGCCAAGTATACCAAAACTTCTCTATATTTATTACAAAGAGTTGCAAAATTATTCCCAACATATGTGTGTGTGTGTGTGTGTGTGTGTGTGTGTGTGTGTGTGTGTGTGTGTATATATAAACCCATTTTAACTACCAAAACATCATTTTCATTTTTTTAGATTACCTAGGGTTCATATGAACTCAAACTTGGGTTTTTGAGATAAACCCACCAAAATACATAAAAACTTGCATAATATACTTTTAAAGGATGGATCTAACATATTCCATCATTTTCTTTCAAGATCTATCCATTTCTAAGAGTTTTCCATAAAAACTCATTTTTACCATCAAAACACTATTTCATCCTTTTTTGAATCATCAAGAGTTCATAAGAACTCCATTTCGGGTTTTGAGTTAAAACCCACCAAATACATTAAATCTTGCATAATACACTTTTAAAGGATGGATCCAACATATTCCATCATATTCTTTCAAGATCTATCCTTTTCTAAGAGTTTTCTATAAAAACTCATTTGAGTTCTCATCTTTTTCATGTGAAGATGATGGAGAGAAGAGAAAAGTTAGAGATTTACAAAAATAAGAGTTGGTACCTCTTGGATCTTTCAAACCGTAAAAAGCTTCGAACAAAATTTGGAATTTTGTTTTCTTCTTCTTCTTCTTCTTCTTCTTTAAATTTCTTTCTTTTCCCTCTTTTCTCTCTTCTTTTTTTTTTAATGAGACGAACAACACACACATACACTAGTGTGTGTGTGCTTGGCATGAACATAAAACAAAGTTTCCTTTTTCCTTTTTTTTTTCTTCTTATTAATCCTTATACTTTTCAATATTTACCATTTAGACCCTACAATTATTTCCATTTCTTTTAAGATCCCTACTTCATAAATCAATACTTTATTTATTATAATTTACACAACCATTTATTTATATATCACAATATTAATTAATAATTTGAATTTGTATTTCTTTACAATAAATATTAATTATCGATTAAATAATCGGGTCGTTACAATTCTTCCCCTCTTAAAAGGCTCCCACAGAATCATGTCCTTTCAAACAGAGCGGGGCATTTAGCCATCATCTCAGCCTTCGTCTCCCAAGTCACCAGAGATCCACGGTGGTGCTTCCAACAAACGAGCACCATCTTGATCTCCTTATTCCTTAGGTTAATTACTTTGTCACCGATAATCTATTCTGGTTCTTCCACATATCGCAACCGCTCATCGATTTGCACATCATCCAAAGGAACGGTCACGGTAGGATTGATCGGACTTTTCTTCAAATAGCTAACGTGGAAAGTGTCATTAATTATTGCCAGCTCAGCGGGCAGCTCTAACTTATAAGCTTGGGCTCCGACACGCTCGGTAATAGGCAACGGTCCAACATATCGAGGACTTAACTTTCCTCGCTTTCCAAATCTCATAATCCCTTTCCACGGGGATACCTTCAGCATCACAAAATCTCCTACTGCATACTCTATATCTTGGTGACGTTTGTCTGAGTATGCTTTCTGTCGGTCTTGAGCCGCTTTGATTCGCTCACGAATAATCTGAATTTTATCATGTGTCTCTTGAAGCAATTCGGGACCCGCTAACGGTTTCTCGCCTTCTTCACGCCAACACGTCGGAGTTCGAAACTTCCGACCATACAACGACTCATACGGAGCCATCTTTATCGAAAAATGATAACTGTTGTTGTAGGCAAATTCCACAAGTGGTAGGTGCGTATCCCAATTTCCACCAAGCTCGATCACGCACGCACGCAACATATCTTCCATCGTCTGATTAGTACGTTCAGTTTGTCCATCAGTCTGGGGACGAAAGGCGGTACTCAAATTAACACGCGTCCCCAACTGATCTTGCATACTTTGCCAAAATCTCGAAGTAAATCTCGAATCACGATCCAAAAAAATCGATTTTGGTATCCCATGGCGTACAATAATTTCATCAATATACATTCGTGCCAATCTTTCCAAAGGAAAGTTTTCTCGTATTGGCAAAAAGTGCACGGACTTCGTCAATAGATCCATAATAACCCAGATAACATCATGTTGTCGTTGGGTTTTCGGAAGCTTTACCACAAAATCCATCGTGATGTAATCCCACTTCCATTATGGTATCTCGAGTAGTTGCAAATTTCCAGATGGTTTTTGATGTTCGGCCTTGACCCGCAAACAAGTCAAACACTGCTCGACATGGTTACCAACGTCTCGCTTCATTCCAGGACACCAATATTCGGATTTCAAATCCTGAGACATCTTAGAACTCCCGGGGTGAATTGAAAACTTGTAATTATGACCATCTTCTAAAATTGTTTTGCGCACATCACTGATCTTCGGCACCCAAATACGATACCTAGACATTTTCAACCCGTTGTTACCATCAGTTAACAACACACTTTGACCAACCATTCTTTCAGACTTAATATTTTCCTCCTTAAAGCCCTCGATTTGCCACTTTCGAATGTCGTCAAGGATAGACGAAGTCACAACTACATGCGTTAACGCATAACAAGTTGCTTCCGGATATCTCTTTCGGCTTAAGGTGTCAGCCACTACATTGGCTTTTCCAGGGTGATAAAGGATTTCACAGTCATACTCCTTAATCAATTCCACGGCACGTCGCTGTCACATTTTTAACTGTTTCTGATCAAAGATATGTCTCAAACTCTTATGATCAGTAAACAATTGGCACCTAGTACCATATAGGTAATGCCGCCAGATTTTTAAAGCATACGTGACAGCATCTAACTCCAAGTCATGAGTCGGACGACTTTTCTCATAATCTTTAAGTTTTCTCGATGCATAAGCTATCACTTTTCCCCGTTGCATTAACACACAACCCAGTCCATTTAACGAAGCATCACTATAAACAGCAAAATCTCCGTTTCCTTACGGCAACGCAAGCACCGGAGCGTCAGTCAATCAACTCTTCAAAATCTGAAATGCCTCAATCTGTGGCTTTTCCCCACACAAACTTCGCATTCTTACATGTCAACGAAGTGAGTGGGATGACTATTTTAGAGAAATGTTGGATAAATCGTCGGTAATAGCCGGCCAATCCAAAGAAACTACGAATCTCTGCAACATTTCTAGGCGATTCCCAACTTTTAATGGCTTCAATCTTGGAGGGATCCACAGAAACACCCTCCCAAGATATGACATGTCCTACAAATTGCATTTGCCGCAACCAAAATTCAGAGAATTTAGCATACAACTATTCGCTGCGAAGAAGTTCGAGCAATTGTCTTAGATGTACTGCATGATCCTCCTCCGTCTTGGAATACACCAAAATGTCGTCGATAAACACTATAATTGACTTGTCAAGCATTGGACGACACACACGATTCATTAAGTCCATAAAGGCCGCAGGGGCATTAGTGAGCCCAAAAGGCATCACTAAGAACTCATAGTGCCCATATCAAGTTCGAAAAGCAGTTTTCGGCACATCTTCCTCACGAATCTTAAGTTGATGATATCCTGAACGAAGGTCTATCTTCGAGAAATAAGAAGCTCCTTGTAGTTGATCGAAAAAGTCATCAATACGAGGCAAATGATACTTATTCTTTATAGCCACCTTGTTCAATTCTCTATAATCTATACACATTCGTAAGGTTCCGTCTTTCTTTCGCACGAATAGAACCGGAGCACCCCACGACGAGGTACTCGGCCGAATGAACCCTTTCTCTAACAATTCTTCCAATTGTGTCATCATTTCCTTCATTTTCCGAAGGTACTAAACGATACGAAGCACGCGCAATTGGTGCAGCTCCCGGCACTAACTCAATACGAAACTCTACAGATCAGTCTGGTGGCAATCCCAGTAAGTCATCAGGAAACACGTCAGGATATTCATTAACCACTGGCACATCCTTAAGGTTTTTCCATTCTTTCTTGGTATTCAAGACACAAGCCAAGTAGCATTGGCAACCTTTACTTAAATGTTTCTGAGCCTTAGCCACCGAAATCACCGCGACTTCCCTTTTACGTCTATCCCCATACACAAATATTTCTTCGCCTTCCGACGTGAACAAACGAACAATTCTTTTAGCACAAGCAATAGTGGCAAGATTATTGGCCAACCAACCCATGCCAACTATTATATCAAATTCTTTAGTGTCTATGGGGACAAGGTCGATATCAAAATTATGTCCATCTAAGGTCAGCACACAGTCATAATATATTTGGGTGGCACAAACTGATTTCCCGCTTGCCACATCAACAGATAGAGGGAAAGGCATCAAAGAAGGTACAACATCTAACTTTCAGGCAAATGCTTTAGAAATAAAAGACACACTTGCACCGGAATCAAACAATACTACAACAAGTAAAGAATTCAAAAGAAAAGTACGGTCACGACATCCGGTACATCTTGCGCCTCGGCAGCTGTGATCTGGTAGACTCTAGCTTGAGGCTTAGGCGGATTCCCCTTTGATTGGGAGGAACCACTAACATAACTAGGCTTTGCAAATGAGCCTTTACTTTCAGACGCCGCTGACTTCTTTTTCGGGCAATTCCGAGCGAGGTGGCCCACCTGGCCACATTCATAGCACGCATCACTTCATTTGGGGCACGCAGGACGTATGTGTCCCTCTTCTCCACATCTATGACAAACAATAGGAGACAAACATTCCCCATGATGAAGCTTCCCACATGGTTACAGGTAGGCACCGAATTCGAAAACTGAGATTTGGACTGAGAGTTGTTGTGGGAGCCCGCAGATTTCTTTGAGTGTCGAGATGATTGGGAATGTGAACGAGAGTCCACGTTCTTTGAGAAGGATTGTTGAGGTTGTTTAAACGTCCCTGGCGAAGACTCAACCTTTGCTTTCTTCGATCCCGCCGATTCATGTTCCCTACGGAACAATTCATATTCTCGGAGTCGTGCATACTCCACAGCTTTCTCAAAAGATTCGACTGCGCGAACCGTCACCATCTCGCTAATCTCACTCCGCAGTCCCTCGACAAAACAATCAGTCTTTTGCTTTTCATCAGCAATCACTGACCCCACAAATATCACCTTCGAGTTGAACTCGATCAGATAATCGTCCACCGATAAGTCTTCTTGCTGAAACGTAAGGAAGTCTCTTTTTATTTTCTGCACCGCAACTGCCGGACAGAAATGTTTGTCGAACCTGGTCTTGAACTCTTCCCAGGTCATCTTTGCCACAGCATCTAAACCCACAATCTCGACTTCTGAATCCCACCAAGTCAAGGCAGGACCAACGAATTGTGCAGCCGCGTACTGCACCTTCTTTTCATTACCGACATCAGTTACTCGGAATAGTTTCTCAATTGCCTTGATCCAAACCAAGGCCTCAGTAGCAGTTATTCCGCAAACTTCTTAATTAGACTTTGATTCAGTACAAGATTATTGATTTATACTCTGATCAATTCAAATCAGTTAATCTTAGGTAGTTACATTTAGATCCTGACAAGCGGTATCAGAGCCACAGGTCGTTCTTTGTTTTTCAAAGTCGAAAGCTTTCTTTTAACAATTTTAATTTTCTGCAATGGAATTTGATAATAGCAGTAGTGGATCTGGGCAAGGACTCAAAGTGCCTATGATCAAGCCCACTGAGTTTGAGATGTGGAAACTCAGGATTCAACAGCATATTCAATTCATTGATTATGCCATATGGGAAGCTGTTGAATTTCCTCCTGCAGTTGATCCTGAACTTGATGCTGAGGGCAAACCCATCAAAAATCCTCCAAAAACTGAACTTCAAAGAAAGGCTAGAATGAATGAAGTGAAAGCTCTTACACTTCTACAAATAGCCATTCCTAATGCTTATCAACATCATTTAAAAAGTTTTATACTGCTCATTCTCTTTGGATTGCTTTAGAGAAAAGATTTGTTCGGAATGCCAGTACCAAGAGAAATCAAAAGGATCTTTTGAAACAGCAGTATGAGAACTTTTCTGGTGGCAAGAATGAAAACCTTACTCAAATCTTTGACAGGTTCAACAAACTGATAAGTGAATTGGAAAGTGCAAAAGTCAGCCTGGATCAAGATGAGGTCAACAGAAAGTTCCTTAGATCTCTTGGAGAAGAGTGGACAGTCTATGCTGCTCAATGGAGAACAAAAGACACTCTTGATGAAATAGAACTGGATGATCTGTACAACAGTCTGAGAGTGTTTGAAACTGAGATTGACACTACAAAGAAATCTTTTTCTTATAATCACAACACTGCTCTTCTGTCATCTGAAAAATCTAATTGTAGTGATTCCTTTTCAGGTAGTGATGGTAACCCTACTGAAGCTCACTATGAGGCTTTTATTGCCAATGATGGAGTGTTTGCTCTAAATGCTGAAGATCTAGAATAGATTCATCCAGATGACCTAGAATAGATGGATCTGAAATGGCAACATGCAATGCTGACCATGAGGGCCAAAAGGTTTCTGAAAAGAACTGGCAGAAACAACTTTCAAGCCAGAGCAGAAGGCAAACCAGCTTTTGATAAATCAAAAGTTGAGTGTTTTAAATGTCACAAACTTGGTCACTTTGCTAGAGAATGCAGATCTCAAGGTCAACAGCCATCAAGACCTCAGCAGACTAATCAGACTTCATCATCAGAAGCACTTGTCTCTCAAGAATACAATGTGTTTGACTGGAGTGATCAGACAGAGGAAGAATTTCAAAATCAAGCTCTAATGGCAGAAACATCAAATGTCACCTCCACTGAACTACCATCTGAGGTAAATTCTAAACTTTGCTCTCAAACATGCAAAAATATGGTTAACAAGTATAGAGATCATAATGAGAGCATGTGTAAAACTCTAGCTAAGATGGAAAAAAGGAGATATGAATACATGTAGGCCATAGAAGATCTTGAAAAACAGATCAATGACTATAAGGATAAAGAGATTCAAATGGGACATGATAGAACATATCATGAGTGGGAGAAAAAGGAACTGAATAAGAAAATAGAATCCCTAAATAAAAATTAGAAGAGACTGAACAAAAGGTGTTAGAGGCTAATAAGAAACTAGAATCTGTCAATATAGATCTAGGAAACTTCAAATTGGCAAATCAAAAGCTGGAACACCTAATGGAAGTCCAATTTACAGATAGGGTGAAATCTCAGCTCAATCCCAAAGAAGGTATAGGATACAGAGCCACTCCACCTCCATACAACAACAAATACATTCATCCAATGAGTGAAGTTGCTGATAGGATTGTTAATGAACCATTAGATAAGTGTATGACCACTGTAGATCCTATCCTTGAAAACAGTCCTGAATCTAAAGAAGATCTGATTCAAAATAGAGACTGTGAGTGCACAGGAGTTGAGAAAGAACACAAAACAATGAGTGCACCTATAGCAATCCAAATCCCCAATAAGAAAGGAAAAGAGAAGATGAGTGTATGCAATGCTGCTCCACAGGTTTCTGTACCTTCTAACTGTAATACTGCATCTTCATCAAAGAATAATAAAAAGGGTAAAAATGTTCCAATCTGCACATGCCAAAAGCATGGTGTTCAAAAGTTTTGCAAACAGCAGCAGGTAAGGGGAAATCAAAGGAACAAGAACCAGATATTGTCCAATAAAACTGGTTCTCCAATCCAAACAGTCAAAAAATGCTTCCATTGTGGCAGGAAAAATCACTTGGCCAGGGATTGCTTTTATAAACCATCTGTTGCAAAACAGACTGTGATTCATAAAAAGACAAACTCTCAAAATTCAAAAAATTCAAAGGCCAAACCTCCTACTGCATCAGTTCCTAAGAAAACAGTTGATCACAGGTTCTCAAAAATAACTAAGAAACAGTCCACACACCAAAAACAAGTTTTAGCTAAACCAAAATTAAATTTTAAACAAATATGGTGTGTTAAATGTAAAAACTCAGGTGAACCTGTTGATACAAATGTTGAAACAGCCAAGTCTAAAGTTGAGACTTCTAGTGCAAATTCTCAAGTTGTTAGCACTACAGACTCAGTTCAGACTATTAGGCTCAAAATTGGGACTGGTAATGGATCATCTGAGACTGTTATTGAAAAGAATGGACAAAATACCTGGATACCTCATGTGATAACTAAGTACTCTCCACAAAATCCATCAGTGGATCTCACTAAGTATAAGAAATCAAAGACAGTGTTTAGTTATGTAAATGCACAAGGACAACCCAAAACCAATTTGGTTTGGGTTTACTCCACTACTAACTAAGCTTTTATTTGTGCAGAGCAACCACAGGTCACCACATAAAACAAGATGACATTTGGACAGTGGATGCTCTAGGCACATGACAGGCAATTCTGAATGCTTGTCAAATTTCAAAGGCTTTGAAGGAGGTTTTATTGCATTTGGAGGAAATTCCAAGGGAGCTAAGGTCACAGGTAAAGGTACTGTCAAGGCAGGCAATATGCTTTTTAATGACGTTTTGTATGTTGAACAGCTGAAGTACAATTTATTAAGTGTGTCTCAAATCTGTGATAAACAAAATATTGTTGTCTTCACAGATTCTGAGTGCATTGTTCTTTCAAAGGATTTCAAAATACCTGAAAATCTTGTTTTACTCAGAACACCAAGAAAGGACAATGTCTACTGTTTGGACACATATCTTTTATCCAAATCAAGTACTTTAAGCTGTTTGATATCCAAAGCATCATCAAATGAGTTTGCTCTTTGGCATAGAAGGATGTGTCACATGAACTTCAAATCCATGAATGTTTTAGTCAAAAAGAACTTGGTAAGAGGCTTACCACAAAAGGAGTTCATATGTGATGATCATTGTGTAGCATGTCTTAAAGGCAAGCAACACAAAACTTCTCATAAGGCCAAAGAAGTAAGTTCAATCTCATCTGCTCTTCATCTGCTTCATATGGATCTATTTGGTCCAACATCTGTTTTGAGTTTGAATAAAAGGGCTTACTGTTTAGTCATTGTTGATGATTTCACTAGATTTGCTTGGGTTTACTTTCTTAGGTCTAAATATGAGACTGCTGAGCTAATTAAGTCATTTATTCTTAAGATAGAAAATCAATCCAACTCAAGAGTCAAGGTGATAAGACCAGACAATGGAACTGAGTTTAAAAACCATATCCTAAACAATTTTTGTGAGTCCAAAGGTATTGCTAGGCAATATAGTGCACCAATAACACCACAGCAAAATGGTGTAGCTAAAAGAAAGAGCAGAACTTTAATTGAGGCTGCTAGAACCATGCTAGCTGATTCAAAACTGCCAATGACCTTTTGGGCCGAAGCAGTCAATACCGCCTGTTATGTTCTAAATAGGGTTCAGGTTGTTCAATCACATGGGAAAACTCCATATGAGTTATTCCATAACAGACTTCCCCTAATAGCCTTTTTCAAATCTTTTGGCTGTCCTTGTACCATTCTTCACACTAAGACTCACTTAGGGAAGTTTGAAAGTAAGGATGAAGAAGGTTTCTTTGTAGGATACTCAACTCAAAGCAAAGCCTATAGAGTATATAACAGTGTGTCTAAAAGCATTGAAGAAAGTGTCAATGTTGAATTTAATGAAAATAATGCAAATGTCAAAGGCACTGGTCCTGATTGGTTGTTTGATTTAGATTCACTAACAAATTCTCTGAGCTTTGTTAAGTATACTGCAGAATCTGATGAACACAGGATTGAAGCTGTCAATGCAAATTCTCATGCTGGTAGCACAAATGATCAAGCTGTTGGCACAAAGTTTAAAACTGCTGCAGATTCAAATAAAGGGGATGAGTATACAGTTATACCACTTCTGTCTTGTGACCCTCCAGGGGTTCTAAATGATCAACTTGATTCAAATCCAGACAATGAAGTGTAACTCCCAAGTCCTGAGAGAACAGTTCCAACACAAAGGGAAACAGTCCCAGATTCAAGTCAAGCTGTTCCAGAAGCTGAACCATCAACTGGTCCTGATGGAGATGATACAAACCTTGGATCCTCTTTTCAGACAGATAGAGAGCCTACACTCAGGGTTCACAAGTATCATCCTCTCAATCAAATAATGGGTGATCCATGTACACCTGTGCAAACAAGGACAATGGTTCACAAGTAGACTGCTGTTGTTGAACCAGCAGTTCCTGAATTTAGTCTAGCTGCATTTAAACATGCGTGTTTCATGTCTCAGCTAGAACCTAAAAAGGCATCAGAAGCTTTGAAAGATTCATCTTGGATTGAGGCAATGCAGGAAGAGCTTCTACAATTCAAGATTCAGAATGTATGGACACTTGTTGATCTTCCTAAAGGTAAAAGAGCCATTGGTACAAGATGGGTGTTCAGAAACAAGAAGGATGAGAGAGGGATAGTCATCAAGAACAAAGCAAGACTAGTAGCACAAGGGTACACTCATGAGGAAGGAATAGACTATGATGATGTCTTTGCTCCAGTGGCAAGAATTGAAGAAGAGGTCTATGTATGTCAACCTCCTGGATTTGAGGACTATAAGTATCCAGATAGAGTCTACAAACTAGATAAGGCCCTCTATGGACTCCACCAAGCCCCTAGAGCATGGTATGACACTTTGTCATCCTACCTTCTACAGAATGGATTCAAGAGAGGTACTCTGGACAAAACATTATTCATAAAGTCTATCAAATCTGAGATTCTGCTTGTACAGATATATGTTGATGATATCATCTTTGGGTCAACCAAAGACAGTCTGTGCAAAGAATTTGAGGCCTTAATGCACAAAAAGTTTCAAATGAGTTCAATGGGAGAACTCACCTTCTTTCTAGGATTGCAGGTCAAGCAGAAGCCCACAGGACTCTTCATAAGTCAATCAAAGTATGTTAAAGACATACTGGAAAAGTTTGGGTACAAAGATACCAAAGTTGCAAGTACTCCTATGGATCCTCACAAGCAGCTTCATACAGACAAAGATGGAATAGATGTGGACATTAATCTATACAGATCTCTTATAGGATCTCTTATGTATCTAACATCTTCTATACCTGATATTATGTTTGCTGTTTGTGTTTGTGCTAGGTTTCAATGTTCTCCAAAGGACTCTCATCTCGTTGCTGTTAAGAGAATCTTTAGATATCTCAAAGGCCAACCACATTTGGGCCTCTGGTATCCTAAAGACTCTCCTCTTGAGTTAATAGCCTATTCTGACAGTGATTATGGAGGATGCAACATTGACAGAAAATCCACAACTGGTAGATGTCAATATTTGGGAGCAAGATTGGTCTCTTGGCAATGCAAAAAGCAAACAACTGTCTCCACTTCATCTACTGAAGCAGAATATGTAGCAGCTGCAAGTTGCTGCTCCCAAGTGATGTGGATTCAGAATCAACTGAGAGACTATGGTATGAATTTCCTATCCACTCCCATTTATATTGACAACTCAAGTGCAATTAGCATTGTACAAAATCCAGTGAAATTTCTAAAAACCAAGCATATAGACATTAGATTTCATTTTATAAGGGACTGTAATGAGAAGAAATTAATCCAAGTTACCAAAATTCATATTGATGATCAGTTAGCTGATCTATTTATAAAACCATTTGATGTAGGAAGATTCACCTTCCTAGTATCAAATATTGGCTTGGTTAATATGGATTAATTTGTTTTTCTTTGTTTTCTCTTATGAAAATTATACATATGCTTGATTAAGGGGGAGTCATTGTTTCATTAGCAGTCGCCTAATTTTCAACTAACAGCTTGAGTAAATTCTCAAGCTGCTAGTTCATTTTCTCGGACTGTTAGTTGTTTCACATGATCTGTCAAAGTGTGCAGGGTAATATGGTAATTTCCATAAGTGTGTGCGCGGGATTAGATATTTTCAAAACCTTTAAAGGTTCCAGTTTCGTTCTATTGTAACTACCAGTTGCAAAATATCTTCCACAACCCTTTTCCGGTTCTCTGAGCAATTCCCACGCACATCACTGAAACCCTAATTCATCAATCATCAATGGAGTTCGTCAAAGTACACAATTGTTTACCCTACTCTCTAAAACACGCTGATCTTGCCCCATTCCACGACATGATGGACTTCCTTCGAAGTTCCCATATCCATCATGCCCTTACTATCAATCCCACTATCTACATCTCTCATATAGAACAGTTCTGGAACCATGCCTCCCTCAAAACCGTTAATGGAGTCACATCTCTGACATCCAAAATTGGTGGCAACACTGTTTCTATCACTGAGGAGATCATACGCCAACACCTGCATCTTCAAGATGCCTCAGGTATTTCAGACTTATCTCTTACTGCTCTACATAACGGTCTTCATGCTATTGGATATAGGGGCCCTGCTGAATCTTATACTTTCTTTAAATCAAATTTTGCCCCTAAATGGAAGTATCTTGTACATATTATTCAGCAATGTATAAGCCCAAAAAGAACTGGTTGGTCAGAATTTTCATCAAATATAGCCACTGCCTTAGTGTGTTTATCAACGGGCCAACAGTTCAATTTTTCTAATATGATTTTTCAGGGTATGCTAAGGCATCATGCCCTAAAACATGGGAAATTTTTTATGTATCCTAGATTTTTGGCTGAAATTATTGCAAGAACTTGCAGTAATTTCAATATACATAAAAGGATTCATGTTTCCCATAGGCACTCTTTACCTTCAATAAAACGTCTTCTAAAACCAAGTGCCAATGTTTTGACTGTTGATGTCTCATTGCCTTCTGCAATGTTGGGCATCATTCCAAGAAACAGAGGAGAGGGTCTTGAGCAGGCTCAGCCTAACATTACTGCTTCACCCCCAGGACCCCAACCCACTCCTCATGATACTCAAATGCCTTCTGTTTCTATTGTTAAGCCCACATCCCCACTCAAATTATACAAAAGGAAAAGAGGACCAGGAGCTCCTTCCTCCTCAGCCCTCTTACAAGAGCCAAATAACCCTGTGCAGGAGGACACTTCTGCACAGAATACCCAAAGGGCACCCATTGAGGACACTCCCAACCTCAATCAGGAGGTGGACATTTGAACAGAGATTGTCCATATGGGTTCTGTGGCTGACACTACTGTTGCTTCTGCACAAGAGGCACAGGATAGTGCCAACATCAATAAGACCACACCCATGGAAACAGAAGGCGTGCAAGCACCATCTGGAAGTCCCCAGTACCAAGAACAGAGGGGCCCAGAGGTTTCTACTTCTGGTATTCATGCCAGTGATAGATCACAAGCACCACATTCGTTTGCTGATCTTGAGGCTAGTCTGCAACTTATGCTATTGACGGATCCTAAGCTGCAACCTGTTGTAGCAATGTTGGAATACCATCAGTCCATCATTGTTGCACAGGGGGCACAAATTATTGCACTCAGACAGACAGAAGCTGCTCAAAACCAAAGAATGGATTATCTCCACAAAGGGTTCACCCTCTGTGGAAATAAGATCATTAAATTAGAGCAACTGATTCGAACCCAATTGGCAAAGGTTGTAGGTCCTCCTGACCAAACCAATGCTTCCAAAAAGTGGGAGAATCAGGAGATCCCTCAATCAGTCCAACCAGCTCCAACAGTCCAAGATTCTAGGCTAGCAGTCCCAACAGCTTCTCAAGTTGTTAGCCTAGAAACTCAAGTTGCTCCTACAAGAACAACTGGGGTTGTTATCAGAGAAGGAATTCAGGCTCCCATCAGTACAGTCCAAGCTACATCTTCTGCTACCAAGGATAAGGGCAAGGGTATTCTCATTGAGTCTCCAAAGCACAAATTTTCTTCTAGAGAAGCCCAGATTGCCTATGATGCTGAAATTGCCAGAAAAATAGCAGAAGAACAAGATCAGGCTCTAGACTAGCAAACCCAGGCCCCAATGCAAGATGATGAAACCTTAGGTGATTACCTAAGAGGGTTTGTGGTCAAGCAAAGTGAAAGGAAGAGGAAAATGCCAACAGGGCATTCAAAGGCTGAGCATAGAAGATTCTTGATCGATTTTGCCTTTTCAGCTGGCATTCCAAAGAAGATGGCTCAGTCCATGAGCACAGAAAGGCTACAAGACATCCATGATAAAGAGATGGATAAACTTATATAATCAAGGATCAAGCTGGTGAAAGTGATACTGCTCCTTCTGGTCAAGCTGCTGCTTCTATTCCCCAATCAGATACAATTTCACAGGCAAAGCTTGATCAGGTTAAAAGGGTGCTGTTTGAGCATCAGCTGCAGAAAGTAATGGAGATTGAAAAGACCCTCGACCAGCATGATTTCTCTGAACCTCTTATTACTTACTGGTATGCTAAGCCAATGGATAACATTGACTTAAGATATCATTTTGTAGTAAGAAGAGAAACTGGTCCTGAGGAAGAATATAAAAGTATGATGCATATAGTCCAAGGGATGACCAGAGATGAGCTCACAAGAATGCATAATGTTGGGTCTGTGACCCACGTCAGATCCTCTCTTCCACAGGTCAAGCAGGCTATCAAAGACCTAAAAAGCATTTTTGATCCTGAGTCTATAAGGAAAGATATAGAAGATGCCAAGGAGATGAAGATTGCACAAGTTGATCTGTTTGTCAAATCAAAGACTTACAGACTCAGATTTGCAAATGGATCCGGTATGTTCTTCAATTTTGAATTTTATGATCTTCCAAAGGCTCTGTTACTTCAGATGAGATCAGTGAGAATATATTGTGATAGAGAAGATCTGAAGAAAGAATTTTTGAAGGCAGTCAATCAAAAACTTGCACAGTTGCAAGTTTTTGAAAGCCTTGGTTTGTAAATAACAGTTTACTTGTTTTATTTCCTTATTTGTATAGAACTTAAAGTCTTATGTAAAGAATTTAAGTTAGGGGGAGATTGTTGGGAAATATTCTAAGTAGTTCAAACTGTTAGATAGATTTCTCAGACTGTTAGTAGATTTTCTATGTAAGTACAAAGTTCATGCTGTTAGTTGAAGAAGTTCGAGCTGCTAGTACAAAAGTTCAAGCTGCCAGAATAAATTTACTCAAGCTGCTAATTGATTCAAGCTGCTCAACAGTTTCATAAACAGAAAGTGCTGATATTCAGGAAGAGATATTTACACGAAGATTCCAGCATATCTACTATCAATGAAGTCAGAGTCCTTCAAGGAAACAAATCAGAAAGCATTATAAATACATAGAATAGGTTTTTCTATTGTATTAAGTTTCTGCACGTTCAAGTTTGTAATTGCTTTTTGTTTAAGTTTTCATAAGCCTCTAAGGTTGTAAAACCTTAAGAACAATTTGTGTTCTTCATCTAATCAAACAGATTAGAGGTGATTGTAATCATTCAGTTCAGCAATACAATCAATTTTTATTCATTCATATTTATATGTTATGGATTCTGAAAGCTTTTATTAAAATAATTAAGTGTTATTCCGCAAACTTCTTAATTAGACTTTGATTCAGTACAAGATTATTGATTTATACTCAGATCAATTCAAATCAGTTAATCTTAGGTAGTTACATTTAGATCCTGACAAACACCCATACAACTAATACGAGTCTTTCGTTACCATTAAACAATAATTTATACAGAGTTCTTGCGGAAATACAGTCAAATTAAAACTTTTAAAATAATTGGTTAACCATCAACATGATTCCGAACCCTTTTCATACAATACAACAGAGTGTCGGGAATCACGAAATAATGTAATTAGGGTTGTAACGTTAAATCATTTATAGCTACACACGAATTAACAATCTATAATTAATTCGAGTCCAAAATGGAAGTCAACTACTCCCACCCCAAGCATCTACAAAATATGGAGCTCCTATCCATGCTATAATCGATGTCTAACAGTTTGGGGCAATCGGATCTTTGCCCTTATCAGTTCCTGAAAAGAAATATCAACTAACGGGTAAACAACAAAGTTGTTTAGTGATTTTCTAGATTAAAGTATCATGCGATATATGAATGATGCCATGCAATGCCATGAATTTAACTAACAATCTCAGGAGACCAACTAATGGCTAATAAGCTACCACATTGCGATTACCACACACAGGCTTACCGTACAATGGGTTTACAATCTACTGCTCGATTACCACAGACCGCAGGCTTATCGTTATGCAGTTTACAGTGATGTCATAGGATTACCACAGACCACTTGCTTATCGTTTTACAGGCAATAATGGTTACCACAGACAAGCTTACCATTATGATTCCGCTAGGTTACCACACGCACAGGCTTACCGTCTCAGCGGAGAAGTCAAACGAATGATTAATAACTTATCAACCGAGTGATAATATGACAATAATAATGTATGTGATGGCAAAGCATGTAAATGACAAGAATGAATACGAAAGCAATAACATACAATTCATGATATGCATACAAATACATTAATGCTAGAACTCACAGTGGTGTACAACAAGCTCTTGGCCTCGAAACCGAGTTACAATCGTCAAAGTATGAGTAATAGTCTCCAAGTGACTTAACCCGTCAAACCCTACAGATAGGTTCATCATATAATATTTATAAGTCACACAACTTATAATTTCTTAACTTTGATCCGGATACATTAGTCGTAAGACTTCATTAATTTCGGCATTAAACTTCAATAATTATTTTGGTCTAATTATTCTTCATAATTGATGTCATAAACTATTATGGCGAAACATCCCATAATAATAATTAAAATTACAATTTCGGACCAAGGCCATCCGAAATTCGGGCCATCCGAGATCCATACTTAGTGATTTTTCAGAATATTTCAATGCTGAACTGCACTTTCTGTCTTACGGATTTAATGCCAAAAATACCAAAACTTTTCTATATTTATTACAAAGAGTTGCAAAATCATTCCCAACATATATGTGTGTGTGTGTGTATATATATATATATACATATACATATATATACATATACATAGACATATATATATATATATATATATATATATATATATATATATATATATATATATATATATATATATATATATATATATATATATATATATATATATATATATATATACATATATATATATATATATGGTGAGGATAAAATGAGGACTGTGCTTAAAATGAGGACGGTAAGAACCAATGAAATTGCTAGAATTTGTGAA
Organism: Centrapalus pauciflorus; assembly: GCA_020465985.1. Taxonomy (NCBI): domain Eukaryota; kingdom Viridiplantae; phylum Streptophyta; class Magnoliopsida; order Asterales; family Asteraceae; genus Centrapalus; species Centrapalus pauciflorus. The sequence continues at coordinate 41,640 of JAANYP010008893.1, read as the reverse complement.
TCAACCAATAGGATTCAAGGTGACACTTTTGTAATTAATTAGAGTTTCATACCCCTTTAAAACATGTAGAGGGTAATTTCGTCATTTGTGCACCATTATATTTTTGGCAAATATATACTATTAATTAGGTAGGAATCAGATTTATTCACGGATTTGGGGGGTTTGAGAGGCGATTCACAGCGGCACAGAGGCTTGCGATTCACGGCGTCACTGATGGGATGCGATTCACTGCGGCTCTGGTGGTTTGCGGTTCACGGCGGCTCTGGTGGTTTGCGGTTCATGGGGGCACTGGTGGTTTGCGATTCACGGTGGCACTGGTGGTTTTGCGATTCACAGCGGCTCTGGTGGTTTGCGATTCACGGCGGCTCTGGTGGTTTGCGATTCAAGGCTGCGCTGGTGGTTTGCGATTCACGGCGGCGCTGGTGGTTTGCGATTCACGGCCGCCCTGGTGGTTTGCGATTCACGGCGGTAGGTTGATGAATCACGTGTTTCAGGCGACGGACAGCAGAGCAAGGAAGAGCGGAGGTAGGTGGTTCACGGCTGTAGAGAGTGAGGAGCAGGGGTGTGGTTCACGGCGACATGCATTGAGTAGGTGTGTGGTTCACGGTAGTTGACGCTTAGACGGTAGTTGACGCTTAGACGGTAGTTGTAGACGACGGTTCACGGCGGTGCACGGTGTGTAGGAGAGTATACGGTCAGAGTGGGGATTGTGGAGTGGTTCACCGTGAGTTTGGAGTCCAAAGTGTTGGTTCACGGCGGGAGGTTTTTAATTTCGTTTACCATTCAAATAATGATTCACAACTTTTCTTGTTTCTCAACACACATACAGTCACAAATATTTCTTGGTTGTGAACATTCAAAAATATGATTCACGATGACAACAATGTGCATATTTATTCATGAATGATCGATGAGGGCATGTTTACAATAAAAGACGATGTGGTTCACAATGTTCAAAGCATCACCAAAATTAAAATATATTATATACAATGTTTCAAAATTGATGAGAGAATGTTACAATTAAAAATTATCGACTAATTATAAATCGATGAGGGCATATACAATTAAAAAAACGTGCACATGTAACAAAATGAAAACCAAGAAAAATTGTGATTCATTCATGGGTATCGACATATTGGATGATGCACAATTGCGGAATCTTGATAAACGAAACAAATCATGATATTTATAAATAAAAACAACTAATTTAATAAAAATACGATTTTTTATTTTTTTTTTATTGAGATTGTGTTGAAAATCTTACAAAATAATAAGAAAGATATATTCAATTTGGGTTATCAATTTTGAAATTGATATTATATTGACTGATGATATGGTTGGTGATTTGAAAAAATTTTCAACATATATGTTGACCGAGATTTTGAGAGATTTGTAGAATTTCATTTTTTTTAAATAATAAACTTAATCATGTTACCATATGTAATAATCAATTAAATGTCTATAATGCTCTTCAAGGAGAGAAAAGAATATTGTTTATGTGGCGATTTTTCATTGGTTCTTACCGTCCTCATTTTAAGCACGGTCCTCATTTGATCCACTCCCTATACATATATATATATATATATATATATATATATATATATATATATATATATATATATATATATATATATATATATATATATAGATTTGGGTTCAAATGAGTACCACTAGTTTTGCGGAGTACCGGAGGTACCTCGCTTAAAATAATTTTTTTTTGAAATTTTTTTTCATAATCATGTTTAAATTAATAATACAAGACTACTTGCAAAAAATCACACCTAAACACACACTAGAACTATGTGAAACGTGCGTGTTCACATGAAGTGTGCTGTTGTGAACGTGTGTTCACAACTAAGCATGTTCACATAAATTTTTTCACGTTCACATGACTTTTAAGATGATAGAAAATATAAATGTATATATTTTTTTACGAATAGCCTTATATTATTTGTATCTAAATGAATATGAAAAAAATTCAAAAAAAAAAACTTTTTTTCGGAGCAAGTTCACGTCTGAAACCCGTGTGTTCACAGGTACTCATGATACTCTGCATTTTTTAGGTACTCACACGAACCATATTCTATATATATACCGTGAGTACCTGTGAACACACGGGTTTCAGACGTGAACTTGCTCCGAAAAAAAGTTTTTTTTTTTGAATTTTTTTCATATTCATTTAGATACAAGTAATATAAGACTATACGTAAAAAATTATATACATTTACACTTTCTATCATCTTAAAAGTCATGTGAACGTGAAAAAATTCATGTGAACATGCTTAGTTGTGAACACACGTTCACAACAGCACACTTCATGTGAACACACACGTTTCACATAGTTCTAGTGTGTGTTTAGGTGTGATTTTTTGCAAGTAGTCTTGTATTATTAATTTAAACATTATTTTGAAAAAAAATTCCAAAAAAAAATGATTTTAACGAGGTACCTCCGGTACTCCGCAAAACTAGTGGTACTCATTTGAACCCATATATATATATATATATATATATATATATATATATATATATATATATATATATATATATATATATATATATATATATATATATATATATATATATATATATATATAAACCCATTTTTAACCACCAAAACATCATTTTTATCTTTTTAGATAACCTAGGGTTCATATGAACTCAAACTTGGGTTTTTGAGATAAACCCACCAAAATACATAAAAACTTGCATAATATACTTTTAAAGAATGGATCTAACATATTCCATCATTTTCTTTCAAGATCTATCCATTTCTAAGAGTTTTCCATAAAACTCATTTTTACCATCAAAACATTATTTCATCCTTTTTTTGAATCATCAAGAGTTCATAAGGACTCCATTTCAGGTTTTGAGCTAAAACCCACCAAATACATTAAATCTTGCATAATAAAGGATGAATCTAACATATTCCATCATTTTTTTTCAAGATCTGTCCATTTCTAAGAGTTTTCTATAAAAACCCATTTGAGTTCTCATCTTTTTCATATGATAATAATGGAGAGAAGAAGATAATGGAGAGAAGAGAAAAGTAAGAGATTTACAGAAATAAGAGTTGGTACCTCTTGGATCTTTCCAACCGTAAAAAGCTTCCAACAAAATTTGGATTTTTGTTTTCTTCTTCTTCTTCTTCTTTAAATTTCTTTCTTTTCCCTCTTCTTTTTTTTTTGAAGTAGACGAACAACTCACACACGGCGTGAACATAAAGCAAAGGAAAGTTTCCTTTTTCCTTTTTTTTCCTTATTAATCCTTATACTTTTCAATATTTACCATTTAGACCTTACAATTATTTCCATTTCTTTTAAGATCCCTACTTCATAAATCAATACATTATTTATTATAATTTAAACAACCATTTATTTATATATCACAATATTAATTAATATTCCGAATTTGTATTTCTTTACAATAAATATTAATTATCGATTAAATAATCGGGTCGTTACACACTCATCAGTTGTAGTGGTATTTTTGTACTTGGTGATAGTTGATGTATCCAAATTTCAAGTAGCTTGTAATTATACATGAAATACTTAAGCTTTCATATACAAACTGAATCAGGAAATTTGGACGCCGTGTGAACGGGTCATGCCTGATTTTCTTTTGACTTATATTAGTTTATGATTTAGGCTTAAATTCCCTGTAAATCTTGATTAATCTAATGAAATTCAATTAAATATTATATTATGTTGAAATGAATGGTTCAATTACAATCCATAACCTGCAAAAAAAGAATGCATTAGAAACAGTAAGACCTTACCTCAACTTGTATATAATGTAAATAAACATATCGTGCAAACTTTGATGTTTTTGTTAACTTCTTCTTTATACCAGGACAGAGCTCACCTTCCCATAACAAAGTTTTCATTCTTTGCTTGTAACTCCTCTCCATTACAAACATTCTGATTTCTAACATTGTTATAGTTAGTTTTCTCCTTGCATCCATAATGATAGAGTTAAAACTCTCACTCATGCCATTCTCTACAACCTTACATGCTCTATCAGTCTCAAAAAAAGCCCTACACTATGTGTTTGGGTCCGTCTAAAGTAAGTATTCATAAGCCTCTAAGCTCTTGAATTTTATTTATTCCATGGAACCTTCAAAGTCTTGTCTGACAGTCGACTTGCATGCAAATTGAAAGTAGTTCCTTAACTCCACACCACTATGCTTCTTTTTGAAATTAGCATATATGTGCCTAGCATATTGTCTATGCTCGGCATATGGAATCTGTTCTTTTACTGCTTTAATGAGACCCTTGAATACGATAAAACATTGATGAATAAAACATAATCAAAGAATTAGTAATTCAATAAAATTTAGGTAATGAAGCTACCTTATGTTGATCTGAGATTAGTGTGAGCCCAGCACCATCTTATAGTTCAAGATCATCTATTAAGTCATCAATAAACCACTTCCAATTTTCATTGTTCTCAATATCAACAACACCCCATGCTATTGGATAAAAATAATTATTTACATGTCGACCTATAGCTGATAGCAGTTCCCCTTTACAAACACCCTTTAGAAAGCATCCATCTAAACCTATCACCCTTCTACATGATTTCCATCCTTCTTTTTGAGCTTTGAAGCAAACATAAAACTTGCTAAACATTGTGTTACCATATGGTTGTGCAATAACTCCCACCTTGGCTATGCTTCCTAGATTTGATCTCAAGATCTTATGCGCATAATCTCATACCTTACCATGGTGTTCATGTAATCCACCCTCCAATTCGTCCAATGCAATTGACTTATCCCTGAAACACTGTGATTGACTACCTTAATAAGAACTTGTCCATGATTTCAACTTGCATATCTTTCAACTTAATGTACATATTTTTAACCAACTCCCATAAATACATCTTAGCAAGCCATGACGAAGACACCAACGATCCAAAGTTGTAGTTCCTACTGCATTGGTGATTATCATTTAAAGATTTGATGTGAAATGAGTCCTCATTTTGCATTTTAGATTCCCCTAATCTAAAAGGACACGTAATCCCTTCTTTTTTCCTGCCACACCTCAATAAAAGTCTATTTGTTTCATTTTTAACATAACACAAATTGTATCCATTCGTCACAGCATAACATGTCAAACAAAATTTCAGTTGTTTATGGTTATCATAAATTTCCCCAAGTATTGGTTTCATTCCTTTCCAATCTTTGTTGGGATCAAAAACAGGAAAAAAATGTGTCAACTTACCTCTACAATCACCTTCCTCGTTATTGTTTTGCTCATCTTCACCTAATCCCTCTCCTAATATATTTTTTTTTCACTCCATCACTATCCTCTATGTTGTTAAAAGTTGTAGGACCAACTTCACACAGTCTATTCAAGAAAGGATCAGTTGATGTTTGGCTAAAATCAGGTACATCATTTTCACTCTCAACATCCATTGATACATAATCAAATAGCTCAACATAAGTTTCCTCTTCATAAGAAGGGTCACTAGAATCAGATACATTCTTCTTCATACTATCCTCCACTAAAAATTTTGTCATATCAGTTTCCTACTCATCTAGGTATATAGTCATCTTCTCCTTGTTCCTCAAACCATTTCAACAAATGTATTGAGATCCACATCACACTTCAACATCCTTAAACCCCCACAAAGTTTCTTACCAGGAACTAAGTAATAAAGGTTGAAGGTTACTGAATATGTCATATTTTGAAGACACTCCAGGAAACTAGCGTAATAAACATCTTCAAAGTCAAATTCCTCTGTTTTCACAAAACCAACAATATACTTAACAGGGGCATCACTAGGCGTATTAAAAATCCCACCATAATTAATTTCTAGTGTTAACTTATAAGATTTAGATGACGATGCCATCCTGTAAAAATTGATATTTGATGCTTAGTTCATGTCAATTCAAGGTTACGATGACGATAAATAATGTTAATATACACTTAAAGTGATGATTTCCACTTTGCAACAAAGATGCTTCCCACTTTGCAATGATGATGATTCCCACTTCGCAAGGCTTACGCTACCTGATGCTTCCAGTCCAGTCTCTTCGTCTTTAACGATGTTTCGATACTTAGACTTCTAAAGATGTATTATTTTAGGTTAGGGTTGATGGAGATAAGTAGTAAAAGGTTAATATTACTGTTTATAATGACACGTATGATTTATATCCGGTAATTTGTCTGTTACAAGTTAATTTAAAAAAAAAACGGGTTTTATAATAATTATGAGACATCCTCCTTTGATTAATGATATAATTGAAATCACCAGGATCAACAAATAACCATAACATTAACATGCAAATTAAATTGATAACTTAAAGCAGTTTTAAGTAGCTCCACGCTAAAGCAATAAAATGTATGTACTACAGTGACATAGTCTAACTATTACAACATCTTGAATTGTTTTAAAAACTTGAAATCCCAGCCCCAAAGCTATATCGTACATGTACCAAATAGCTTCTAAGGTCACTGAGAAATGAAATGATATGCCTAGGGGGAAGGTCCAGCTACACCTTTGCCTTTGCCTGAAAACATTGAAAGTCAACGGTTAAGCTAAAGCTTAGTGAGATAACATATTATATATTCAACAATTACTTCTTTACAAACTATTGTGAAAACGGGCAGTGCAAGCCCCATTACAAGTGAAAACCATGCAGTGCAAGCATGGGGTTTTGGCAGTTCAAAATGCTGATCGGGGATGTGTCGAACCTGACCAGGAAAGTGAATGGGATGATCAGTCCCCGACCGTGGCCTGCTGTCAGCCCCAGTCCAGGTCGCATCAGATTGTGAAGTAATAATCATGCAGTGCAAGCATGATGTATGAGATACACTTTCAGTTGAACGCTGGCTACATGTTTGTCACATGTCAAGTACGAGTGTGCATCATAACAATGAATCATATGTGTGTGCCAATTGATGTATATTGAACAACGTGAACATGCCATTGAAAATTAAAAAGTGAATGCAAAGACAAAAAATGTTCGAATAATAATCTATTACTCACAGTGATTTGTATAGTGTAAATTGGCTCTGAATCAATGTGTGTTAATCAACATCACAAAGATCCTGTTATGTCAATGTAATAGTGTATCAATATTAGTTTCTGCTTAAAATCTGAATTTTGAAATTTAAGTTGAAATGGCCCGAAATTCGGATTACAACCGAATTCAGATGCACCTGAAATTCCGGTGGTCTGAAATCCAGTACTTAGTAATATTTGAGCAGTAGTCCATCCGAAATTCGGATGACACCTTGGTCTGAAATTCGGAAGTATTCTCATCCGAAATTCGTGTCTATGACTTGTGAAATTTTGAAGTTTCCATCCGAGTTGTCTATGGTCCGAAATTCGCATGATCCGAAATTCATATGATCCGAATTTCGGATCATCCGAGATGTGTTCATCTGATCCGAGTTTCACACTTAGACGTTTTCTACTATTTTCCAAAATATACTTTTGGTCAGTTTCTATCTATTTGTACTGGAAACTATTCATATCAGCCTAAGTGTATTCTTTTAACACTTTTTAAAATAAAATATAACATGAATCTATCAAATCAGTCTATTTTATATCCGATTTCTTCACTGTCAAAGAACACACACTAAAACACACACTTAATTTTCAAAATCATACTTATAGTTCGAATTAGACGCTGAAAATTGGCATGTAACATCATTAACACTTGATTTTAACATAGCAACAATAATTATCAACATGCATTAAGATCAGATTCAGATTCTATGTTCATAGAAACCGAACACAATGAGCCTCAAAATCGTAAATTTGAGTAAGTATTACCTCAAATTGTACTTACTCAAATTTTTGTTTGCAGCAACTTTAGATCCGTATTTGCAACTTAATTCCAACTTTTCGACACTTGATTTCTAGTATTTATGTGTTCTTGATTTGTAAATAGAGAGAAGCCATGGGTTTCTTATAGAGAGAAGAGAGAGTATGGGAGAGTAGAGAGAGAGTGAATTTGCATAAATGAGCATTTATTCCCCTTTTATTTGTGATTTGCCTTATTTGCACATTTCACCCCTCAACTTTGTATTTTCTTCACTTAAAACATTTAAGTCGGTTTCTATTTGTTATGCTTGCTCAGAAAACAACAATGATAATTTCTCATCATCATTGTTATTTTTAAAATATTTCAATCGATGATTGTTATTTATTCTACCGATGACGATTCATTGTTGTTTGCTTGCTCAAAAGACAATGATGAGGATTCCTCATCATCATTTTTCATATTTAAAATGGTGAAAAAAACCGAAATAATAATTCCATTAATGCATTAAATTGAGTCTTAAATTGTAAATTACAAGTACTTAAAAGTAGAGATGTTACAAATTAGCCGGTTTACGGACTTAAAATGCAACAATATTGGTATAGGGACTTAATCGAAAAATAGTGAAAGTTTGTTGGTCTTTTGCATAATTTTCCCATAATTATTCCCTTCGTCTCAAATTAAGATTGTGTCCATAGCCATATTTAACGAGTGAAAGAAATGAAAATTAGAAAGAATCATGTTCTACAACTTCATTTAAGAAAGATTTTGCCTAATGTTTTTTCCTTCCAATACTGAGAAGAAAATGATGAAAATGTTTAGCTTCTTTTTCTATTCTTTCCATTCCTATCATTTTCTTTCTACTCTCTTGAACACAAAGTAAATGTCTATATTTCAATTTCCTTTTTAGTCCGTCCCAAAATAAATACAACATTCATAAATAAAAGCGTAAAATTTATGATTCTTAAAATGTCCTGGTCAAAAAATTGACTTTTTAAAAGTAATTAGTAAATAAGGTTAAAACTATATATAGTTTTATTAATTAAATGTTGTAACCATTATATTTTTTAGAAGTATGTTATTTTGTCTGGGTGATTTAGGTTCCAGTGAGTACCACCCATTATGCAGCGCACCAGAAGGTACCACCCTTAAAATTAGTTTTTTTTAAATTTTTTCATGAACATGTTTTAATTAACATTATGAAGATCATATGTGAATTTCACGCAAATCCGAACACTCTAAGTGCATGAAATCGCGCATCACATAAATGCACGTTCACATACATCCAACTATATGTATGTGTGAGTTCACATCATTTTTTACGAGCTCGGACATGTGAATATATGTGAAATTTACATATGATCTTCATAACGTTAACTATAACATGTTTATGAAAAAAATTTTCTAAAAAAGAATTTTTAAAGGTGGTACCTTCTGGTGCGCTGCATAATGAGTGGTACTTCCACGAACCATATTCTTGTCTGGGAATATTTATTTTGATACGAGAGAGTAATAAACTAGTTTAACACCAATATATTACAATGATAACTTCAATAACATTTTTTAAAACAAAACTATATAAAATTAAAATACAAAACTTACCATTAAATTAGATAGGCTTGACAAAAAAGCTCATCCCCGATAGGGAACCCGTAACTTGATCCCCATTTGACCGGGGATGAGGATGGGGATGGGGACGGAGAATCCCCGATTTAAAATAACGAGGATGAGACGGGAACATGGAACACTTTAATCCCCGACCCCGACCCAATTATATTTTATCTTTTAATATAAGTTATTATATATATTTATTATATATATGTAATGTATATGAATTTCCTATAGTTTAAATACTATTGTTTTATCTCTTTTTATTGATTTTATAAATCTTTTGCACATATTTTTTTTATTTTAGTTTTATCATAAATTATAAATTATACATGTAAATAACTTAAATAAGTTTGAATTGGTTTGTTATAAAGTTTATTTACATATCATTTTCTACTAAACTACTATTTATAGTTTAAACTGAATAATCTTTAAAGAGGTTTAAAAACTTGATTCCCCGATGGGTATCCCGGTCCCCGATTGAAACGGGGATGAGGATATAAACTTATTCCCCAACGGGGATGGGGTTTTGATTAAAAAGTTGGGACGAGGATTGGAAATGTGATCTCCGTCTCGTCTAGCCCCATTGTCATGTCTAAAATTAGATATGTTAAAACTTTCAATGCTCGTGACGTCTTACATTTTTATTATTATAATTATTTTTATGTATAAGTTATTTAAACATGGAGTTGACACGTAACATTTATGTGTTCACTTTTATTATATATAACCGATTTAGAATAGATAGTTAAAATAGAAATTAAAAACAGCAACTTATTAACTATTAAGATTAGATTGAAATATTAAATATTAAAAATAAAAATTGAAAAAGAATGACATGTATATGAAACAGAAGTTGATATTACTTGTTTATTATTATAGTTAGATAGAGTAATAACTAAACTCGTCTTTTGTCATTTTTTTAAATATCACTTTACATCTACATTTTAAATTTCTTCATTTTATAATTTTAAGCAACCTCTAAATTCAATTTTTTCTAAAATTTAAAACTTGAAATTAAATCTACTAAGTTTTGAATGTTTAAAAATTAAATTTAAACTTAAATTTATATACATGTATTATTATTATTATATTATTATCATTATTATTATTACTATAAGTTCAATATACTAAATAAAGTTCATTTATTTTTCTATATGTATAGTTATAATTTTAAAAAATACTTTTAGATTAAATCATATAATATATGAGTTAATAGACTACTATAATTATAAAATACTCAAAATTCTAGTGAGCACTTCTAGTAAAACAAATCTAAGTTTTCAGACATTAGTTATAAAACAACCATAGTTTTTTTAAAGATCATTTTGCACCCTAAAATCTAATATAGCATCTTGATGATTTTCACTCTTCTTTCTTTTCTTCGATCTTGACGATTTTCACTCTTCAAATGATATAATGTATAAAAATGAAAATAAATAAACTAAACAAGCGGATAAATAGACAACATCACTTATCGTATACTAGGATAGATTAGACTGATCTGGGTATCAAACTCAGAGACAATTGCTGTAATAATGATAATAAGCCGTCGAGTAATAATTAGCTATAGTCAAGATTGTGATTCAACACAATTACGATAACAAACACTCGATTAGAAAAGTTTTGGAAATGCAAATAAACAATGGTGATCAAATGAAATGTTCCGCCTAGACATCGGATGATAAAACATTAAACACGATTGGAATGAATATTCCTCACAAAGATTAAACGAATCCAAAAATTACAATCACAAAGATCATTCAAATGTGATAATATTCCTCAAATTCGAAAATGTATGCTAATTTAGTAAAAATACTACTCAAATAAGCACTTAACATAAATCTAAATACGAGTATTGACTACAATATCATAAGATCACCTTAAGATAATATTACAACCCCAATATTAGCCAAAGAAATATAAAGATCATTCAACTATATAACTTTGAACTAATAAAGCATGCCAGATACTCACATGTATGTTCTTGCTATAAAGGTGCTTATCAATTCACATATCAAAATACTTATGTAACACTCTGTTTCTGAATTTAATTAGTATTTCGGATTTTAAGAAATTATGTATTCCAAATTATTCTGTGGATTTATGTTTTGGGTTAACGAATTTGAAAGTACATTTTCTATTTAACTTGAATATATTTTGTTTACACAAAAATAATGGTGGCTTAATTAAGAGAATGGAAACTTTGTATAAAAGAGAACTATTGTGCAGGGACTGATTATGTCAAGTTCCCAAACTACCAAATAAGTCTTGAAATTGGAGGGAGCAAAAGTATGTTGTTCATTTGACCATCAAACAAACATACGGGAGAGAGAATGATGAAGGAGGATTTCTTCATTTCATCAAATTGAAGCTAAATTTCTCTTGCATTTGATCAAGTTAATAGTGCATGATGATAATCAAGTGTTGGAAAGATCAATATTAATGTAAGTTCGTGTTTTGTGAGGTTTTTTGGTTAGGTTCATACCCCATTTAGGTATAAAGCTTTAAGTATTGTATATTTGTTATTTGCAACAGATTCATAAACATTTTTAGAAGTTAAATCAAGGTCAAACCTGAGATTTGAAGAGAATCCAAGCAAAATGTATGCATGTTTATGATTTGGAATGGGTTTTGGGTTCATATAAACCCTAGCTTTGATTCTTATGATTAGATGTGTTTTGGGGTTCAAAAGTTGTTAGAAATGGGTTATAAATGTTGTATGTATGTTTACAAATCATTTTTAGAGTAAATTACAGAAATGGTCCCTGGTCTTTAATAAATGGTCACTCAAAACACTATTTACTTGCAGAAATGGTCCCTCCCGTTATTCTAATATCAACAATTAACAACTAAGAATTAAGCAATAAGAAAAAGGAACACATACACAATCGACCGAATGATTGGATTGATAATGAGAGGAATTACAAGCTGTTCTTGAATGCACAAACTTTTATGATCTGACCTATCCGTACACTTTAGAAAATCCGTGCAAAAGTACCAAAAACGTACATCTACAGTTGCCTTACTTCTATTTATATACCATTACAACTATTGAGAAATTACAAAATGAACCCTGGACTATTACATTCATAAACATACAGTATTAATCCCACCATTTCCTTTTCTTGAATTTTTCTAAATGACGATTTTGCCCTTACCTCAAATTCAATTTTGGTCCCTTATGGTTTTAGTCATTTTCATAATTTTTTGTTTTTGTTTTTGAATTTTAAATGTTAATTTAATAAAATATGATTTAATTATTTTATCTACTTAGTTTAATTTAATTCTCTTTTATATATTCAATTTATTTTACATTTTATTTTTAAACATATTTATATATTTTTATATTTTTATACGTTACCAACTAACAATTGTGTTAACATATTTTGATTTAATTATAATTTTAGAAAAAAATATATAAATCTAGGATTTTATTTGTTTTAATTAAGAAATTTTGTTACATTAATACCTTTCAAATTAAATTTTGTCTTTTTTTCGTTATGATTTACATATTTCGCTACATTAATCTGTTTCAATTAAAACTTAGTATTTTATTTCTTCCATTCTAAATATTTGTTACATTAATACATTTTGAGTTAATTGTAGCTTTTAACAAAACTATGTCGACTTGACATTTGATTCGTTTTGATTTAAATATTTTTTGTTGTTTTAATACGTTTCATTTTAATTATAAAATTTTAAATATATATATAAATTTAACGTTTTATTTGTTTTTGCGTATATTTATTGACACCTTAACACCTATTGATTTAATTATAATTTTTACTGTTTGTGTTTGTATATTTCTTTTTATGCGATTTGGTTTGTATATTTCATTATATAGGGTTCGAAACGTATGTAACGAAACATATATACATTTTATTCAAAACGTATATACGTATAAATATATATGTGTTTCAAGACATATAAACAAAATATACAAACCAAAACGTATATAAAGAAATATACAAACCAAAACGATAAAACTTACAATTAAATCGATAGGTATTAACGTGACCAAATATTTAAACAAAAAACAAATAAAACGCTAAGTTTATATATTATCTTTAGAAGTTATAATTAATTGAAATGCATTAACACTAAAATATATTTAAATCAACACGAATGAAATGTCAAGTTGACATAGTTTTATTAAAAATTATGATTAAATCAAAATGTATTAATATAACAAAATAATTAGAATAGAACAACTAAAAACTAAGTTTTAAACGGATTAATGTAGCAAATATGTAAATCAAAACGAAAAAAATATTAAATTCAAATTGAAATGTATTAACGTAACAAACAGTTTTAATCAAAACAAATAAAACCCTAGATTTATATATATTTTTATAAAATTATAATCAAATCAAAATATGATAACGTAATAAAATAGTTAGTTTGCAACATATAAAATTTAAAAACGTATAAATATTTTAACAAATGATATGTAAATAAATAAATTGAATATATAAAAAAGAATTAAAATAAATTAATTAAATCACATATTATTAAATTAGCATTTAAAATTCAAAAACCAAACAAAAAATTATAAAAATGACTAAAACCAAAACTAATTATATACTATAGGGACCAAAATTGATTTTGAGAATAAAGGCAAAATCGTCATTTAGAAAAAGTAAATAGATGGAGGGATCACTTCTGCAAGTAAATAGTTTTTTGGGGGACCATTTATGCAATTGTTAAAGACCAGGGACCATTTGCATAATTTTGAGCAAACCACAGAGACCATTTCTGTAATTTACTCTCATTTTTATTATATGTATCAAAGATATAGTTGAGTTTTTGGGTAAAAATGATGATTTTCGGACTAAAATGGACTTGCAGGTGTTGACTCCGCAAGTCATCATGTTAACTCGTCGAGTCAAATGGTTCTGGTAAGTGATCTGATGCATTTTTCGGTCAACTCGACGAGTCGTTTTGGTGACTCGGCAAGTCGAACTGTGTTGTTTGCACACCTGCATTGTTTTGCTCCATTTAAGCTCATTTTAACTCCGTTTTTAGCGCGTTTTTTTCACGGATTAATATTTCAGTCCTTTATCTATCTATGAAAGAAGTGCATCAAACATGAGAGATTACAAATGGGTTTATCAAATCCCTTGGTTTAACATCGTTTTGATGTGGTTTCATCAGATATTTCATGGCGAATTGCTTATAGAAGCATGATATCATTATGTTACGGGTTCTAAGGGATATATTGGAACATAAATGAGATTTAAGGATTGTACAAAAGTAATTGTACCAGTTGAGATCGAGAATTGGATTGTGGCTTATTGTTGTGAGTATCCTCTGATTGTTAATCTACTCATGTAATGACAATGTGTATCTATTATTTAACTGATTCATTAATAGTTGTTGCATCATGAATATACAATGTCTATCATATGTGAATAGATGGAATAATTTGATTATGTGAATGTGGAATTGACTGTGGATGATGATGGACAATGGGCAGGTTCTCTCGACTTCATGGCGAGAGTTCTGGGTCGTCCAAGAAATGAGAAATTGTGATCACAATTTGAGATGTGGGCCATGTGTACTGTGTTCCCTTAGCTGGGAGCTGAGGTGAGCCCAATTTATAACCACGTGGACCGAGTCTCCTTAAATAGGGTCGAGGTGAGGTCAATTTGAGATATAGCCATGTGGATTGAGTCGCTTTACGTGGGGGCCAAGGTGAGGCTAATATTATGACCATTATGGACTGAGTCCCCCTAAGTGGGGACCGAGGTAAGGTTACTTTATGGATCCTTGTAGACAGTGGCGGACCTAGCCACCGAATGGACCCGTTGCACAAAATTTTTGTTGCGTTCACGTTTCAAATTTTCAACTGATCATTTTGATCGGATCGGGCTAACAAATAGATATTTATAATTTAAAATAAACATGTAATCTTAAATTACAAATAAACTGACATATACCGAATAAAAACGCAATTTATTAAGAAGTATAGTTAACAAGTTACATATCCAATATGGCATTCGTGACTACCACCTTTCGATAACTTTCTTTTAAAAAAATTATCGATCAAAAGATATTATAAAATCTACAATTAACAATTAATAATTAAAGAATAAAGAGTAAACTAACTAACTAAATTAAAATTTCAAGTCTAAAATTTCAATAATTTAATTGAAGAGTAAATAATTAACTAAAGATATTAGACATGAACTTTTAAGATTAACTTTCAATTAAAGAGTAAACTCAACAAATGCAATTGTTCAAGTGTTCAACTGGAGACAACCGGTCCAATAATTGGAAGATGTGGACTTTAATTTGAGCTAAAAATATCATTGAATTTTGGTTTTGATTTGGGTTTAAATTATTGAGTTTTATTTCTTGTTTTATTTCTATTACTTATTAGTTATTTGGGCATTCAACTTTAATTTTATTGTTTGGTTGGAGGGATAAAATATATAAATCAAGTTGCACACTTAAGTTTTCTTTAATAACGTAAGTTGTACAATTAAATTTTTGCTGGTTGCACATATAAAATTTCAATAAAATTTACACTACGAAATGAGGTTATTGGGGAGGGGACGGGCTACCCCTCAACTCAATGTAGGTCCGCCAGTGCTTGTAGATTGAGTCTCCTTAAATGGAGGCCGATGTGAGATCCATGTGTGCTTTGTAATTAATGATTTGGAAATATTTGTTGCATATATGTGTTGTTGTACCATGAATTGACGTATATGAACAATTAAACAATTATTTGGGACTCACTAAGCTCTTCTAGTTTACTATTTAGTTGTTAAATGTTTTTCTCAAATTTGGATAATGACAATAAAATTGTCGAATTTGCAAACAAGTGATACTTGAAAGTGACCGGAAGTATTGAGCTTTAACTAATAAGGTCATTGAATTTTGTAAGTCCTTTGATTAGAGTTGAGTTGTGATTTTCAAGATTATGTCATTGAATTTTTATGAGAAAAGAGTTTATGTAAGAAATATGTGTTGTAGCGGTAACTGATGTACGTTTGAAAGGTAGTATCTTGTAAAACTTAAATTGTGTTGTGTGTTGGTGTATCCCATGATTAATGATGAGATACTTGTGTGTAAATTAAGGTTTGTGAAATAATTAAGTAAGGTGTTACACTTATTTATATTTTGATTCATATAAAATATATAAACATATTTATAATCTAGCTACACACATGAATAATCAACCTTTTTTTACCCACACGAGCCTAAAAGACTAAACAAAATAAGAAACTCGCTTCCTCCAGAATAAAAATAAGTAACCCGACTCACATCCAGGGAAACATACATTCATGGCCAACTAATCGAGTATCCAGCTAAAGATCACAAGCATTCATTCAAAACAAGAACATAAATACATTCATTCCAACAAAGAAAATCAATATCATCCAAGTATGAATATGTTCGGTGTTGTGTAGAAAATGACCCAATTTCTAGTAAATGCTGAGAATGTGCAGATTTTAAAACTCTTGGAGGGCACGTCGTGTCTATGATGTGACACCCTCTCATTGACTCAGAATAGGCAGAGAATGTTCGCCTTTCATGCAGGACATGCCATTCCTTAAAGTGTGTGCCCACATTATTTCAGCTGATCCAATGCTCTCGAGTGCGATGTCATGACTCTGGAGTATGATGTGCCTGAGGAGGGGCACGACACGCCTTATTGATTTCCAACATGAAATTCTTGTTTTGTTCTAAATGCACCTAAAACAAACAAAGTTTTATAAATATCACATTTAAGGCCAAAACATACACACTTTAACTCCGCAAAACACTTTATAACATCGAATATCACCCGTAAGATATATCAAAATTAATGTCCGACCGGATTATGAAAATGCCCAGGCCCCCATACATGGGCCATTAATACGTATTTTGTATGCAGAAACAACGAATATTAAAAATTATTTATTTTCTTATAATAAAAAATAGAAAAACAATACTCTGTACGTGAAATAATACCATTAAATGATGTCAAATTTTTATACATGTTTAAAAAAGAATATAAACTCGTTTTAAGAAAAACAATCATGATTTGTTCTTTCGTAGAATAGCTTATTTTTTTATTTTCATTTTAGATTGCATTATACGTATGAGAATAAATAAATATGAATTATGAAAATATTCAGGGATAATGATAAAGTTAATACACTTATATTAAGTAAAAGTTTGATATTTTTATAAATTTATTTTTAAAACTTGAAACATCGATCATCATGTTATTTTTATTTTAATATTATTTCAATTTTTTTACATGATTTTGTTGATGGTTATTGGTTAGTAATATCATCCGATGAAGCAAAATGATTTTCAATTTATTTTTCTTACTTTATTTTAAATCTCTCTTTACATGTTTTATCTTTCCAATATTTTCTTATTATCATTAATAACTTTTTAAGTTTTTTATTGGGCATTTTCTTGGCCTAACCCATTTGCTTGGAACTCTAAAGCCCACTACCCTTTGCTTATAAGTACTCCTCTATTCTATGAGGGGAGGGGACTTTCCACGAAGCACCACTTGCTCTAAAAGCTCTACCCTAAAATTCTCTCACACCCTACCAGGAGCTTGGTAGATCCCCTGGACTATCTACCAAAAGGGTTCCTTCCTTCAACACGCCTTGTTTCATTAACAATAACACCTGGACTGTTTACCAGGAGGTTTACCTCCTTCAACACGCCTTAGTTCATCAACAACAGCATCTGGACTACACCACAATCAGTTCCAGGCAGTTCTTCTAGGAGGTTATCATCCACTTGACGGGAACTTATCTTCCCTCATATGGATCTCTCTCTATTTATTCTCTTATAACATATAATGTTACACATGCATATACACATACGTTTATTGTGATATATTACATCACCGGTCATATTCTGACTTGACCATCGGAAGTGGCTCTCACGCCCTGGGCCCACTTCTAACGGGATTCTACATGTTTCAGCCTTGTTTTAAGCTCGGGTTAGACAAAGAACGGTTATATCTCATGTCTGAACTGACCCCACAGAAAAATATATGAACAATTGGTGCCATCCGTGGGACCTGAAACAAAAAGATTCGTCGCTTTACGAACTCATCTTTTGGGTTTCCAGGTGCCAGATGCCTACAACCTCCTGGTTCGTCCAGGCACCTTTTTAAAAGCCTTTAGACAGTTTTTTGGCAGCTTTTTGACAAGCTTTTTGATATTTTTTTTCACAACTTTTTGGTGGCTTTCCTTAAAGCTTTTGCATAACTTTTTAGTATTGTCCAGGCACCTTCAACAGCTCCCAAGCTTCATGTCTAGGCATCACTACCAGGCGCTCCCAGACTCTAAGTTCAGGCGCCTCCAACAGCTCCCAGACTTCATAACTAGGTGTCACCTCCATGCGCTCCCAGACTCTAAGTCCATGTGCCTCCAGGTGTTTCTAGACTTCATGTCTAGGCACCACCTCCAGGCACTTCCAGACTCTAAGTTCAAGCGCCTCCAGGCGCTTCTAGACTTCATGTCTAAGCGCCACCTCTAGGTTCTTCCATACTTCATGTCTATGTACCACCTCCAGGCGCCCCAAGACTCTAAGTCAAGACGCCTCCAAACTCCAGGTCCAGGTGCCATTTCCAGGCGCCTCTAGACTCCATGTTCATGTGCATCTAGAATCGAAATCCAAGTGCTACGTTCAGGCGCATCTAGTTGTCACATCTGAGCTCATCGAACTTTAATTCCAGACGCTTCCAGCCTCCACGTCTAGACGCCTCCAACCTTCAAATCAAGGCTACAGAACCATCACTATTCAAGGAATGGTTTGGCACAAGCACATGTTGTTGGCATTTCAACGTTCGTCATGCAAATTAACCAAGGACAACGTGTCGCCAAAAGTCTTGAAGATAGGTTGTCTAAAATTCACGCTCTTAGTCACAAGCACACATATACAGATCTACATTATAGAAATCTCACATATGGGTTCACCGTGTGTCTACCCCAAATTACAGTATATACGAATAAACATGTGGATTCAAGTACTTGAGTTATGGGATGCCTGAACCAATGGACACCAATGTGCGGAACATTTTCTAGGCGCCCAAACAGAGTACAAACTAATCCAGCAGGTTGAGTTATCACCTAAAGCCTAAAGCTGAGTTGTCACCTGGAATCACATTCATATATATTCAAGTACTTGAGCCAGGAGACGCCTGAACTAATGGACACCAATATGGGAAACATTTTCCAAGCGCCCAAACAAAGTACTAACTAATCCATCATGTTGGGTTATCACCTAAAACCACAGGTTTGAATTATTCGCCTGGAATCACATTCATATTCACACTAAGTGAACATATTTAGTTCCTCTCAAGGACAATCGACAGTGCTGCCGACATTAGAGCATGAAATAACCATTCATTTGGTAATATGAAAAGCAACATATGCCTATGGCCAACTATGATTGCCCCAGTAGGGGTCTCGTCCAGACAATTAAGAAACCTTCAATGATTCCCTTCATTTCTTAGACCCCAACATCTATGGACATCTTCTGGTTAGGCCTTACAGGCCTTTTACATTTTCTGATTAGGCCCTCCAAGCCGTTTACATCATCTGTATAGGCCTTCCAGACCGTTTCATCATCTGGTTAGGCCCTCTAGGCCGTTTACGTAATCTGGTTAGACCTTTAAGGCCGTTACATCATCTGGTTAGGCCTTCCACGCCGTTTACGTCATCTGGTTTGGCTCTCCATGCCGCTTGCATCACGGGGATAAGCCATTTGAATAGGCTTTCCAGACCGTTTACATCTTCTAGTTAGGACCTATTGACCGTTTAGATCTTCTTTCTAGGCCCTCCAAGCCATTTATATCTTATGAATACGGATTCCAGGTCGTTTTATATCTACTGAATATTACTCTTCATGTATTTTATATCTTCTATATTGGGAAATATTCTAAGTATGTCAAGCTGTTAGTTAGATTTCTCAAACTGTTAGTAGATTTTCTGTGTAATTACAAAGTTCAAGCTGTTAGTTGAAAAAGTTCAAGCTGCCAGTTCAAAAGTTCAAGCTGCCAGTGTTCAAACTCAAGCTGCTCAACAGATAAACTTCAAGCTGCTCAACAGCTCAATAAACAGAAAGTGCTGATATTCAGGACAAGATATATTTTGATGATTCAAGCATATCTACTATCAGAGAAATCAAAGTTTATCAAGGAAACAAATCAGAAAGCAATATATATACATAGAATAGGTTTTTCTATTGTAAGTCTGCACGTACAAGTTTATTCAGTTGTAATTTGTCTTTCTGATTAAGTTTTCATAAGCCTCTAAGGTTGTAAAACCCTAAGAACAATTTGTGTTCTTCGTCTAATCAAACAGATTAGAGTTGATTGTAATCATTGAGTTTGGCAATACAAATGACTTTTAATTATTGATTGTGTTTATGTGATTATTTGTTTTGAAAGTTTTTCTTAAAACAGTTAAGTGTTATTCCGCAAACTTCTTAATTGGACTTTGATTCAATACAAGGTTATTGATTTATACTCTGATTAATTCAAACCAGTTAATCTTAGGTAGTGAATTTTTTTGATCTTGACAAGTGGTATCAGAGCCACAGGTCTTTCTTTGTTTTCAAAGTCAGAAGCTTTCTTTTAAAATTTTTAATTTTCTGCAATGGAATTTGATAATAGCAGTAGTGGATCTGGGCAAGGTCTCAAAGTGCCTATGCTCAAACCCACTGAGTTTGAGATGTGGAAACTCAGGATTCAACAGCACATTCAATTTATTGATTATGCCATATGGGAAGCTGTTGAGTTTCCTCCTGTAGTTGATCTTGAACTTGATGCTGAGGGCAAACCCGTAAAAACTCCTCCAAAAACTGAACTTGAAAGAAAGGCTAGAATGAATGAAGTGAAAGCTCTTACACTTCTACAAATAGTCATTCCTAATGCTTATCAACACCAGTTCAAAAAATTTTACACTGCTCATTCTCTCTGGATAGCTTTAGAGAAAAGATTTGCTGGCAATGCTAGCACCAAGAGAAATCAAAAGGATCTTTTGAAACAGCAGTATGAGAACTTTTCTGGTGGCAAGAATGAAAACCTTACTCAAATATTTGACAGGTTTAACAAACTGATAGGTGAATTGGAGAGTGCCAAAGTCTGCTTGGATCAAGATGAAGTACACAGAAAATTTCTTAGATCTCTTGGTGAAGAGTGGACAGTCTATGATGCACAATGGAGAACCAAAGACACTCTTGATGAAATAGAGTTGGATGATCTTTACAACAGTTTGAGAGTGTTTGAAACTGAGATTGAAACTAAAAAGAAATCCTTTTCTTATAATCATAACACTGCTCTACTGTCATCAGCATTATCTGATAAATCTAACTGTTGTGATTCCTTTACAGGTACTGATGGTAATTCTACTGAAGCTCGTTATGAAGCTTTTGGTGCCAATGATGGACTGTTTGCTTTAAATGCTGAAGATTTAGAACAAATCCTTCCAGATGATCTAGAAGAGATGGACTTGAAATGGCAGAATGCAATATTGACTATGAGGGCTAAAAGGTTTCTGAAAAGAACTGGCAGATCCAACTTTCAAGCCAGACCAGAAGGGAAACCAGCATTTGATAAATCCAAAGTTGAATGCTTTAAATGTCACAAACTTGGTCACTTTGCCAGAGAATGCAGATCCCAAGGTCAACAGCCACCAAGACACCAGCAAACCAATCAAGTTTCATCATCACAAGCACTTGTCTCTCAAGAAGACAATGTGTTTGACTGGAGTGATCAGACAGAGGAAGAGTTTCAAAATCAAGCTCTAATGGCAGAAACATCAAATGTCACCTCCACTGAACTACCATCTGAGGTAAATGCTAAACTCTGCTCTCAAACATGCAAAAATATGGTTAAAAAGTACAGAGATCATAATGAGAGCATGTGCAAAACTCTAGCTAAGATGGAAGAAAGGAGATATGAGTATATGCAAGCCATAGAAGATCTTGAAAAACTGATAAATGACTATAAGGATAATGAGATTCAAATGGGATATGATAGAACATATCATGAGTGGGAGAAAAAGGAGCTGAATAAGAAAATAGAGTCCCTAAATAAGAAATTAGATGAGGCTGATCAGAAGGTGTTAGAAGCTAATAAGAAACTAGAATTTGTCAATATAGATCTAGGAAACTTCAAATTGGCAAATCAAAAGCTGGAACACCTAATGGAAGTTCAATTCAAAGATAAGGTAAAATCTCAGCTCAATCCCAAAGAAGGTATAGGATACAGAGCCACTCCACCTCCATACAACAACAAATACATTCATCCAATGAGTGAAGTTGCTGATAGGCTTGTTAATGAACCATTAGATGAGTCTATGACCACTGTAGATCCTGTCCTTGAAACCAGTCCTGAATCTAAAGAAGATCTAATTAAAAATGAAGACTGTGAGTGCAAAGAAGCTGAGAAAGGACACAAAACAATGAGCGTACCTATAACAGCCCCAAACCCTAGTAAGAAAGGAAAAGAGAAGATGAGTGTATGCCATGCTACTCCTCAGGTTTCTGTACCTTCTAACTGTAACACTGCATCTTTCTCAAAAGGTAATAAAAGGGGTAAGACTGTTCCAATCTGCACATGCCAAAAGCATGGTGTCCAAAAGTTTCCCAAACAACAGCAAGTAAGGGGAAATCAAAGGAACAAGAACCAGTTATGGTTTGATAAAACTGGTTCACAAATCAAAACAGTCAAAAGATGTTTCCATTGTGGCAGGAAAAACCATTTGGCCAGACATTGCTTGTACAAACCATCTGTTGCAAAACAGACTGTGGTTCAGAAACAGGCATTTGTTAAAAACACTAAAAATCTTAAGGTCAAACCACCTGCTGCACCAGTTCCAAAGAAAACAGTTGATCACCGGTTCTCAAAAGTCAATAAAAACAGTCCACACACCAAAAACAAGTTTTAGCAAAACCAAAATCAAATTTTAAACAGATATGGTGTGTTAAAGGCAAAAACTCAGGTGAAACTGTTGATACAAATGTTGAAACTGCCAAGGCTAAATTTGAAACTGTTAGTGCAAATTCTGAAGCTGTTAGAACGACAGACTCAGTTCAGACTACTAGGATCAAAACTGGGACTGGTGATGGATCATCTGAGACTGTTACTACAAAGGATGGACAAAACACCTGGATACCTCATGTGATAACTAAATACTCTCCACAGAATCCATCAGTGGATCTCACTAAGTATAAGAAGTCAAAGACAGTGTTTAGTTATGTCAATGCACAAGGACAACTCAAAACCAACTTGGTTTAGGTTTACTCCACTACTAACTAAGCTTTTATTTGTGCAGGGCAACCACAGGTCACAACATAAAACAAGATGACATTTGGACAGTGGATGCTCTAGGCACATGACAGGCAATTCTGAATGGTTGTCAAATTTCAAAGGCTTTGAAGGAGGTTTTGTTGCATTTGGAGGAAATTCCAAGGGAGGTAAGGTCACAGGTAAAGGTAATGTCAAAGCAGGCAATATGCTTTTCAATGATGTTTTGTATGTTGAACAGCTGAAGTACAATTTATTAAGTGTGTCTCAAATCTGTGATAAACAAAATATTATCGTCTTCATAGATTTTGAGTGCATTGTTCTTTCAAAAGATTTTAAAATACCTGAAAATCTTGTTCTACTAAGAGCACCAAGAAAGGACAATGTCTACTGTTTGGACACAGATCTTTTATCAAAATCAAGTACTTTAAGCTGTTTGATATCCAAAGCATCATCTAATGAGTCTGCTCTTTGGCACAGAAGGATATGTCACATGAACTTCAAATCCATGAATGTGCTGGTCAAAAAGAATTTGGTAAGAGGTCTACCACAAAAGGAGTTCATTTGTGATGATCATTGTGTAGCATGTCTTAAAGGCAAGCAACACAAATCTTCTCATAAGGCCAAAGAAGTAAATTTAATTTCATCTGCTCTTCATCTTATTCATATGGATCTCTTTGGTCCAACATCTGTATTGAGTTTGAATAAAAGAGCTTACTGTTTAGTCATTGTTGATGATTTCACCAGATTCACATGGGTATACTTTCTTAGGACTAAAGATGAAACTGCTGAGCTAGTTAAATCTTTTATTCTTAAGATAGAAAACCAATCCAACTTAAAAGTTAAGGTGATTAGATCAGACAATGGGACTGAGTTTAAAAACCATATCCTAAACAGTTTCTGTGAGTCTAAAGGCATTGCTAGGCAATATAGTGCACCAAGAACACCACATCAAAATGGTGTAGCTGAAAGAAAGAACAGAACTTTAATTGAGGCTGCTAGAACTATGCTAGCTGATTCCAAACTGCCAATGACCTTTTGGGCAGAAGCTGTCAATACAGCTTGTTATGTTCTAAATAGGGTTCAGGTCGTTCAATCACAAGGGAAAACTCCATATGAGTTATTCCATCATAGAGTCCCCTTAATAGCATTTCTAAAGTCTTTTGGCTGTTCATGCACCATTCTTCACACTAAGACTCACTTAGGAAAGTTTGAAAGCAAGGCTGATGAAAGGTTTCTTTGTAGGATACTCCACACAAAGCAAAGCCTATAGAGTATATAACAGTGTGTCTAAAACCATTGAAGAAAGTGCCAATGTTGAATTTAATGAAAACACTGCAACTGTCAAAGGCACTGGTCCTGATTGGTTGTTTGATTTAGATTCACTAACTAATTCTCTGAGCTTTGTTGAGTATAATGTAGAAACTGGTGAAAACAGGGTTGAAGCTGCCAACACAAATTCTCATGCTGGTAGCACAAATGATAAAGCTGTTGGTATAAAGTTTCAGACTGTTGAAGATTCTGGTCAATGGAATGAGTATACTGTCATACCGCTTCTATCTTGTGACCCTCCAGGGGTACTGGATACACAACATGATGCATATCCAAAGTATGAAGCGCCAATCCCAAGTCCTGAGGGAACAACTCCATCACAAAGGGAAACAGTCCCAGATTCCAGTCAAGCTGTTCCTGAAGCCGAACCATCAAGTGCTCCTGATGGAGATGATACAAATCTAGGAACTTTTTTCCAGACAGACAAAGAGCCAACACTTAGAGTTCACAAGTATCATCCTCTCAATCAGATAATGGGTGATCCACGCACTCCTGTGCAAACAAGGACAATGGTTCACAAAGAGTCTACTGATGCTGAATCAGCAGTTCCAGAATTCAGTTTAGCTGCCTTTGAACATGCCTGTTTCATGTCACAGTTAGAACCCAAGAAGGCATCAGAGGCTTTGAAAGATCCATCTTGGATTGAGGCAATGCAGGAAGAACTACTACAATTCAAGATTCAAAATGTATGGACTCTAGTTGATCTTCCTAAAGGCAAGAGAGCAATTGGTACACGATGGGTGTTCAGAAACAAGAAGGATGAGGGAGGGATAGTCATCAAGAACAAAGCAAGGTTGGTAGCACAGGGATACACTCAAGAAGAAGGAATAGATTATGTAAGACCCACTGATTTCTCAAAAGATCTCAAGTCTAGGCCCAGTAGCAACGCAATATCAATCATGAAACTAAGATAAAAATTAACAGTTGCGGAATAAAAGTTAATTACAATCAGAGACAAAAGACTAAGTATAAGGTACAGACTTCTAGACTATTTCATCAAAGCACGAATGTAAACTAGCCCCGAACCCCAAAGCTCTATCTTTAATCAAGTACCAAGGTATTGGAACAGGTTCTAATGCACTTCAAGCTCTTTCAAAGTCCTGACCTATGAACTAGGTCCAGCCAATCCTTTGCCTTTACCTGAAAAATAATGCAACAACGGGTAAGCTTATTTGCTTAGTGAGAATGTAGAATTTCACATTTAACATGCAATTATGAACGCGGAAGCACATGCACTGCACTCGGCTCATGCACGGCTCAGCTCTATATGCACTGCACTAGGCTCATGCACAACTCAATCTCGAAGGGTCATTGGCCAATTAATGCTCTTTTGATGCGCGACTTTGCTCAGCTCCCAGTTATAAAACTGTTGTTGCTCTTGAGACTTTTAGACAAATTCATAAGGAATGCTCAGATGATGATAAATCCATACACACGCATCATTAGTGGGGATCTGCCACGTACTGGGCTAGCTACCAGTAAAAGCTCTATATGGATATCATCGGAATGCTCAGCTCTAGCTACCCTCTGTGCTTTCATCACGTAAATCAGCACATCATAAGCTTAACATTAACCCAACACTGAGCAATAGTGATGGAGTTAAGCTTAACAATCAAATGACTCGCCAATTAAATAGATACTGGAAGAATAAATGCTTAGCTCAACAAATCATAGTAAGTAAACTATGACAATATATCAATAATCTCAAGATCAGAATGTCAATAAATCAGAATCATGCAACAAAAGTCTCAATTCACATAATATGCAGTTAAAGTGAAATCTACAACTCACTGTTACTGGCTATTTGTGCTCTTTTAGTTTCTGGCTCTGGCTCTGTTGCTCACAATCTGTAGGGGATTAGAACCACTATCTGACTTATATCAGACTTTCAGATGCTCGCCATTTTGCTTGTTGCTCAATCTGTTATTAATATCATTTCTGATATTTATTAGCTCTTATATCATCTGAATAATATATATATATTCAATGTTCATTCAATTCATAAGCTCAAGGTTCTTTCGTTGGTCTTTTAATCTCAATATCTCATTCTTGATCATATGATCATTAATCTCATTAGAACCTTTCTTAGTTTTCATTTGCTCAATATAATTCTTAAGAAAGCATGTCTAATCATGTCATATACTTACTTGATGTTTATATGCTCATAAATTTGCATTTTCGGAATCTAATCATATCTGATCATGCATATATTCATATGTTTTCTAATTGATAGTATTTCTTAAGTTTATAGATCTTTGATTTTAATGATTAATCATTCATATTTATATATGGAAATCTGTTGTGTATTTTGAATTATAAAATCACATCCGGATTAGGACCATCCGAGTTCGGATCATCCGGATTCGGTTCTAGGTCATCGGAAATGGCATATCCGAAATGGTGTACTTGATCCGAAGTGATACAAGATCCGAATTAGAAAATCTGAATTATGTTTGAGTTGAGAACCGAACTGGGCATTTCATCCGAAATGGGTGCTTCATCCGAATTCGGGAATCATCCGAATTCGGATCCCGTACTCATAATTTCCCAGAAATTGTTCTTTGTGTTCTATCTTATATACCTACGGATTTTTCATAAAAATTCCCAAAAGTCCATTTTATCAACATGCAACTTAGAATAATGTTAGATTATCATTATTTGGTTGATTTTATACTATTTTCCTTATCATTAACACCATAATTTGATCAAAACCATCCAAAATAGTTATTTTCTTGTCAAGAACACAATTTTTATCAAAAATTCCATTTTCTTGCTTATTTGGACAATCCAACACATGATTTCTGTTTCTATGACTTTTATTAACTTCAATTCATGATTATATACTGAAATTTTGAACATGCAACATAAAATTTCATGCTAAAATTCCTAAGTTTCGGTTTCTCACTAAAACCGAACCAATCTTATAAGATTTCGAATTTTAAAAGGGTTATTACCTTGATTTCTTTGTAGTTTCTTGTGTTAGATGCTTGTGGTAACTTCTCTTGCATTAAATCTTCAATCAATTGCATGAATTATTGATCTTTTTGATGAAATGGTAAAGAAGTCGTGGATGTTGTAGAGAGAGAAGGAGAGAATTTGATTTCTCTTTAAGTGTGTTAAATGGCATTTAAAAGTCATTCTTCAAGATTATATATTTAACTTAATTGTATATTTGCAATTTAACCCCCTATGCTTTTGTATTTTATCTCTCTTTTAGCTTTTTGATCATCTAAATAATTTAAAACAATTATATAATTTAATTAAATAAATGCATTACTTAATTAAATTATAAATCAAATAATGTAATAAAATTACATTATTAGCTTAAGATCAGATATTATGTATTTGGTCAAAAGTTAGTTTGTTACAGAATGGGCTCCACCACGCACAAACTTCGTCCTCGAAGTTAGATATGTTCAAACAGACTTGGGCAGATAGTTTTTATGATATCCTGATTCCCAAGACTGATACGAACCTTTGTGGTGTTTCCTCTGAACGAGCACCATCTGTATTTGATATCTTTTTATTTCTTTGAGATTCACATGTATAAGAACTTAAATTTCTCTTTTCAGAGTTCATATTTGATTCATTATTTCATTGCTTGATCACTTTAGGAATTCTGACTTTTTATTCATACTCTTCATATATGAGCTTTATGCTTTACGCAATAATCAATTCAGATAGCAACTCTATACATGAGTTAACTCATATATCCCTTTCATTTGATCCTGAGCCAGTTACGGCTTTTTAAATCTCTCATCTTGTATTATTGTAAAATTTTCATTAGCTATCTTATGCGATCACATAAGAGAAATTTTTAAGATTTCTGATTATCAGTGATATAGTCACTTTGTGGGCTTTTGAGATTTAACTTTATATTTCTTTCAATTTAGCTTGCAGCTATATATATTATATATATATATATATATATATATATATATATATATATATATATCAATTAGCTCTTATCTCTCTTTCATTTTCCTTTGAAACTAGCTGTAAAGCTTTTGGGAGTCTGATATCTGTATTTTATGTTTCTTTTATTGATGATGTTTCAATCATCAATCGTTTAACTGATTTCTGATTTGTGCTGACTCGTTATGAAGACTTAAAATTTTTCTTCGCTCTATTAAACAAATGAAATCAATCCTTCGACGCAATAATCGGAGTCAACTCTTCGCGTATCGACTCCACCTCAACTTCCTTGGTCTCTAATTGCGCTGCCATATCCGCCAAATCTTTTATGTAAGCAGTCTCTCGAGAAGCAAAATCCTCCAAGAAGATCGAGTGTTTAGAAGCCGAGATTGAGATTGAGGCAAAATATTGAAATGCTGCATTTTAAAACTCGCAGAACAAAACAGGAGTTCGAACAGAGAATCAAAATTTTGGAGTTACAATCGTCCTCATCTTCTTCGCAATGGTTTCAACGGTTGATGGATATTTCAGGCAAATCAATTATGATTCCGAACTTGAAGATATCATATGCTTTAGAATCTTCCAGCGAATAAAACATTAGCGACATGGAAAACAAATGTTATTCAGAGTCGAATTCCAGGGAAACGATTTGATAGAAACCGACAATTTACTTAGGCTTTCTCGGTGTGATTCATTAGACATGACGGCAGAACTTGTTATTGAAGTCAGGTTTCGAGTTACCAGTGTTCCAAAATCATCTCCACTACCATTTACATCATCTTCTACTTTATCGTTATTTCCTTCCTCTATTAATTTACTGTGCAATTTGATCAAGAGGCTTTGACAAAGCAATAGCCTTTGGTTCTGTTTAATTATATGTATAGACTTTTATTTGAATTTTCATCGGTGAATTTCTAAATTCAATTTTCTATTATTCATTTTGGTAGAAACTTTTCATTTTATATGTAGTTAAGTGGAATAGGAATTCCATATTAGGTATCTCACTAGTCTCGCGTCGACATCATGAGAATCCATTCTTACATTTATTTGGCATATACGGCATTTCATTGGTCATTTATGACCAATTGCTTGATTTCACAAAGATCTCAATCTATTTCTTTATCACTCTTGCTTTGTGCCTCTGACTTCTTTGGTTCTCACTCAAGTTGTCATTGAGTGCTTAATCACTTGATTCAATTACTCTTCTCATTAATATTTATTGGATCAACTACTTCTACCTCTGTCTCATTATAAGACACACTGTAATCATTTAGATTACAAGGATTTACGAAGTAACTGGTGTTTAGGATTATATTTTGATTTCTCTCGGGTTTTGAATCATACATGATTCAGATTACAATACCTATATTGTCTATAGGTATAATTTCTGATTAAGAATGTATTTGTGTAGTAACTTCAACTGATACAACCCATATGTCATCCGCATTATTCACTATCGATGACAGGGTTGTACAGTTAACTCAATACTTACTTTGGAATTGAATTTCATATGGTAATGGAATTAAATCATTTTAGCATGTAAGAAGTTTAGTATTAGTTACCATTGAGGTCTTTTGGCGTTTCTGGCGTCTCCTCAGCATCCTCAGCAGTTATATGGAAAGCTCGCGCCTTAGCTGTAGGTATCATTGTAGTACTTTGCTGAATTGCTCTACCAACTGGTTGCTCCTGATTAGTAAGCATGCGTGCATTTGGGCAATGCTTGACATAATGTCCACGCTCACCACAGTTGTAGCATACGTCGTTTCTTTCTGGGCACTCATCGCTTCCATGTCCAATCCGGTTACAAGTGTAGCACGTCACATCTCTAGGATTGCAGCGTCCGCTATGAAATTTGTTACAGCGTTTACACGATCGTGCTCCTGACTGTAGGGAATAGACCCTAGTCTTCTGAGGCGTAGAGGATGCTTGTGACTGCTGCTGACTGGACTTTGATGAACCGAAGAATCTACTGGATTTCTGTTTCTTAGGTGGAGATGGACAAGTAGGACTTATAGCCATCATAACGGGTTCACAACTAGAATCTGTGAATTCCCGCTCCACCATCCTTGCTGCTTCCACAATACTGAGATACGTCGTGAACTTTATGCTACTCATTTGTCTTCTATATGTTGGATTCAGACCCAGTCTGAATCGGTTTATCTTACGCTCTTCTGTTGCTACTTGATATGACGAGTAGCCGCAAAGTCTCGAGAACTCATGTTCATATTCATCAACGGTCTTAGTTCCTTGTTTCAATTGCATCAACTGCATCTCGAGTTCGTCTTGTTTATCTGTTGGACAGTATTTGGCGTTGAACATTTCCAAGAACTGCTCCCAGTCCAGTGTCATAATTGCTTCCTCACCATAGATGCTCCTTTGTGTTTTCCACCAGGCTCTAGCAGCTCCAACGAACAGTGCTGTAGCAAACTTAACTCTATTGTTGTCCAGACATTCTGAGATACTGAAGATCTCTTCAGTATGACTTATCCAATCTAACGCTTGTATTGGATCTACTGTGCCTTTAAACGTCATGACACCACTCGCTTTGAAGTCTTTAAATCTACAGCCTTTTGGCTGCACAACTCGTTTATTGACGTGCTCATTATCAGAATCCGATTCGCTTGACTGTTCAGTTTGCTTCTTTTTATATTTATTTCTCTTTTCAGATTTCTTTATTGATTCAATTTGCTCTAGCATAAACTTGTTTTGTTGCTCATTATTCTGGGTTATTAGATGTTGCATCATTTCCAGGACTTGCTCTGGGGTCATGCCACCTGATGGTCCACCTTCTCCTGACATAGCTCTGAAATTCAAATCACTAAGTATTTAGATCATTAGTCTAGCACATTGTACCCTTTCATGCCCCGTCCTACTAGTCTCTGAAACCTATCTTAGTTCAAGCCATCCTGTCATGATTGATACTATAGCATTGCACAAGTTTGAGATCATGTGTTACACGTAATACAATGATTCACTCAAACTATGGCTCTGATACCATCCTGTGAGACCCAAGATTTCTCAAAGGTCTCAAGTCAAGGCCCAGTAGCAACGCAATATCAATCATGAAACTAAGATAAAAATTAACAGTTGCGGAATAAAAGTTAATTACAATCAGAGACAAAAGACTAAGTATAAGGTACAGACTTCTAGACTATTTCATCAAAGCACGAATGTAAACTAGCCCCGAACCCCAAAGCTCTATCTTTAATCAAGTACCAAGGTATTGGAACAGGTTCTAATGCACTTCAAGCTCTTTCAAAGTCCTGACCTATGAACTAGGTCCAGCCAATCCTTTGCCTTTACCTGAAAAATAATGCAACAACGGGTAAGCTTATTTGCTTATTGAGAATGTAGAATTTCACATTTAACATGCAATAATGAACGCGGAAGGACATGCACTGCACTCGGCTCATGCACGGCTCAGCTCTATATGCACTGCACTAGGCTCATGCACAACTCAATCTCGAAGGGTCATTGGCCAATTAATGCTCTTTTGATGCGCGACTTTGCTCAGCTCCCAGTTATAAAACTGGTGTTGCTCTTGAGACTTTTAGACAAATTCATAAGGAATGCTCGGATGATGATAAATCCATACACACGCATCATTAGTGGGGATCAGCCACGTACTGGGCTAGCTACCAGTAAAAGCTCTATATGGATATCATCGGAATGCTCAGCTCTAGCTACCCTCTGTGCTTTCATCACGTAAATCAGCACATCATAAGCTTAACATTAACCCAACACTGAGCAATAGTGATGGAGTTAAGCTTAACAATCAAATGACTCGCCAATTAAATAGATACTGGAAGAATAAATGCTCATCTCAACAAATCATAGTAAGTAAACTATGACAATATATCAATAATCTCAAGATCAGAATGTCAATAAATCAGAATCATGCAACAAAAGTCTCAATTCACATAATATGCAGTTAAAGTGAAATCTACAACTCACTGTTACTGGCTATTTGTGCTCTTTTAGTTTCTGGCTCTGGCTCTGTTGCTCACAATCTGTAGTGGATTAGAACCACTATCAGACTTTCAGATGCTCGCCATTTTGCTCGTTGCTCAATCTGTTATTAATATCATTTCTGATATTTATTAGCTCTTATATCATCTGAATAATATATATATTCAGTGTTCATTCAATTCATAAGCTCAAGGTTCTTTCGTTGGTCTTTTAATCCCAATATCTCATTCTTGATCATATGATCATTAATCTCATTAGAACCTTTCTTAGTTTTCATTTGCTCAATATAATTCTTAAGAAAGCATGTCTAATCATGTCATATACTTACTTGATGTTTATATGCTCATAAAGTTGCATTTTCGGAATCTAATCATATGTGATCATGCATATATTCATATGTTTTCTAATTGATAGTATTTCTTAAGTTTATAGATCTTTGATTTTAATGATTAATCATTCATATTTATATATGGAAATCTGTTGTGTATTTTGAATTATAAAATCACATCCGGATTAGGACCATCCGAATTCGGATCATCCGGATTCGGTTCTAGGTCATCCGACATGGCATATCCGAAATGGTGTACTTGATCCGAAGTGATACAAGATCCGAATTAGAAAATCTGAATTATGTTTGAGTTGAGATCCGAACTGGGCATTTCATCCGAAATGGGTGCTTCATCTGAATTCGGGAATCATCCGAATTCGGATCCCGTACTCATAATTTCCCAGAAATTGTTCTTCGTGTTCTATCTTATATACCTACGGATTTTTCATAAAAATTCCCAAAAGTCCATTTTATCAACATGCAACTTAGAATAAAGTTATATTATCATTACTTGGTTGATTTTATACTATTTCCCTTATCATTAACACCATAATTTGATCAAAACCATCCAAAATAGGTATTTTCTTGTCAAGAACACAATTTTTATCAAAAATTTCATTTGCTTGCTTATTTGGACAATCCAACACATGATTTCTGTTTCTATGTGTCACACCCTGCTACCCCGGTTGGCAGCGAGGCGTGACGAGTGCGGAAGCGTAACCATAATTATAACGAACGACCACTATATGGACGTTTTCGAAAAATATTACATCGAATAAATTTAAACTGTAATAATGTTTTACAAAATGAAAGAAATGAAGTTCGCATAATACAGAGATTTTAATACATAATTAATGCGTCCAAAAATAATGCAATCAAATCTCCGTTAGTTTCGAAATATGCATGCGACTCCATGAAATGCGGAAGCTTGAAGTTGGTGTTTTCGAAGGCGCACTTGCCTTAATTACCTGAAAATACATGCTAAAATACGTCAACAAAAATTGTTGGTGAGTTCATAGGTTTACACGAAAAGACCAGTTGTATGGACTTTATCAAATACGTTGAATTTATA
Source organism: Centrapalus pauciflorus (assembly GCA_020465985.1). Taxonomy (NCBI): domain Eukaryota; kingdom Viridiplantae; phylum Streptophyta; class Magnoliopsida; order Asterales; family Asteraceae; genus Centrapalus; species Centrapalus pauciflorus. Next base: position 7,367 of record JAANYP010008893.1, on the reverse strand, counting down.
AAAAATCATAAATTCCATGAGATGTATTACGTAAACCATCATGTTACCGAAGCTTAATTAGAATGAGTTTTGCCCCGAGCAGTATTCCCATACGTAATACCGTGAGTTGAATATATATGCACCCGCTGTTAGCTAAACCACTAACCCGAGTGGGGGACATGACTCCCAATAGATCTATTCACAATATATTCGCGCTTGCAAACAAATGCAACTAACGATTTCATGATATAAGGGCGGAGATTCTCATACGTAATACATAATAGAATCGAGAAGTTTTCGTGTCCATATAAAAACGAAGCATGTATTTCATCCCAAAACATAATAATGTGAAAAATGGGACTATGAAGACTCACCTTGTTGGTTTTTGATGATGATGTTTTTGGATCTGTGTAAGCACTTGTTCGGATGGTCGAGAATCGTCCTAATATTTTTACGAGTTCGGGTCAATATCTTTATAATACGTGTTGGAGTACTTCGTAATCGTTTTTATGTGATTATGATGTACGAATAATTTTTTTGTGGGATTTTATATGTGCATTTTCGATTTATGGATATTTATTTCCAAAATGGTTTGCATGCATGCATACTTACGTATATGTATGTATAAATATATATATATATATATACGAAAATGCATACATATATATGTGAGCATGTGCATCATAAAAAAAGATATTCATTTATTTTGCATGGAACATTTTCACGAGTATTATGAAAAATCGAGTTGTAAATGAAAAATATTATATTTTAGTAAATGCATTTAATTTTTCATGTTTTATGAATAAAGTAAATAAGAAAACTTACAAAATTTGAAGAACACTTGAAATCTTTATAGCTGGCCGGTTTTGCTTTGAGAGGGTTTGTAAGTTGGTGTGTTTTTAATGAAGTGGGTTTTGTCTTCTATTTATAGAAGAAAAATTCGGTTATTAAAAAAAATGATAAATTAATTTAATTTCTACTGAAATGATGAAAAGAAAAGCAAATCGGTGGAGTGTTGGACAAAAAGGTGTGGCCGATTTTTATCATTTCATGTTGCATGTTGTTTAATATTAAAATAATACAATAGTACAACCTAGTTGTCCTTTAAAGGACAACTTACTTTTTAGAGTGATAAGTAGCATGGGTTTTCAAATTTTATATTAACAAAAGTACAAAAGCATGCAGAAAAGGTGATAATGATAATTTCGGATATATATATATATATATATATATATATATATATATATATATATATATATATATATATATATATATATATATATATATATATATATACACTTAGAAAAATTTTCTAGAATGTTAAACTCGATTCAAGTGTGAATCGAGTTTGTTGCAATGTCAATCGAGATTTATATAATTATATTCGAGTTTCATGCCTTTGACATTCGAGTTTCAGGCATTTGTTATCCGAGTTTTATGCCTCTTTAATCGAGTTTCTTTGTTTAATTATTCGAGTTTAATCTTTTCTTTATTCGAGTTTTATGTACTATCATTCGAGATTAATCCTTTCTTTATTCGAGTTTCATCAAAGTACTATTCGAGTTTATGCCTTTACTAGTCGAGTTTCATCACATCATTATTCGAGTTTCTGCTCACATGATTCGAGTTTCATGTAATATCATTCGAGTTTATTGTTATATAATTCGAGATTCATAAAAACTTCATTCGAGTTTATTACTTCATTATTCGAGTTTCATATTAGTTTAATTTTCGAGTTTCATACCTTATATTTTTAGGCCAGTTGTTACAGTCTCCCCCCGTTGAAGGAATTTCGTCCCGAAATTAGCTCGTGTTCTCCTCTGCTTGGACTTTTGAGAACAGCTGGGGGTACTTCTCTCGGAATTGATCTTCGCGTTCCCAAGTAAACTCAGGACCTCGTTTAGAATTCCACCGGACCTTTATTATTGGAATTCGACTGTGTTTGAGCTTCTTGACTTCTCGGTCCATTATTTCCACCGGTTGCTCAGTGAAATTCAATCTATCGTCTATCTCCAGCTCGTCCATAGGTATCACGAGTGATTCATCAGTCAGACATTTCTTAAGGTTGGAGACGTGGAAGGTATTATGAACGTTACTAAGCTCTGGGGGTAGATCGAGTCGGTAAGCTACCGGGCCAATTCTTTTGGTGATTTTGAATGGTCCGATATAACGAGGATTGAGTTTCCCTCGTTTTCCAAAACGAATTACGCCTTTCCAAGGCGAGACTTTCAGCATTACTTGATCTCCCTCTTGGAATTCCAAATCCTTCCGTCGGACGTCTGCATAACTCTTTTGTCGATCCCGCGCAATCTTCAATCGGTTCCGAATCTGGGCTATTTTCTCTGTAGTTTCCAGGATGATCTCAGGTCCAGTAATCTGACTATCCCCTACTTCAGCCCAACAAAGAGGTGATCGACACTTTCGTCCATAGAGTGCTTCGAATGGGGCGGTCTTAATGCTCGAGTGATAACTGTTGTTATAAGAAAACTCAACTAATGGCAGGTGTCTGTCCCAACTTTTTCCGAAGTCGATGACACATGCCCTTAGCATATCTTCTAATGTCTGAATCGTTCTTTCACTCTGACCGTCCGTTTGCGGGTGATAGGCTGTACTCATATCCAGACGCGTTCCTAGAGCTTCTTGCAATGATTGCCAAAATCGTGACGTAAATCTGCTGTCTCTGTCTGATATAATGGATACTGGCACCCCATGCCTTGAGACGACCTCCTTAAGATAGATTAGTGTTAGCTTATCCATCTTGTCAGTCTCCTTGATTGGCAGGAAGTGCGCGGTCTTGGTCAGTCGATCCACGATCACCCAGATGGTGTCATAACCTCCAGAAGTCTTTGGCAACTTAGTGATAAAATCCATGGTGATATTTTCCCACTTCCATTGGGGTATCTCTGGCTGGACTAGCAATCCTGATGGCCTTTGATGCTCAGCCTTAACTTTTAAACATGTTAAGCACTTGCTGACGTAAGTAGCAATATCAGCCTTCATGTTTGGCCACCAGTATGAACCCTTCAAATCGTGATACATCTTGTCCGACCCTGGATGAACAGCATATCTTGTTTTGTGCCCTTCATCCATGACCAGTTTCCTTATGCCTCCAAACTTTGGTAACCAAATTCTGCCCATGAAGTATCGGCATCCGTCTGACTTAATTTCAAACTGCTTATCCATGCCTCTCAATGCTTCATTCAGCAGATTATCCTCCTTGACTGCCTCTTCTTGTGCCTCTCGAACTTGAGAGTTTGGGTTTGACTGTATGGTCATTACCAATGCTCGGACTCTCAATGGCTTAACCCGCTCCTTTCGGCTTAGGGCGTCAGCTACGACATTTGCTTTTCCTGGATGGTAGCGAATCTCGCAGTCATAATCGCTAAGAAGTTCCACCCAACGTCGTTGCCTCATATTTAATTCTTTCTGATTCAGAATATGCTGGAGGCTTTTATGGTCCGTGAACACCGTGCACTTGGTTCCATACAAATAGTGCCTCCATATTTTGAGAGCAAACACCACTGCTCCCAGTTCTAAGTCATGAGTCGTATAGTTTACCTCGTGAATCTTGAGCTGTCGGGATGCATAAGCGATGACCTTGTCCCTTTGCATGAGCACACAACCTAATCCGTTGTGCGAGGCATCACAGTAGACTACAAAATTTTCAGTCCCTTCGGGTAGGGACAGAATTGGTGCACTACACAACCTTTGCTTGAGCAGCTGAAACGCCTTTTCCTGTTCTTCACCCCAGACGTATTTCACATCCTTACGGGTCAACTCTGTTAGGGAACCTGCTATCTTCGAGAAGTTCTCAATGAATCGCCTATAATAACCGGCAAGTCCTAGGAATTGGCGGACTTCTGTGGGGGTTCTAGGGATTGCCCAGTTCTTTATGGCTTCGATCTTTGATGGGTCGACCTGAATTCCCTGACTGTTGATCACATGCCCAAGGAATTTTACTTCTCGCAACCAAAATTCGCACTTTGAAAATTTGGCGTATAGCTGCTCTTTCTCTAACAACTCCAAGATCAACTTGAGGTGTTGCTCATGCTCTTCTTTACTTCGGGAATAGATGAGGATATCGTCTATGAACACTATTACAAATTTATCCAGATATGGTTTACACACCCGATTCATGAGGTCCATAAATACGGCTGGTGCGTTGGTTAAACCGAATGGCATCACCTGGAATTCGTAATGTCCATAACGAGTTCTAAATGCCGTCTTGGGGATATCTTCTTCCCGAACTTTTACTTGATGATAACCGGAGCGCAGATCAATCTTTGAGTAGAAGCTAGATCCCTGAAGTTGGTCGAACAGGTCATCAATCCTAGGGAGGGGGTAGCGGTTCTTTACCGTTAACTTGTTTAGTTCTCGGTAGTCTATGCACATTCGGAAGGATCCGTCTTTCTTTTTAACGAACAAAACAGGAGCTCCCCAAGGTGAGGAACTTGGTCGAATGAATCCTTTATCCATCAATTCCTGTAATTGACTGGATAATTCTTGCATTTCAGAAGGTGCGAGTCTATATGGGGCTCTTGCGATCGGTGCAGCTCCTGGCACTAAGTCGATTTGAAATTCTACTTGCCTAGCCGGGGGAAGCCCAGGCAAGTCTTCCGGAAATACCTTCGGGTAGTCCCGTACTACTGGAATATCCTCAAGTCGTTTTTCCTTCGACTCTTTTTCTACGATCTGGACCAACACTGCATGGCAACCCTTCCTAAGACATTTTAATGTTCTTAGGCCGGATATGACATTCAATTGTCGGTTCTTCTTTTCCCCTTGGACCGTGAGGACTTTCTTCTTACTGAGTGGTATTCGCACCACTTTCTTTCCACACAAAATCTCAGCCTGGTTATGCGACAACCAGTCCATACCAATCACCACATCGAAACTTCCGAGTTCTATAGGCATTAAGTCTATCTTAAAGGAGTGATCTGCTAGCTTTAATGTGCATTCCTTAATGATACTATTTGCCTTTATTATTTTGCCATCTGCAAGTTCTATTGTATAGGAGTTGTCTAAGGGAAAAGTAGAAACATTCAACTGCTGGCTAAACTTATCAGATATAAAGCTCCTATCAGCCCCAGTATCAAAGAGTACGTATGCGTAAATATCGTTTAGGAGATACGTACCAGACACCACGTGAGGGTCCTGACGAGCGTCTCCTGCTCCCAACACAAATGCTCTCCCCTGAGCTCTCCCTTCGTTCCTCAATCTTGGACACTCGTTCCTGAGGTGTCCCGTTGCACCACACTCGTAACAGCTTCTCGGGTTGCTACCACTGGCACCCGGGGCTCCGGATCTACAGTCTTTGGTCATATGGCCCAAACGTTTGCAGTTTCCGCATTGGGTTGGACAGGGGCCAGGGTTGTGGTGGAAGGTGCATTTGGTGCAAAAAGGCTTAGTACCGGTATAGCTTCTCCTTGACTCAACTCCTGCTACATAGGCTTTAATGGTCTCGGGTTTCTTGAACTGTGAACCCGTGTTCTTCCCGGTCTTTTCTTCCCACTTTCTCTTGTGTTCCCCGGCTCTGGCTTCGTTCCTCCGGGATACTTGGTCCATAAGATTGTTGGCCATTCTGATGGCGTCCTGTATGGTGGATGGGTTGGAGGCGGTAACGTTCCCTTGTATTTGAGGAGCGAGTCCCCAAATATAGCGTTCAACTTTCTTGTATTCCGGAGTTACCATCTGCGGACATAGGATACTTAGTTCATGGAATCGGTTGGTATATCCTGCAACGTCCGTCCCTTTCATTGATAGATTCCAGAATTCTGATTCCATTTTCTGGAGTTCGTTTCTTGGGCAGTATTCATCCGTCATCATCTGTTTTAGTGTGGACCACGTAAGCTGGTAGGCTTCGTCAATGCCTACTGACTGGACGTAGGAATTCCACCATGTGAGCGCGCTATCTTGCAAGGTGTGAGTAGCAAATTTCACCTTGTCTCCTTCCGCGCATCCGCTGACACGATATACGGATTCTAGCTTTTCAAACCAACGGATTAAACCGACTGCTCCTTCAGTTCCATTAAAATACCGGGGCTTGCAACTTAAAAACCCTTTGATCCCGCAACCTTTCGCGTGAGTTTCAGTTCCTCCTGTGGTGCGACTGGCACCACCATCCCCATTGGTTGTGCTATTTCGGTTTGCCTCGTAGGTAGCTATGGCGGCAGCCACCCTTTGGGCAACAAGCTCTTCAATGTCAGCTGTATTCATGGCTCGTTTTGGCGGCATTATCTTGAAGTTTAAAGAAAATCATAGTGTAAGAAGTTGAATCTTAAAGATGTGGCACAATACTATTATCATCAAGCACAATCACATAAATATTTGAGAATTTTCATTAATCGCTCGAAATTTTTCTTACATAGGGGGCGGGTTATTACCCGAAATTTTTATCCTATGCTATTATATAATATTTTCCTACTAATACAAAGGAAATGCAAAAGTACTAGGTGTGGGAGTGATCAGGGGTCTCTCCCTTTTCCATCGTACTGAGGCGCTGCGTCAACTCCTCGATCCGGGCTTGGCTCTCGGCTAGTTGCTGCCGGAGCTCATTCAGTCCGTCCTGCTGTATAGCAAGGGCGTGCTGATTGGCCCAATATATGTTGGAGTTTTGCAACTCCTCCCGCTCTAAACGAGCGGTCATCTCCCCGATGTCCAGGTTAAGTGACCGGATCTGGTGGTCATGCCTGGTAGATCTTGCGATCAGAAGAGGTATGGTCTGATCGGCAGGCTCTTGAGTGAGCGGTGAGACAGGTGCGGAGGATGGTCCTCCGATCTCGAAGTTTGGAGGAACTCCCTCCATTTGCCTCCACTCGCGGAGGGTCTCCGGTATCCAAGTCCATCTTCGGGCGTCTACCCGTCGGTGTGGTGTCGGGGGATTGGGTTGGGGAGTCGGAACAGGAATAGACTCCCTTCTCGGCATGATTACCCGCTTCCGGGGTGTGTACAACATCTTTGGGCCGTTAGGATAAGGTCTATACGGCTTATAGGATGGTTCGGCCGGGTGATACGGGACGCGAGCAGGGGCCGCCGGTGGTGAAGGATCCTCTTCCTCCATCGATTCTTCTTCGGACTCTTCCATCGGATCTTCCGACGGGTCCTCCTCCTCCGAGGTTTCTTCTTCTGGGAAGACTTCCGTGGCCGTGGGACTTGCGGGAGTGTATTCCTCCTCAGAGTCCGACAAGATGATAATTTCTTGATGGCTCATGGTTTCTGCTAATAAGGTTCATTTGTAATCTTTTAGTTAGTTACAAAAATATTCTTAAAATCAGAAATTTTTACGTGCAGTTATAGTCTAGGATACTAATGCAACCTAGTTCACTATAACTATGTCTCTGATACCAATCTGTCACACCCTGCTACCCCGGTTGGCAGCGAGGCGTGAC
>JAANYP010008892.1:0-127674 GCA_020465985.1 Centrapalus pauciflorus | reverse complement strand
TCAACCTATATAGACTTTCTTAGCCTGCAATCTTTTCCTTGTGACCCATCAAACCCGGGTGGAATGTCCATGGATACTTCATCCTTTAAATCCCCATTGAGAAATATTATTTTAACAAGTTGTACGAGAGGCCAATTAAGATTTACAGTTAAAGAAATTAGGACTCGTATGGTGTTGAGTTTTGCTACGGGAGCAAAGGTTCCTGTGTAATCTATGCCATAGGTTTGTGTGAAGCCACAAGCAACTAATCTTGCCCTGTGTCAATTTAAGCTACCATCACAGTTGAATTTGTTTGTAAATATCCATTTACATCCAACCGTTTCTTTTCCGGGTGGAAGATCTACACGATCCCAAGTATGATTTTGTTCCAATGCATTTGTCTCCTCTAAAACAGCCTGCTTCGAACTGGTTCTTTAAGAGCCTCATAGATACTTTCCGGAATCTCAGAATCTGCCAGATTAGCTATAAATGCATGATAAGTAGATGACAAACCTTCATAAGCTACATACCGAGAGATTGGATGTTGTGTACATGATCGTGTGCCCTTACGGAGAGCAATCGGAAGCTCTATTGAGGAAGGTTCATGCACTAGAACAGGTTGAGAGGGCAGATTTGTATTCATATCCATAGACTTGCTGGAACATTCGACGAGATCAGATTCTTGACATGTTGATTGGGCTGGTTGCCAGATGACCGTCGATCCACCGGAGGGTATGCTATCTACCTAGGTTTAAACCTAGTATCTGATACGACCCAGGTCACTGGGGTAAGGTGTATCGGAGGCAGAATCGGAAAGGGGGGGGACCAAATCAGGGGCAGGGGGTCTAGAGGATACTTTCTATTTTATATTTTAATTATTTATGTTTTATTTGTTAAGGGGGAACGTATTTTTGGTAGGTGATGACTATTTATTCTAGGGCTGGCCTCCATAGGGAGGAGGGTTTTTTTTAGTTTTCTTTACGTATTGTTTGGAGATTACTGGATCTCGAATACCAGGTTTTTATTTAAGCATTCAATTGCAATTGATTTTGAGTAGTAATCTGATATTTCGATTCGATTCATATCAAATTGGTATCAGAGCCGTTCGTAATCTGCCTGTGGGGGTTCGATTGATAGCTTTGGGCCACCGCAAAAACAAAAGTTTTCCTTCATGACGAAGATCACCGATTTAGAGGCGGATCTCATTCAGTTCAAAGCAGACTCCAGCAACCGTCTTGATAGGCTGGAATCCGCAATGGACGCCATGCGACTCGAAACTACTCAAAAGTTAGACGCCGCACGAACGGAGATGAACCAACGGTTGGATGCGGGCCAAGCTGAAACAACCAAACGATTGGATGTCCTCACGGCCCTGCTGTCGAAACAGATTGACCAGCGACACCAGTCCAGTCCTCAGCTAACTAACTTGGACGATGGCAGCAGCAAGCGCCAGTCGACAGGTGGCCAACCTCCACCGCGTTTCTCGTCATTGGTATTCGACGATCAGGGCTGTCCTATTCCGCCTTTCATTGCAGAATCGGGTGGGTTTTCGGGTGCCCTCCCTTCGTTCACAAACCAGGGTGTGATGCCTATAGCAACAGAGGTTTTTCCAAACGGTCGACAATGGGTGGGAACAAAACAAAAGGGGGGGGACGTGCCGCCGGGCGAGAAACCATGGCTGTCAGGGACTGATTACAGGCTCCGTAAATTAAAAATGCCATTATTCGATGGGGAGGATGCTTACGGTTGGGTATATCGGTCGGAACGTTTTTTTGACATACATGGCTTTGTGACAACAGGGGAAAAGCTTAGGGCTGCAGTCATTTGCCTTGAAGGTCAAGCATTATCGTGGTATCGTTGGAGTGAGCAACGAGAACCGTTTCGCTGCTGGGAACAATTAAAGTCACGACTGCTGGAACGTTTCCAGCCGGCACATGAGGGCAACACTTATGAAAGATTTTTGGCCATTCGGCAGGATGGGACGGCTCGTGAGTATGTGGGAATGTTCGAGACATTGGCTGCCCAATTGGATGGATTGTCGGATCAAGTGTTAGAGGGCACCTTTATCAACGGATTGAAACCAGAGTTGCGATCCATGGTACGTTTGTTACAACCGAAAGGCTTGGTGCAAGTAATGAAAATAGCAATCATGGCAGAGGAGAATCGCACCAGTACTCGCGAGAACGAGCAAAGTGGGGTCCGGACAGCTTTTGCTAAATTCAATGGGATGGTAACTCGTCCACTCGCAACGTCGACAATTCTACCGCAGGCACCGCCAACCAGCAAACAACCCTTCAAGAGCATGACAGCAGCGGAACTCGCAGATAAGAGAGCAAAGGGGCTTTGTTTTCGTTGTGATGGGAAGTTCGGGCCTGGACATCGTTGCCCTGAAAAATCGCTGAAGGTAATGGTTATTTATGACGGCGAAGGGGAGGATGAGGAAGACGAGGACACACGGGAGGAACCCATGCACTTAGACGCCGTGGAAGTATCGGTTCATTCAGTTGTTGGCCTTACATCTCCTCAAACCATGAAACTCCGGGGGACCATTCACGGTAAGGAGGTGGTAGTGCTTATAGACAGCGGTGCAACTCATAATTTTTTGTCATTAAGGCTACTGGAACCATTAGACTTGCGTGTTACGGGAGAGGGGGCCACAAGAGTCACTTTGGGGAATGGGAAAACCGAACCTAGCTATGGCATTTGTCGGAATGTGGAGCTCCAATTACCGGGACTCTTGGTAACCGAAGATTTTTACCCTCTGGAACTAGGAAGTACCGACATCATTCTAGGCATCAAATGGTTGAGTAAGTTGGGTGACACACGCGTGAATTGGCGGGACCTCATGATGTCATTTCAGCAAGATGGGAAACGAGTCACGTTGAGGGGCGAGTCGGGGTTACGCCGTTCCGAAGCTTCCTTGCGGTCTCTCGCTCGTACTTTACCATCAACGAGTAGTACCTTTGTGGTTGTCTTGGCTAGCATGTTTGCGGCAACTGTACCAGAATTGCAGGTCCACCCGGAACTTGATAATTTACTCACCCAATACTTTGATGTTTTTTCATTACCTGCAGGTCTACCCCCCATGAGGGATCATGAGCACGCTATTATTCTCAAGAATGGTACTGAACCGGTTAGTGTACGTCCCTACCGTTACCCCCAACTACAGAAAGATGAGATTGAAAAGTTAGTTGGAGAAATGCTAGAGGCGGGTATAATCCAGCCGAGTACTAGCCCTTTTTCAAGTCCGGTATTACTAGTAAAGAAAAAGGATGGCAGCTGGCGCTTTTGCGTGGACTATCGGGCTTTAAACAAATCTACGATTTTGGATAAATTCCCAATACCTGTTATCGATGAATTGTTGGACGAATTACACGGGGCAGCAGTATTTTCTAAGCTGGACTTGAAGGCTGGTTATCATCAAATTCGTATGAAAACGGAGGATGTTCATAAAACAGCTTTCCGTACACATGAGGGCCACTACGAGTTTTTAGTGATGCCCTTTGGCCTCACTAACGCGCCGTCCACTTTCCAGTCACTGATGAATAAGGTTTTTCGACCGTACTTGCGACGGTTTGTGTTGGTTTTTTTTGATGACATATTGGTGTACAGCAAGTGTATGTCGGACCATCAAGGACACTTAGCCACTGTTTTTGATTGCTTGAGAAAGGAACACCTGTATTGCAATAAAAAAAAATGTCTACTGGGACAGGATCGAGTCGAGTATCTGGGCCATATTGTTACTAAGGACGGGGTTCAGGCAGACCCATCCAAGATAGCCGCCATGACTGAATGGCCCATTCCGAAGAATATAAGGCAGTTGAGGGGATTTTTGGGGTTAACAGGATATTACAGAAAGTTTGTTCAAGGATATGGAAAAATTGCTCGAGATTTAACAGAGTTATTGAAGAAAGATAACTTTCGATGGACCGATAAGGCGACACAAGCTTTTCGTAACCTACAGGACGTCATGACTAAGGTACCTGTACTAGCTTTGCCGGATTTCACCAAACCCTTTGTCATTGAATCTGACGCGTCCGGTCACGGAGTGGGAGCGGTCTTGATGCAAGAAGGGAGGCCGATAGCTTATTTCAGTCAAGTGTTGGGGTCCCGGGCACAACTAAAATCGGTTTATGAGCGAGAATTGATGGCAATTGTTTTGGCGGTGCAAAAATGGCGGCCATACTTGTTAGGCCGACCCTTCACGGTTATCACGGATCAAAGGAGCCTCAAATACCTTCTTGAACAACGTACAGTACCTGGAGAACACCAAAAGTGGTTAGCAAAGCTATCCGGTTATATGTTTGACATTGCCAGGTAACGAGAATGGAGCTGCCGATGCCTTATCGCGAAGAGGAGAGAGCATACAATTAGGTGAATTATCGGCACCCGTTGTACCCGAGTACGCGGCCTTGTTGCGACACTTACAGGAAGATCCGGAGACGATCGCCTTGAAGGACCAGATTCAAACACGAGCTGAGGGGTTAGACGGGTATACAATTACGAACGGAGAAGTTCGGTATAAGGACAGGCTGGTTCTACCCCGATCTTCGACATGGATTCCAAAGTTGTTTCTGGAATTGCATGGGGGCGTGATAGGTGGTCATGGGGGGGTTCAAAAGACGTATCACCGAATAGCACAAGAATTTTATTGGGTGGGTATGCGCCGAGATATTGCCAAGATGGTGGCGGAATGCGGTGTTTGTCAGCGTAATAAGTGTTCGAATTTGTCTCCGGCGGGATTACTTCAGCCGTTGGATTTACCGGTACGCATTTGGGAAGATTTAACGATGGATTTTGTCGAGGGATTGCCTCGATCGGATGGATATAGCGTCATTCTAGTGGTCGTCGACAGATTGAGCAAATCCGCGCATTTCATTCCTTTGAAACACCCCTTTACGGCAGCCTCAGTCGCCACGACATTCATACGGGAAATTGTTCGGTTACATGGCGTTCCTAAGACTATCGTCTCGGACCGAGACAAAGTCTTTATTAGCCACTTTTGGCGCGAATTGTTTAAGTATCAGGGCACATTGCTGAAACGCAGCACGGCTTATCATCCACAGACGGATGGACAAACCGAAGTGGTCAATAGGAGTGTGGAAACATATTTACGCTGTTTTGTATCATCCAGGCCGAAAGAATGGGTGAAATGGCTACCATGGGCAGAATTTTGGTATAACACCTCGTATCACTCTGGACTTAAGGCGACTCCTTTTAAGGCTATGTATGGAAGGGACCCACCTAATGTGATCCGTTATGATCAGGGAGCGGCAGCGACGTTTGAGGTCGATCGGTACTTGCAACAGCGTGACCAGCTGCTGAGTGAATTACGGGGCCATCTATTGAAGTCTCAACAGTTAATGAAGAACAAGGCGGATGGTAAACGTCGGGATGAGGAGTTTCATGTGGGTGATTTAGTTTATCTGAAGTATCGGCCTTATCGACAGGGGTCGGCCAATCGTAGGATGAATGTAAAGCTTGCTCCTCGTTTCTATGGGCCATTTGAGGTGTTGGAACGCATTGGCGATGTGGCCTACAAGCTGAAACTACCACCTACTTCGTCGGTTCACCCGGTGTTTCATGTTTCACAATTAAAACGTGTCATCGGTGACCAGCAGGCAAACCCGGACTTACCTGAAGGACTGACCGAAGGATCCTTGGGTCTGTTCCAGCCTGTGACGGTGTTGGGTACGCGTGCTGTCAATGACAAACGTGAGGTCCTTATTCAGTGGAATGGTTTGCCGGTGACCGAAGCGACATGGGAGCCCTTTGAGCTAGTGCAGCAGCAGTTTCCTCAATTTCACCTTGAGGACAAGGTGAGTTTTCGGGGCAGGGGTGATGATACGACCCCAGGTCACTGGGGTAAGGTGTATCGGAGGCAGAATCGGAAAGGGGGGGGACCAAATCAGGGGCAGGGGGTCTAGAGGATACTTTCTATTTTATATTTTAATTATTTATGTTTTATTTGTTAAGGGGGAACGTATTTTTGGTAGGTGATGACTATTTATTCTAGGGCTGGCCTCCATAGGGAGGAGGGTTTTTTTTAGTTTTCTTTACGTATTGTTTGGAGATTACTGGATCTCGAATACCAGGTTTTTATTTAAGCATTCAATTGCAATTGATTTTGAGTAGTAATCTGATATTTCGATTCGATTCATATCAGAAACCTCTTCCATCCATTTCTCGTAAAAGCATATCCACATCACCATACTCCTTGTTCTTCATACATCCTTGGAGAAGAATACAGTAAGTGACATTGTCCGGAGGACAACCACTCTCTTCCATTGTAAGAAACAACTGCTTTGCATCCCACAATAGACCTTCCCTACAAAAGCCACTAATCAACACTGTATATGTCCGAACATTTGGAACCAAACCTTTCACATGTAGATCATGAAAAAGTTTCTTTGCAACATCAAGTTTCCTGCATTTAGTTGCACCATCAATAAGAGTGGTGTACACAACAATATTTGAATTAAGCTTGCTATCGCCCACCAAACGAAACAAAGACAGTGCGTCTTCCAGTTGAAGATTGTAGCAAAGACCCTCTAAAATTATACCATATGTGCTATCATTTGGAATATGCCCTTGAGCTAGCATTTCATCAAAGAGTTTACGAGCAGCTCCACAACGTTTAACCCGAAACAATCCTTGTAGCATTGTGCTATATGTCACTACATCAGGTTTCACACCTTTCTTACGCATTTCTTGAAAAAGATTCATGGCCTCTTCGGTGTTAAGCTTCTTGCAATACCCGTTCAATATATTGTTATAAGTAAAAACATTAGGAACGAGACCTCTAGACGTCAGTGAATCAAAATGTGTCATTGCTTTGCTCATTTCACCTCGCAAACAATAACCATCTATGAGTGAATTGTATGTCACTATGTCAGGAACCTGACCTTTATCAAGCATGATGTTGATAACAGCCTCAGCATCATCTATCTTACCTTCCTTGCAATATGCATCAACTAATACATTATAGGTGAACACATTTGGACAGATCCTATCATGCTCCATTTCTTTTAGCATCTTATAGACCTCATCCCAGCGACCTAACTTACAGAGGCCACAAATCAAAGAGCTGTAAGTGACGACATTAGGCCGGATGCCTTTGTGGAATACCATTTCTTTGAAGAGGTTGAGAGCATCATCTATCAATTTATCCTTGCAAAGACTATCAATGATGGTGCTATATGTAACCACATCAGGTTTGCATCGTTGTTCTTCCATTAGTCTAAGCAAGGCAATGGCAGTAACGTTATTGCCAAACTTACAAAGCCCTTTAATCATTGTGCTGTATGTAACTACAGTAGGTCTACAAAGATTGTGTTTAATGAGCTTCTTGAAGAGTATCTCTGCCTCAAGAATCCTGTCTTCTAGGATGAGTCCATTTAAAAGTGTATTAAAAGTGTAATCGTTAGGTTCCATACCTCGCTTGAAACAGCATCCTAGTACTGCAAAACCATCGTTGGTGCGATATAATTGACAATAACATTTCATCGCAATACTTGTAGTGTACTCGTTAACAGAAACACCAAGTGCAAACACTTGTTTAAAAAGATGAACCGTCCAAGAATACTCTTTCATTTTGGTAAGAAAATCCAGCAATTGAGTAAACTTAACAACCGATGGCAGAGGCCGTCTCTGTGTCATTTCATCAAATAGAATCAAAGCATCATCCAAATTCGAAACTTTTTTAAGCATAGAATGAGGAGGAACAGGAATTGAGGAAGATTTGGAGTGAATACTTAAACCTAATTGAAAATTTGAGAAAAGGGTTTTTGAATGAAGAAGGAATTTACATTTGAATCTGAGAAAAGTATGAACAGCAGGAATGGAAAAATTCACCATTGTCGTCGTCAATTTCTTACATACCCTGTGACCTGTGTCCGTTTGTATATTGAAAAACCTATCACCAAAGTGCTTTGCCTTCCATAGTCTTTACAAAGTTACATACAAATATTTTGTCTCTTTTCCAAAGGGCTAATAACAAAAAATAGTAATATTTTTTGTCATTTTTTTCATTAATATCAACATTATTATGTTATTATTATTAATAACAATAAATTTTGTTTTTTTATCAATATTAGCAACTTTTAACCCAACTAACTGAATTTCCGGTTAACTTATTGGATACCCACATGTATAACCCAATATACCAGGTTATCCACTCGGCTTCCGGATGTGCCACCATCGCCACCCGAACCGCCGGAATCTTGGACCAACATGAGGGCATATTGGGGTCGAGTAAGACGTTGTTGTAAAAGATATCGTAACCATGGATTCTATAATAATCTACTTTATTCCAGTAAAATCTTAACAATAAATGGTCTCTGGTGGGGCTTTTGCATGGGGTTGATCGTGATCCGGTGATGATAAAGACTCGCTCTTGCGGCCTGGAATCGAATTAAGGGGGAAGTTTAAGTCAAGTTCGTCTTTTTCGGTCCCAATTATTGATGGGTTTGTCAAGGGTGTAGCCGAAGCTTGAGTCGTCGTAGAAGGTTGAGACGGGTGGGTCGTATTTGAGGTTGGAGGCCGGGTCGGGTTGGTTGTTACAGTTGCAGAGATTTTGTTTGGGTACAGAGAAAATCAGGATTGAGTCGAGAGTGGAGAAGAAGAGGGCCCAAAAAAGTAACAATGCGGACACAGCTCCAACAAAGAACACAGGGGTCGGTCAAGAATGCGAATCGCCGGCTTTCGCCAGCCGGTGGGGGAGAATGCCACCATGGAGGATCCCAAAATTTTAACCTGTACGTGGGTGTCCAATTCAGCAAAAAAAAATCCATGTCAGCTAAGTTAACTTGAAAGTCAGTTAGTTTCCAGTTAGTTGGGTTAAAAGTTGCTCATATTGATAAAAAAACAAAAGTTGTTGTTATTAATGATTAAAAAAAAATGTTACTATTAATGAAAAAAATGACAAAAGATGTTACTATTTTTGGTTATTAGCCCTTTTTCCAACTATTACTAATAATTAATATAAAATTGTATGATATTAATAATTTAGAGTAAATTACACAAATCGTCCCTGTGGTTTGGGGGTTTTTGTTGTTTGGTCCCTCAAAGTTTTTTTACACTTTTTTTTTACATCAGTAGTCTCAAAATCACAAACACAAATATTCCTGTTGTCAAATGAGGCTGTTAGGCTAGTTAAATCATAGGGGTATTTTCATCATTTCTATCTTATTATCTTTTCTTTTTCTTTTTTTTAATCTTATGAATTTCTAATTTTATATTTCAATCGGACAACTCTGATGAGGTACACCACCGGCAACACCACCTTCGGGCTCTGATGAACTCAAACAAAAACAAGATCCAAGACTAAAAACAAGATCGATGATTATTCATCAAATCATAAACCAATGATTTCCTGCTCATACTTGCAGATCTGGAACAATTAAATGAACACAAATCAAACCTGTAACAATAAATTGAACCTGATGAAGATCAAGAAGACATGAACACACCAGGTATGAAACTCGGAACGATTACCTAACTAGGTCCAAAACAAATCGAACAATATCGAACACCACATAGTACAAATCTATCCATAACCGAACCATACAAAACCTTTAATCCAAAATCAAACCAGTCCAACCTAAATAACTCAAATCTTGGAAATCTGAACTCGTACTAAAATCTGAAATCGAGAATAGCAATTTTCCCTTGAAGAAACGTCTGAACATCGAACCAAAATCCAACCCTGAAGAACCCTAATGTTAAAACCCCAAAATCGAACATAAGTCAAACCTGCAGTATCGTTTCGATTACTCAATCTCTCGCTCTTTGACGATTTAAGATCCACACATTTCAAAGCTGATGACGAGATCCATACGTTTTCAGACCCAGATGAAATCAGATCTTCGAACAGCAGATGTGGAGAGATGATCTCCCGAGAGATTTTGGCTACGATTCCAGGAGACGAGAGGTGGCTTACACTGTCGAGCAACTTCCGGCGTCCCTCCGTTTGCGCCCTCTCTCACTCACTCACTCACTCACTCACTCACTCACTCACTCACACACACTCTCTCTCTCATGAAAAATGTTGAGGTGCAAAATGATAAAAATGCCCTTGTGACTTAACTGGCCTAACGGTCTTGACGGCAGAGAACATTTGTGTTAAATGTTTGAGATTTTGGGACTATTGATTTAAAAAAAAACTTTGAGGGACCAAAACAGCAAAAACCTCCAAAACCACAGGGACCATTTGTGTAATTTACTCTAATATTTATAAAGAAAAAAAAATAAGATTAGACAGTATATAACAATATAAATAGTAAACATAAAATATTAAAAAAATATATATTATTACAATTAACTTATTAAGTTAAATAGTATACATATATAGATTTAACTTTTTAAGGCCCCAAAAAATACGTGGCCCTGTGTTGTAGCCCTCTTTGCTCATGCTTACCATCGGGCCTGTTTAAAGTCACATATAAAACGTAATGTTTCTTACTATATAAAACGTCCAAATGAAGAATTCAATAAGCAAGCAAGAAATATCTTAATTAAAAGATTCAAATGTAAAATCTAAAGCTTCTTAGTTCTTATTGTAACAAATTTATCAAACTCACTTTGTTTGGAGATTCATAAGCAGTGAGGGCATGGATGGTGTAGTTTTAACATGTGTGTTTGTGGACATCACAAGCCAGAACAACGAGCAAAAATAGAAGATATATGGAATTGCTATGAAACTTTCGAATATCTGGGTTAGGATTTCTAATTCACATGGCTGGTCCTACAGAAGAAAATGTATCATCAATTCTACTTAAAATAGGTCATTAGGTAGACCAAGAATAAGAAGAGCAACCACTAGACATTTTTAACATACTGAAAACTCAGACACTCTTACTTTCTATATTTGCATGTACAAAGTACAAACATTGTAAATCCTCCACACAAAATAAGTTAACACATAATCAGTTTTTCTGTCTACCTCTTAGAATGCTATCTACATGGAAAAATTAGGATTATCCATCAGTTCTTTTTGCACAAGCTTACCAACCAGCTTAAGTAGAGTGTTATCTAATGAGCCAGCAGCAATGCGATCAAGTAGCAGCGATGATGTCGAAGCATCAAGTGAGAAACCTCTTCCATCCATTTCTCGTAAAAGCATCTCCACATCACCATACTCCTTGTTCTTCATACATCCTTGGAGAAGAATACAGTAAGTGACATTGTCCGGAGGACAACCACTCTCTTCCATTGTAAGAAACAACTGCTTTGCATCCCACAATAGACCTTCCCTACAAAAGCCACTAATCAACACTGTATATGTCCGAACATTTGGTACCAAACCTTTCACATGTAGATCATGAAAAAGTTTCTTTGCAACATCAAGTTTCCTGCATTTAGTTGCACCATCAATAAGAGTGGTGTACACAACAATATTTGAATTAAGCTTGCTATCGCCCACCAAACGAAACAAAGACAGTGCGTCTTCGAGTTGAAGATTGTAGCAAAGACCCTCTAAAATTATACCATATGTGCAATCATTTGGAATATGCCCTTGAGCTAGCATTTCATCAAAGACTTTACGAGCAGCTCCACAACGTTTAGCCCGAAACAATCCTTGTAGCATCGTGCTATATGTCACTACATCGGGTTTCACACCTTTTTTACTCATTTCTTGAAAAAGATTCATGGCCTCTTCGGTGTTCAGCTTCTTGCAATACCCATTCAATATACTGTTATAAGTAAAAACATTAGGAACGAGACCTCTACGCGTGAGTGAATTAAAATGTGTCATTGCTTTGCTCATTTCACCTCGCAAACAATAACCATCTATGAGTGAATTGTATGTCACTATGTTAGGAACCTGACCTTTATTAACCATGATGCTGACAACAGCCTCAGCATCATCTATCTTACCTTCCTTGCAAAATGCATCAACTAATACAGTAAAGGTGATCACATTTGGACAGATCCTTTCATCCTCCATTTCTTTTAGCATCTTATGGACCTCATCCCAGTGACCTAAGTTACAGAGGCCGCAGATCAAAGAGTTGTAAGTGACGACATTTGGTCGGATGCCTTTATTAGAAACCATTTCTTTGAAGAGGTTGAAAGCATCATCTATCAATTTATCCTTGCAGAGATTATCAATGATGGTGTTATATGTAACCACATCAGCTTTACAGCCTTGTTCTTCCATTAGCCCAAGCAATGCAATGGCAACCACGTTTTTGCCAAACTTGCAAAGCCCTTTAATCATCGTGTTGTACATAACACAATTAGGTTCACAAATATTCTGCTTGATGAGCATCTTGAAGAATCTCTCTGCCTCAAGAATCCTGTCTTCTAGGATGAGCCCATTTAAAATTGTACTAAATGTGTAAACATCAGTCATTATATCTCGCTTGAAGCAAAATCCTAGCACTGCAAAACCATCGTTGGTGCGATACAATTGACAATAACATTTGATCGCAATACTTGTAGTGTACTCGTTAACAGAAACACCAAGTGCAATCATTTGTTTAAAAAGATGAACCGTCCAAGAATACTCTTTCATTTTGGTAACAAAATCGAGCAATTGAGTAAACTTAACAACCGATGGCAGAGGCCGTCTCTGTGTCATTTCATCAAACAGAATCAAAGCATCATCCAAATTCGAAACTTTTTCAAGCATAGAATGAGGAGGAACAGGAATTGAGGAAGATTTGGAGTGAAATCTTAAACCTAATTGAAAATATGAGAAAAGGGTTTTTGAATGAAGAAGGAATTTACATTTGAATCTGAGAAAAGTATGAACAGCAGGAATGGAACAATTCACCATTGTCGTCGTCGATTTCTTACATACCCTGTGACCTGTGTCTGTGTGTATATTGAAAAACCTAACACCAAAGTGCCTTGCCTTCCATAGTCTTTACAAAGTTACATACAAATATTTTGTTTTTTTTTTTCCAATTATTAATAATAATTAATAATTAATATAACATTGTATGATATTAAATATTTATAAAAAAAATAAGAATAGGCAGTATATAACAATATAAATTGTAAACATAAAATATAAAATAAATATTATTACCGTTAAATTATAAAGTTAAAAAATAATAACGGGAAAAAGACATGATTAGCAAATGAAAAATTACGAAAAGCTAAAAATTATCGACGTAAATTTGATCATTTTATAAGATAATACATCTCAAATTATATCAAATTAAAATATATAAATATATAACAAAAGCTTTGGACTGTTATGAATTTTAATTGGTTTAGAGGTTTTACCAGAAAAAAATAAAATGAGACTTAATAAAATTTTTATATACTTTTACAGTTTTTTGCATGATTTTTTTTTATGTAACTATTCAATAATTAGGCTTTATAGTGATCTATTTCCTATACACACAACGATGGAAATACCGTGGGGAGGCGTGACCATCTCATCAATTTGTCCGCAAAGCGTGTCCGATGGTTCTTCCTTATTTGTTTTTAACTTTACGATATTCGGTCTGATTTTCGGTTCAGAAACGGGATTTTGCTTTCAACCAAGTTATGTTAATGTGATATTTTGTGAACAACAATTTGTAAGGTATTTATTTAAATAACTAAGTGAGACACATGTATTATGTAAGTTAATTTTAAAAAGTTATTTTTAAAATTAAACATATATAAGATATACAAGATAATCTAAAAGAAATTAAAGTACATTAAAGTTTAATTAATAATTTTGTGAATAATAATTTGAAGGAATTTATTAGCACAACTAAGTTAGATATACATGTACTAGAATAGAATTGATTTGAATTTAAATTAGATTTTAATAAATGATAAAGAAGCCTAGGAGGTACTGTTATATTACAAAATCAAAAGAGAGACTCCTCACACATGATAGATTTATTTATTAATTTATTAGTATTTATAAATTATATTACATTATATCATAAGTTTTTGTTCAGTTTTGCACCCCCATGATATAGTGTGTGCAAATTTTGTTTTTTTTCATTTTTCTTTGCTTTTGGTTTGTTTTCTGGTTTTCCACCTTCAATCCTGAAGGTGTGTACGTAGAAAACCAAATAGAAATTGAAGAAAACTGAAACCAAAATCAAAATTGTTTGGCTTGGACTTCAAATTTTAAAAAATCAAAATCTTTAGTTTGATTTTTAGTTTGGCTATATAAAAAAAAAAAACAAATTGAACTGAAAATTGTATAAATATTACATCTTCAATAACTTGAACATTTGATTACTTGAGAAATTTTCTAGTGTTTCATTCTTTATATTTTGTTTTGCTTTTTTATTTTAGTAACGGTTTTGATTTGTTTTTGTAAATTTTTGTTTCTCTGTAGCATAAAACTTAAACTTTTATTGAATTTAGACAATATTAATTGGTTGTAAATTACATAAGTAGCTAAGTTGTATAAACATTAAAAAACTTGAATTAATTCTATTAGCTTAATAATCATTTTTTTTTTCATGACTTCTTTAGATGTTTTGGATTATGTGTTCTAAATTTTTGCACCTAAAGAGTTGCAATATGCTTTCCTTTTCATTTAAAATAGCAGCTAAGAAAAAGATCAAGAATTATTGTTTCTAATCTATATATTGTCTTGAATGAGGTAACATTTATTTGAGTTTCTATTAGGTTTAATACATATCATCGTATTCGATTTGCATATAAATTCGGCTATTTGTTTCATGTGTTGAAACATTCTAAAAATGTATGGTCACCGATTGTCGTTTGAAGGTTTTGATCTCGATTCTTAAGGCAATATCTCACATCAATATTGTAATTCAAATGACAGCCTAACTAAGTGTCATGTAACATTTAGTTAGTCATTTAATAGAATAGATAGATAAGCTAAATTCAAATTGACAAATAACCATACTACTTATCATCATTATATTTTTTAAATTTGTCAATTTATAAAATAATTTAATTTCAACTTTACAAATAATCATACTGTTTATTTATTTTTTTATTAAGATTGAAATTTATATACTTTAATTCTAAGTTTATATACATTTTATACAAATATTTTTTACTAAAAATATCCACGTAATACACGCAAGTTAGAAAACTAATATTTTTATTATAATACTTTGAAACTTGGTACAAAAAGTTGTATAAGTAGACCATAGTCTATTATTACATACCATAATATATATATATATATATATATATATATATATAGATAGATAGATAGATATTGGATCAGGTGAGAAGGAGCTTATGGTGAGAAGGGGTGAGAAGGAATTAATGCCCTAGGATCTGTTATGTACATGATAATACGGTAGACTACCACAACACCCTATTAAATCCTCCCATATAAAATCCCTAACCCATCCTCTCTCTAAACCCTAGAACCCTCTTCTCTCACTAGTAGTCGCCGCCAGCAATTCAATTCTATAGCCAAAACCACCGTACACCACCAAGACTTGCCACCGTACACCACTAGGACTTGTCGATTCTGCTTTCTCATGCCACGACCAACACCCTAACAAACCTCTCCGTATCGCTCTCTCCTATTACGTTGGCATCATTTTCGATCGGTGCTTCATCTTCAATCAACGCCCTCTCAGTTCACTGGTGAAACCAAATATCACCACCATCGAACGACCTTTAAAGATTTTTGAGGTTTACTACCCTTGCTTGTTCAGATCTGGAAGACCAGCGTCGTCGATTTCAAAGGGTGAAGACCACCATCGATTTTGAAAGGTTTCTCTGTTGAAAACCACACTATCGGTTTCCTCGCTGTGAAAATAAGTCACTAATGACGAGTTCCATCTCTGTCTCCATCTTGACCACCACGGTTGATTTATCTCTGTTTATAGCAAAGTCACTGCATCCAAAATGGTATTGAGTATTCCATTAGAATGATGTTTGCTTGTGTATTTGGGTATTGTATCTATGTTTAGATAACATCATTTTGATTCAGTGTTGTTTTTTTGTATTTAGAAAAACTGAATTATGTCTTAGGAATTGAACCATGAATGTTTATTGAATCATCGGTTTATTGAATCATTGTATTAATCGTGTATGTTTATTGAATCAGTGTTGTATTAATCGTGTATGTTTATTGAATCATTGTATTAATCGTGTATGTTCATTGAATCAGTATTGTATTTGGTTATTGTATCCATGTTTAGATAACTGTATCTTGAACAGTGTTGTATTTTTGTATATAAAAAAATTGAATTAGTGTCTTAGGAATTGAACCATGAATGTTCATTGAATCATCCTCTTAATCAAATGTTTTTATTGAATTACCGGGTTTATGAAATACTGAATCACAGAATTATATAACATTGATGATATTTTTCGTTAAAAAGGTAAATTTCATTTAATGTATAAAAATATTAATAAACTACCTAAATATGGATTTGGAAGGTTTCCAATTGGTAGGTTGTATATTTAAAGAAGGTATGAAAAGAATCTGGTGTGGTGAGGTGCATGGTACAAGATTAAATCAATGCTCAGGATTTCTTCTCACCTTCTCACGTTAAGGATCCTTCTCACGAGATCCATATCCTATATATATATATATATATATATATATATATATATATATATATATATATATATATATATATATATATATATATATATATATATATATATATATATATATATATATATATAAGAAACAGAGAAACCATAATACAAAGGCTTTTCAAACGGTGAATTCGAGATCCATCAATAAGTTTCAGGATGAGCAGCACCATAAGCTTCAATAGTGTGAGGATTATAGTGAACTTGTATTATCCTTACATTAGGTAGTTAGGATCTGTTAGCATCTATAGTTAGCTTCTTGTTGTAAGTCAGTTTAAGCCTATAAAAGGCTCATGCATGGTCACATATAAAAGAGTGAATTAGACTCAGATATACACAGAGAGATACAGAGGAGGGATACACGAGTGTAGAGAGATAGAGTTCTGCACCACCAGCAGTGGCTGGTGGTGGCACTGCCACTGAGGCAGGTGGCAACGGTTGTTCATGGTGAGATCAAGGTGTTAGGCTGGTGAGAGTCTAATTTGTCATGACAGATGATCTCGTAAACCATGTGTAATCAAGAAAGCCTTTGAGGAATAAAGAGAGATTGATTCCATAACTTTTTTCTTCTTTGTGTGTATTCTTGTTATCTTATATGTGTTCTTATGATTGCAACTCTGATTTACTACAAGTGGTATCAGAGCCAGGTTGCACATTGTTGCAATCTGGTATTCTCTCTATTAGTAGTCTCTGTAATGAGTTTGGTGTGATCAATGGATAGCCCCTGGAAGTGAAGACAGAATTTCAAGAACAAAATCAAGATCGAAGAAGGAAGTTGCTCTGTCTCCTGGAATTACATCACAAGTAATTCGAGTGATTCTGATTTTGGGATGAGATTGGAGATCATCAATGGCTTCTCGTTTCTGGTCCGATCAATGGTTGGTTCGATTGGCAAGTAATTCAATTCAAGATTGGAGGTCATGAACGATGGTAGAATCAAGTTCGTCTTCTAGGAATAAATCAAGAAGGTCAGAAGAGTTAGTGTACCTGATTGGTAATTAAAGAAGAAGACTGTTGGTACTGCATGTGAATTGTTCGCTGAAATGCCAGTGATGGTGGGTCTCATTTGAAATTCAATCCAAGAACATTGGTTGACTACAGTGGATTGATCAAGACAAATCAGAATTAATTAAAGATCGATCGAGAAAGCCAAAGGAGAGTGTGAAAGGGCTGCTGGTTGATGCTCAGTGAAGGAGGCTGAAATGTTTTTGATTAGTTCTTGAAATCAATCAGCTGATGCAGTGGACAGACTATCAAGTTCAGCAGCCATGGCTCTTGGAGTTGCAGGCTTCAAGATCGAAGGTGATACACTCTCTGTATGAATCTTTGAAAATTTAATAATCATTAGTTCTTGATATGAATCTTGGTATTAAGATTAAGATTGGAAAATTCAAGAACACAGAAAACATGATTTGAATAAGAAATCAAGTATGGTAACTCGAGTCTTGTCCTGATGAGTGTGCGAGTGCAGAAGCATCTGTTGCTTCAGTGCTCAAGAATGCTCAGGGATGGATATGGATTCGAATGGGCTGATCAAAAGATGCCATGTAAAGATTACCTAACGATTTCTATGACCAAAGCTCAATTGTTCTGCACTAAAAGGCTGATCTAAGTGAATAAATCAGCTATGAGCGGCTTGGTCTGGTAAAAAAGGAGTGGAGTCAAAGGTTTGGCTGTCAAATTGAGTGCAGAGCTGTGGTTCTAATTCTTATGTTAATCTTGGTATTGATTATGATACCAAGATTAAGGTGGAGGCTAGTTTAAGCAATTGGAACAAAATGCAAGGCTGGACAGCTTGGTGATTAAGCACACAGAGGCAGAGGTACATGCTGCTGGTCAGTCTGTAACAGAGGCATTATCAGATTTGTAACAGAGGCATTATCAGATCTGAATTCATGGATTAAAGGCTGATTTAGATCAAGAATAGAAGGAGTTGACTCAGTGAAAAGGGGTAAGAATGAGTCTATCCTATGAGTGTGCGAATATGGAAGCATAGTAGGCTTCATATGTTCAAGAATACTCAGGGATGGATGGACTCATGAGGATTAATCTATTGTGATTAATCAGGTTGGTACCCCTTAGAGTCAATAGGGACTGATCTGATGCTTGTGTTCAAGGTGATGCTACGTGTTCAAGGCAAAAAGGGCTGCTGTTACAGAATTGAAAAGGGCTGCTGTAAGTGAAGGACTGTTGGTTACTGCAGAGTGCTTGAGGCTGTTGATAATTATGGATGTTGAATCAGTCAATGTCAATGAAGGAGTTGGTGATTCAAGAACTAGAGAGATGTTAGTTTGCAAGAACAAGGTGGAGTTGAACACCTTAAAACTAACAATATAGACCAGTAGCTTGACTAGAAGGGTCAAGGTCTTAATGCTCAATTGAGTTAGGCTCAATTAGGAGTAAACTCAAGGTGGAGCATAGTAGCTTTATTACAAGAAAATGAGGAGCACGATTGGTTGGTGAATTAGAGTGATGGTAAAGGCACTTTAATGAAGTGAAGAACCAATGGAATGCAGGTCATTAAGGGTAATAAAGGAACTCATAGGTGAGTTGGGTTGGAAGTAGCTACAATGTTAATTGGAGATAAATTGTAAAACAGGCCTGGAACTAGAGGTGTTCTAGTGGTTAGTAGCAGGGAGTTACTTGAGAAGACCAGGGTGTTTAGTGATGATGTTAACAGGTAGTGAAGGTGCACTGCACTCATTGGATTTATGAGTGAAATTGCTGATTCATGAAGTAGAGAAGTCAAGTTGGGCTTGGTTGATGAACATGGTGGTGCACAAGCTGTGTTGGGCTAAACAGATCAAGCTTGGATCTGTAGGTGCTGGATCAGATTACACAAAGGTGATGTTGGAGATATTAGTTTTGAAAATCAAGGCCTGGTAGTGGTGTCTTGGATTAAAGGGAAACTAGTATGGTGAATAGAACATCATGTGGTAATCAAGGGATCAGTGTTGAATCTGTTGGTGGAACAGATTGGGAATTAATCTCAGGCTGAAGGTGTTGACCAGGGTGTTAGATGTAAAGCCTAAAGGGTCAGTGGTGTTAAGAGACTAAAAGTATTTCTTGATGATAATCTCTCGTGTAGCATGTATCAAGTAATGGATTGAAACAAAAAGAAACAAATTGTGAGATGGGTAAAAGTTCCTGAATAGTATCTCACAACTTCAATTCATTTCTGGTGATATTATTCCTAAGTGTATCTGTGATGAGTTTATGTTTAAGGTGGAGTTACCTTATGATCTTAAACATAGCAGCTTTGATACTTTGAGCTGTCAAAGTAGGCTAGAAGCTGTTAGGGGGCTGCTGTGAAAGATGATAAAAACAGAGGAAGTCCAGGTTTGAGTTCCAGGTTTGAAGGCTGTTGTAGAAGCTGTTTAGAACAAGGAATTTCTGGAGCAGGCTAGAGCCTAAGCTGTTGGAGTCAAAGCTGTTTTGAAAGCTGAACAGGCTAAGATGTGTCTGTAAGTAAGCCTAAGCTGATGGAAACAGAGGGCAGGTGTGACATGTGTTGATCAAGTTACTTCTCAAATCACTTGTACAAGTCGAGTTTAAATTCTTTGGTGGACGCATCAGAGAGGGAGTAAAGCTGGAACTGTTTTTTGTGTGATTAGCGGAAGGTGTAATGAGGGATATACCATGTCAGCAGGCTAAGCATGAGCTAAAGGCTGAAGTGTATGATCAGCAGCAGTGGCAGAAGCTGCTGTAGTCAATACAACAGGTTGAAGACAAAACATTAAAGCAGTATGAGCAAATGGTCTAACAGCTTGAGAATGTTAGAAGCTGCTCATAGTCGAAGGTGTTTGAAGCTGTGATACAGATGCATCAGCAGTGGCTAATATTCAAGGTTAATTACTTAGTGTAATACAAGTACACTAAGGTGGAAAATGTGAGGATTATAGTGAACTTGTATTATCCTTACATTAGTTAGTTAGAGAAGTTAGTTTGTTATGTAGTTAGCTTCTTGTTGTAAGTCAGTTTAAGCCTATATAAGGCTCATGCATGGTCACATATAGAAGAGTGAATTAGACTCAGATATACACAGAGAGATACAGAGGAGGGATACACGAGTGTAGAGAGATAGAGTTCTGCACCACCAGCAGTGGCTGGTGGTGGCACTGCCACTGAGGCAGGTGGCAACGGTTGTTCATGGTGAGATCAAGGTGTTAGGCTGGTGAGAGTCTAATTTGTCATGACAGATGATCTCGTAAACCATGTGTAATCAAGAAAGCCTTTGAGAAATAAAGAGAGATTGATTCCATAACTCTTTTCTTCTTTGTGTGTATTCTTGTTATCTTATATGTGTTCTTATGATTGCAACTCTGATTTACTACAAATAGCTTTGTATGTTTTCTCGTATATTTCTTTTTCAAAGTTAAGAGTATATACAGATGGTTTTTCATCTCCCTTACAGTTATAAATGACAGTTTGTTTGAATATACTTCCTCCATCAGCAGAAGGAACAACCTTCACATGATGATTGATGGAGTCCAATATACCCATCAAGTTGTCACCTTCAAAGAACGTGTAGCTATAGCTAAAGTTGTCTGTATCAACTGCATCGACCTTATATTTTCCGCTAGTGAATGGTACACCTGCATTCAGTTCTTTATGTTAATAAAAAAAAAAGTGGCAAAAGTATTGTCATCCCAAAAGGATTCTTTTGTTTAGAACATTCGTCATAAGTACAGTAACTAATTTGATTATGATACAGCGATGAAATAAAACGTTAGTTCGCAGAGAAATTACTCACCATCACCAAATGTGAAGATCTTTACTGTTCCAACACCTCCATTGCCTTCGACTATCTCGATGGATTTGAAAACTTGAGGGTTGACCTTTGGTGCGATGGTATCAAAATCATTGAATACCTTGAAAACCCTATCAGCAGGAAATGGAGAAGCAACCTCGATCTCGATACTAACAGTACTCATAATTAATCTATTTAAAATAAGATATGTGTAAGAGAAATGATAAAAGATTTTGTTGGAATGGAAAATGAGTAAAAGTTATGGTATTTATAGAGTGACAAAGTAGCACATGAGATTTGACCAATATGTATTAGCTTGGTGTGAATCATCTACTTATATATTAGTTTGTGGTTGGATCATATTTTTATCTTTAATAGAATATTTTATGTGTTGTCCATGTTTTTAGTACATACAATGTAAAACTATAAATTCTTCACTAGAACTTTTTGTTAGTCTTAACCTGATAAACATTTTTTTATATAGGATACCAAAGAAAACTCTTTTAAAAAACAAATTAGAGGATGATGAACATGTTAACTTAATGTTTATCTGTATTAAACTACCACTACAAAAAAATGTACCTATTGTCCACATTTATTTTACAATATCTACACGTTTAAAAATGTATGGTGATATAAGTATGTGCGAAAAAATGTGGCGTGACAAATTATTTCTATATCTTAACACATAAAAATGTGAACAAATTGGTTAAACTTCATATTTAAAAGCATGGACAAATTGTCCCAATTTCACAATTTCAAGTGTGAAAATTTTGACTAAAATTTATAGTATTCAAATCTCCACGCTTTTAAGTGTGATATTTTTTACAATTTTCAAATTACTATTTTTACACATATAAATCCGTGAACATTATTCTTTAATTTATACATTTATAATTGCGAAGTTCTACAATTTAGTACTTTACGCATTTATAAGTGTGATCAAGGTAATATATTTTTACGCGCTTTCACATTCCGTGAATATTTAGCGGTTTTTTTTTATAGTGTACATACAATGTTTGTTGTTACTTTAAAATACGATCTTATTTTCTATAGGAAATTAAACGAATGTATCCTTAACAAGTAAATCCTTAAGTTTTATCTACATTTATTAGATATAGTTCACCTTTTAAAAACGCATTACGCATTTACACTTTCATTACAAAAAAATTCCAACAACAAAGTCAATCAAGATAATAACAACCACTACAAGAAAAGTATTGGTGTCATTTTATGACAAAACATTTTTAGAGGCATAAAAAGAGTCATTATATCATATTTTTGGTGTCACTACCTTTTAACCCCATTTTTTTAATAGTGACGTCAAGATTCTGTCACATATTACTTGAGGTCTATATATCAACACACGTATATTTTCAGTCACTGCTTACCAACTCTTTTTGTTGTGTAGGTGAAAATATTTGACACCTATAGTGACACTTTTTTGATTTTTAGTTTCGTGTGTCACTAAATGACATTTTGTTTGTCGTGAACGAACGAAAGCATACTCGAAACCAACAATATTCAAAGTAATATAAAACATAAATCTTCAAAAACTCTCACCACATAGAACAAAATTAATTTTCAGCATTCTTCAAGACCCAATTAATTAAGTTTCTGAAAACTATTTTACGGTTGTTATATGCATGTTAATATAAAGGTAGTATAAACATATATACTTATTATAATCTATTTGTAAGGTTTTCAAGCAATGTAACCCGTGCAAAGCATGAGAATAATACTAGTACTATTGGTTTACATCTAACATTTTTCATCATATATGTATGCCATTGAAACATAAGTGACGAAATAATCAAACCAATGAAAATAACTCTAATATCTTTTACTGCACATATATATCATTATTAAGAGATCATTTTACCTTTGAATTATTTCTTAATGATTTCATTATGTAATACCCCGACTTTCGAGCAGGTATGTGGAATTATCCTAATGACTAATTATTATATTGATATTTGCGTTGGTCCAATTATGTCCCAATTAGTTAACTATACGTGTCGGGACCGATTATGTGTGGCTCCGGATAATAATTTTAGTGGATTATTAATAACTGTGGATTCACGAGATTAAATTAGATTTATTAATGTTAAATGTGAAAATTTGATGTCAATCGGTATCAGGTGTTGAACCTGCGTTATAACCGAAAACGTATAATTATGAGACGTTTGAATCATTGCCTTCACTTTCCTTTGTGCCAAAAAATTGACAAAGTGTTGTAGTGTGTGTGTGTGTGTGTTTGAGCTGCTGGAGTAGAAACAAGATCATAAATTATTGCTGAAATTCATCCTCACTCAACCATTTTTGTGTTTTTCAAAGTTTACAAGGCAAGGCAAGTTTCAAATCTTGAGTTTAATTGTGTTGTTAGCTGTTATAACTTGGGAATTTGTTTAACAAGAGTTTATTTGTCGAAGTTATGAATTTATATTGTTGGAAATCGAATTGGGGGATTGAAATCTCTCTGGACAAAAGCTGAGACCGAATAAAGATCTTGTAACTTGTTTCAATCGCGGTCGCGATGACATGTACACTAAAAAAAGATTCACATATTTACAGAAAATGAAAGGGATTAAATTAAATTATTTTAATTATACTTATAAGTGTGTAACTCATATTCAAATCTATCTATACTATTAAAAGAATAACTATACTCATTTCTGGTGAAACCACGTGTCGTCACCATGAATCGACACGTGGCATTTATAGATTTTAAAAATAATAAAGAAATTTAAATCAAATCTATCCAAATCTAATATAATCCATTTTTAAATTCAAATCAAATCAAATCAAACAAAATCTAATACTCTACTAACTTATTAATTAAATCTATCCAAATCTAATATAATCCACTTTTAAATTCAAATCAAATCAAATCAAACAAAATCTAATAATATACTAACGTGTTAATTATAAGATAATATAATAAAATTTTAAAAAATATATAAGAAAATAATTACTCTTCATATATATTTAGAAATATACAAAATTAATAGGTTATAATAAATAATAATATCATCTTATATACTTTTGTTTAAAAAATAATATTTATATCTTTATCTTTTTATTATATATATATATATATATATATATATATATATATATATATTAAAAATATGGGCGTAATATACGGGTAATAAACTAGTTTAGTGATAATAATAAATGGTAAGACTCCACAGCAATAAATATATATAAATAGAATATTAGCTTTATGAATTTAAAAGTGTAAAAAAGTTAATTTAAATATTTGAAAAAAATTCACCTTAAAACAGGGAGATTTGAACCAATTAAATTATAGTAAAAAACTTCATACATTTTAAATGTGGAATTGTAGTAATTTGTCCATCCCTTTAAATGTCAAGTTTTAACGAATTTATTCACATTTTTTATGTGAAAATACAGAAATAATTTATCATGTTATATTTGTTCGTCTTTTTACACTTTTTTTTTTTTGTAGTAGTTGTTTTTTAAAATTTAAAAAACCAACAAATTTTTTGTAGTAGTTGTTTTTTAAAATTTAAATCCGTTTGAATGCTTAGATATAATTATAAGATTAATGTATTATATCTAAAGACTTACAATAAAAAAAAATTGGATTCAAACCTTTGTTTTCAAAATGGAATATACAAATTTTTAATTAAGAATAATTAAAGTAAATACTTGTATTTTAGCATTTGTCGTGTGAAACACTAAACTATCTATACTCTATAGTCATTAGTCAACTCATTCTTCTCGAACAACCCTAATTTACACTTTACACCCTTACGTAGTTACGTCACTATAATTATCCTACTCTAGATTCTAGAACAAGATAAATTTACAATCCACACCCTCTCACTTTTCCCTATTATCTACATTTTACCCAAATTGATGTTGTCGTCGTATTAAACAACGTACCTCGTTCGATTGTGAATTACTGTCGACTTTTCTTTTTGTATAAATACGTTTAAAAATATATTATAATTATTCTTTTTAAACGCATATACATATACATATATGTATGTATGTGGGAGGATTTAAAGAAGAACCATAATACATTGTAAACAAAATACTTAGTGCATCACACGAGAAAATTTGTATCATACGAAAGAGTATGCATTACATGTAGGAAATTGTGTATCACACGAGGGGATTATGCGTTACACTGAGGGGTTGTGCATCAAACGAGAGAATTTTATACATAGTGATCCCCTCATGTGATTGATAATCTCTTGTGTGAGTATATAGGTTACATAAAATCACACGAGTAATGTGCATCACATGCATTTGCGGTTTCTAAAAGTTTTCTGATAAACACTTAGGGTGCGTTTGGTTCGCGGATTTCCTGGGATTCACTGGGATTTGCATTTAAAATCATGTGTTTGGTTCGCAGATTTCAGTAGGGATTTAAAATCCCAGGATTTCATAAATCCTTCCATTCTTTGTTATTTAAAATCTCAGCCTCCCCCTAGGATTTTAAATCCCAGTTACCTTGCATTTTTCAGATTAGCAAAATTTTTCTATAAGATAATGCAAATTCTTTGACAAAATCCTGACAAATGCAAATGCTGCATAATGCAAATCCTTTGATAAAATGCAAATCCCAGAGAAAAAAATCTGCGAACCAAACGCCCCTTTAGTTTTGTTTGAACCCCACTATACATACATACATACATGTATGTATGTATGTATATGTGTGCATGGTTTCAAGATAAAGTCATTATCTATCGGTAGAACCAGTGGAACCAAAATTAAATTTTTCTAAAAACTTTTTCTAATTTTATTTTTAAATACACATTATAAGACAATTTAAAAAGTATTCACCCCAATCTTGTCCTCACCTACACACACATCCCACCCCCACCCACACCCACTCCATCTCATCCCACCCCACGTTACCCTACTCTATCTAACCATACCCCAACACATTCATCCCTACTAACCTCATCCTACTTTACCTCACCCACCATAATCTTTTCTACCCTACCTAACCATACTCACCCCATCCCACCCTACCCTACCTACTCCATCCAATCTTACCCTATCTACTGTACACCCACCATCCACATCCCACTTTACAAACTATATAAAATAATAATAATGAGTGAACCTTAATTTCATTTCTCATTACTCAAAACCAAACAGCAAAAAATGCAATTTAATTCCATTCAATTGCTTTTAGTTTTCCCTTTTTTGGCAGATTTCATTTCTTCTAAAAACATTATGTAAACCAAACACCTTTTTAACAGAATCTTATGATATATTCTTGTCGTTTTCAACTCAATATGGAGTGGGCTTTTCAAAAATTAACATTAATATTTTATTAGTATTAAATGATGTTTTAGATTTTTAATTAATAATCAAACAAATATCGTCTGTAATTTACGCAATCATTTCTAAATAATACATGATGTGTTAAATTCATTTCAATTTAATTATGCAAGGATATATCCTTGCATCTTAATTAAGAGAATAAGATAAGGTTTTTAATATTTTAAAAGTTAATAAAATAACGGTAAAAGGTTAACCACATCTTAAAACTTATTAATTATGGATCACGACTTAAACTATTGGTTAATTAGTTTATACTTTTTAATATAATAATTAAAAAATAATACAAGTAGACAATTAATGTAATAAAATTAAAGGGTAGCCGCGTAGTCGGTGATGCACTGTTTCATACTTGTATAGTTAATTAATTATGTTTTTCCTTTTAATTTTCTTGATATTTTATGTGTAAACCCCACATGCTACGAATCTTTCACACATGCATTGTCTTTATAATAAATAATTTTGGGATTAATATGAAAAAAAAAAACCAATATGTTTTCGTGTTTTTACGATTTTGTACCTCTGTGTTATTTTTTAAATAAGAAATTTCTCAAGTTATTGTTCGTTTTATTTTATCGAATATTAAAAGTCAAAAGATTTTATATTATAATTATACATAAACAATGATATATCATATATTCGTAATATAAACATAAATAAATATCCAAAGTACATAAGAAAAAAATTTAATCTTAAGAAAAAAATAAAATCGTAAATAAATATTTTTATTGTAATTGGGAGACTTAATCGAAAAAGTTTTATACTTTGATGGTTTTTACAAAATAGGTTTAACCATGTTAACCTATTAATACAGATTAAATGATAAATTTAAAAGGTTTAAGCAGTTTAAGAACTTACCAGAAAAAAAATGAAACGGGGACTTAATAAAAAAAATTACTTTAATGGTTTTTTGCATAATTTTATATTTACTTTATTCCCTTTACTTTATTCATAACTCTAAATTTAATTCACTCTATTGAAATTATTTATATCTCTATTATATGATTAAATATATTTTTATATGTTATATGAATACTTATTTTATTTTCATACAATATTTAAAGTAGAAGTTTTAATATTTATTAATTTGTAAACTTCTAAAACTACTTTACACTTTGTACACTTGTCATTATAGACACTTAAAGAGGTACAAAAAAATTTAAACATTTCTCATACTGCCTGAAAATAAATAATTAGGATACTAATAATTTATTTTTGTGCTTCGATCTATTTTACATCGTTCTAATTACTTTGCATTATTATTAATACAATTCATATTGCTAAAACGATGCCAAAAAAGGATAATCATGTACGCTGTTAAATGACAATAATCGCACACACAATAATACATAATTGAGTACATACCTAAAAATATAACTGGTTCTTAATTAAAAACCAATAGACACGAGGCATAACATATACAAAATATCTTTTTATCTTGAAAAATAAAAAGTATGATCCAGTTAACGTAACGTAAACCAGATGCTTCAAATCAGATTATTGAAAGCTTAATGAAGTATATCTCATCCTTAATTTCATAGTTATGCTGAAAAAGCATCAAATCAATCATACATGCCAACTTTAAGAAAAAAAAAAAAAAAGATGTTTTCAATATGAATTATTAACATATGCACATTAAAAAGCACCAACAATAAGTTAATTAAAAAAATGGTACCATATATATGATAACAAAAATAATATATTTTATTTATATTAAAATATTAACATTAGGAATTGGGTCAAATTTGATGTGCTTTCTTATTTCTTTTCCTCTAGCTCCCACACCCTATAAATACCACAAACTCTACTCTTGTTTCATTGCAACTTAACAAATCCTATCACTTCTCCTACATACATATATATCTTCACCCAATTTTAATTAAGTTAACCATGAGCACAGTCACTATTCAAGTTGAAGTTGCTTCTTCATTTCCAGCTGAAACTGTTTTCAAAGTTCTTAGTAATTTCGACAATATTGCACCAAAGGTCAACCCTCAAGTTTTCAAGTCCATCGAGACAATCGAAGGCGATGGAGGTGTTGGAACACTAAAACTTTTCACATTTGGTGATGGTAAGAAATTGTACCAGCCGTTTGTTTTGTATATCCTTTTAATTATTATAGATGTTTTGTATCTAAACATTAATTACTTTAATTGACACAGGTGTTCCTTTCACGAGTGGGAAATATAAGGTTGATGCAATTGATACAAACAACTTCAGCTACAGCTACACGTTCTATGAAGGTGACAACTTGATGGGCATACTAGACTCTATCAACCATCATGTTAAGGTCGTACCTTCTGCAGATGGAGGAAGCGTATACAAACAAGAAGTGATTTATAACTGCAAAGGTGAGGAAAAACCAACTGAAGAGGTTCTTAACCTTGCAAAAGAAATATACGAGAAAACCTACAAGGCTATTGAGGCGTATGCCGCTGCACATCCAGAAGCTTATTAGTATATCTCTTAAATCAACATGCTTGATTTTGCTTTGAAATCCCTTCATGTGTTTTGATCATCTGTCTCGTTTTATTCTTCTACTTTTATCATTAATGTATGTTATGGTAATGGACAAGTGTCTTGTAAAACCACTTTGTACCGAGTTTCTGATTCATGTTATAATAAATAATTGAGTGATTGCAAAAGTATGCTTGTATTTTATAATGACATTATTTTCTTAGTTTTGTTTGTATTGTTTTCTTAATATTATCTAAATGTCAATATATTGGCACGTCATGTCATACATCTCTAACATCTCCAAACCACTTTCTGAAAAAAAAAAAAGAGAGAGAATACAAAAATAGTGCATAGACATGCAGGTTTGGCCGAAGATACGACCTCGATTATTAGGCTATAAACCTCATGGTTTAGATGTATGTTGAGCAAGAATTGTAACAAATCAAACAACAAAAGTATGAAACAAAATCATATCTCAAATGAAAAATTACTTTAATCTCTATACATGAATGGCGATGAAATACTAAACTAACCTCGCTCAAGATAAGTAGTACTTACTTGAGCCTCCAAAGATAAAGCCACATGAACAACACAACAACATAACTCGATCTATTGTAAAAGCTCGATCTGTGATCAACTTCAATACCTAATTAAATGTTGTTATCGAGAAAAACTCAATTGCATGTTGTTATATTATGACCAACAATGTACGTATAATGTATCCTGTCCAACCAGTATCATAATATACATCAAAAGTGAAAACAATTTGAGAATTCATAAACTCTTAATACATGTTTGATACACTTAACTTGAGAGAACGAATTAGTGTCCACAAACTTTTTTGACACATGATAATAATAGAAATTTACAGTTTAAAAAATGATAATAAAACTATAAAAGGCATTTTCCCATATCTTCTTTTTACCCCAATTATATTGAACAATACCTAGAAACATATATGTATTTCCATCAAAATCAATTCTTTGTATCATTTAATTAATTTAGAATTAATAATATTAAAACATAACTAAAAACTAGTAAAATCAAGTTTTCTGAATTTTTTTGTGGGTTCGTATATTTTGTTGACTTCTAAACTTTATAGTCATTATTTATTCAAAGTTTTCAGTTTTACACATTTAATCTGTTTTTAACTTAAGTTACACAATTTATAAAATAAAGTTATCATATTTTTTAGGGGCGTTTGGCTAATGGAATAAAATTTAATGGTATGGAATCTTGATTTAATTATTTGTATGTTTGTTAGGGAAGGATAAAATCTAATTTTAAGTTTTGGCTATAGGTTCTGGATGGTTGGAATCTAAATTCATGTAATAATTGATTAGTAATGTCAGTTTTCTTTAAAAAAAAAAAAGATTTTGATAGAATATACATATAGATTAATTCTCCATCTTTGTAATTAAATGTTGCATACAAACTAATTTACATTTGGCTAATATGCACACCCACCTATTGTGAGAGAGGAGATTACAAGGGTCTATTTGACACATTATATAAAGATAATACATAAATTTCATATATTCTAAGTGCATAAAATCATGTATTACATAAATATATGTTAACATATATGTAAATTTATGTAAGTGTGCGTTCACATTATTTTTAACGAATTAGAAGATGTGAATGTATATGAAATTTACATATAATTTTTATAATATTAATTTAAACATATTTATAAAAAAACTTTAAATTTTGTTTTTTTTTTAAATGATACCTTATAGTGTATCGTATAACGAGTGGTATTATTTTAAACCATATTTAAATGTATGTATAACATCACCGTATGTGTATTAATAATGCATTCACATGTCATGAAAGAATAAACATAAAACGCGATATTATTGTATAAATTATATAGTTGTGGTGGACTTGAAAAATAGGATCCTATGCAATTCAAAGGGGGTTTGACTGTAAATTTAGATGCTTCTAGAATACTAGGGTGTGACATGTAAAATTAGTATACAGGGGGAACAAATATACAATTAACCACCATAAACCTCCCATGTTCAATTAGGGGTGAGCAACGGGTACGATTTTTCGAACCCGAACCGGTACCGATACCGGCCGATACCGGATTAATATATTCGGTTCGGTATTCGGTTTTTAAATTAGCAAAAATTTGGTATTCGGTACTCTCGGTTCGGTATTCGGTTTTTAAATTAGCTAAAATTCGGTATTCGGAACCGAACCGGCACCATATAAAATTATACGGTTCGGTATTCGGTTTTTTTAAAACTAATAATTCGGTTTCGTTATTTTCGGGATCGGTACCGGTTCGGTATGGTACGGTACCGAGCTCACCCCTATGTTCAATTGTAGTTCACCCCTAGTTTTAGAAAGAACTACCATTATACAATTTTTGGTTGTTAGGTTATCGAGAAAGATCGTAGGATCGGTCGATCCTACGATCCCTCCAAGTGATTTTTAGCAGATTCCGTGTAGAATTGTTTTTTTTAGCAAGATCAGACATATGATCGTAGGATCGAATGTAGGATTAATCACCGATCCGATCCTACATTTTACTTGAGCCGGATTCTTTTAAACCGGATTCCCGTAGGATGTTATCGATCTAATTCAACTTTTTACCTAGATACAATCATTTTATCAATTATGATAGCGAGTTAAATTATAAGATGTATGATTGGTTGTCTTTTTTTGGATGACTATAAACATTTTAAACATGAGCGTATATCGTTTCCCTATTTACGGTTTAAATATTTCTTTAAAGTGTTATATAATTAATTTATAATATAAAGCTACAAACTATAGTACGTAGGAAAAAAAAATTAAAAAATAGTAATATCATGGTAAGACCTTACGTCGATCCCGATCCGACCTTACGATTCCGATCCGACCTTACGATCCCGATCTTGCAGAGAAAAAAACGATTTTATATAAGATCTCGATATTGACAATCTTAATTGCAATTAATATTTTTTATAAAAATTAAATAATTTTAGATAAGTTTCACTTTAAGTAATTTACCTTATAATTTCTTTTTTGTTTGTATGCACAGTTCATTGCAAGCAAAGAATAAATTTGGAAAATTGCTAAAATTCATTGCGTGAAAGAAGTTTAAAAATTCTTAAATCATATCTTTTTTAGAATACTTGAGTGCACAAAATAATCAAAATAAAACACAATAAAAAAAGCATCAAATTAATTATTGATGACAACTCAAAAATTGGCAGGCATTGGTTTTAAAAATTAACGTTAACACACACCCATCTATACTTCTATACTATATATAATAAGAAA
The DNA here is from genome assembly GCA_020465985.1 of Centrapalus pauciflorus. Classification (NCBI taxonomy): domain Eukaryota; kingdom Viridiplantae; phylum Streptophyta; class Magnoliopsida; order Asterales; family Asteraceae; genus Centrapalus; species Centrapalus pauciflorus. Next base: position 95,387 of record JAANYP010008892.1, on the reverse strand, counting down.
ACCACTTAGAGTTTCTAGATCATTAGATGGAAAGAAATCAATGGTCCAGATTAATGACAACTCATAATTATTTATGAAATGTCTCTTATACCCTTAATTAAAATCAATAATTATACCTATGCCAAATTTTTTAATCCATTTTCCAAATTTACTACATTACCTTAATTACCTTAAATTTTGTTTTAATTTTTTCATTAATGAATTAATATTTACCTAAAATAAATATGTGTCATTATTATCCTTAATGATAATAGTTAAATTCAAATGTAAAAAATTTGAATTTAAATGTAGAAGTGTAGTAAATAAAGTTAAATTTTTTTGTTAATTATTTTGCTAACAAGATTTAAAATTTAATTAATAAAACTTCAATTGTGAATATGATAAATTTGATTGTTGATTTTCAGATATTCCATTTTTATATTTTATCATTTTCAAAATATATACACATTCACATAATTGAAGTTTTTTGTTTTCTTACATTGATATTTCATATTTGAAGTTAATAAAAATTAAAAGAAACATTTTTTGCAAACACATATTATCTGTTTTTAATAATACAATATAATAATATTTTTTAATTAATATCAAACAACTGAGTATTTTTTTTATCTTTAATTTAACTAGCTTTCAATTTTTTTTATTTTAATTATATATAAATTTTATAATAATTTATTTAAATATAAAAAAATATGTATTTTCTAAATCAACTCATGTAATACATGGGTTGATTAACCTATATATTATAATAAAACAAAACAATTCATGTCACATGTCACTTCTACAATACAAGAAAATTTTATTTTTCCACATCCTTTTCCAAATTTAACATCTTAACTTAATTGCATTAAATTTTGACTTTATTTATTTTCATTAATTAATTAGTAATAAATTATATTTTGTAACATTTAAAATTAATGTTTACCTAAAATAAATATCTATAATTATTATCCAGAATAATCATAATTAGATCCAAATGTAATAATTTGAATTAGTTGTGGAAATTATTATTATTATGTATAATAAAGGAAAACATCAAATGTCACGTGTCCCCTCTACGTTCACTAAAAAGATGATTACAACTTATAAAAAATAAAAGATAAATACAATTTAATATTTATAAAAAAGATAAATATACTCTTGTAACATCCCACTTTTGGGATGAGGACGTGGAATTATGTGATTGGGTTGATTATAATATTATAATTGAGTTGGACCAATTATTGAGTTTTACGTGGAAGTGTCATGTGATAAGATTTTGGGCTAACCGGATGACGGGATTAAGTTTTAAAACAGATTATGATTCTGAGAATTATTAGTTAAATTGGGACCCGGTGATATAAAGTTTGTATTTTGTGATAGTGGGTTCGGATATTGGGCGTCGGACCGAGTTTAATCGAAAAAGTATATATATGTTGAGTTGTGTGGCTTCCTGCTTCATAATTTTCTTCTTAAATCAGAGATACTGAATGTGTGTGTGTGGATTTCGAATTCCAGCAGTGGCAAAGGCAATGATTGAAGCTGAAATTCGTGATTAAAGCTTCCAATCTGGTTATCATCCTCCCTTTTGAGTCAAGGTGAGTTTTCAGGGCTAATTTCGTAAGTTAATTGTTGCTGATCGTTTCTGAGATTGTGAATTGTGTCCATGTATGTTTCTGATCAAATTCGGGATGTTTTAGTCGAGTTATAATTGAGTTTTGGGGTTAAAAATCAGTTCTGTGCGAGAAACAGAGCTCACTGGAGCTGTTCGTCCGTGAGCGCGGCCGCAATCATGGGATCGCGGGCCGCGATGTTCTTGAGTTGATCGCAGGCGGTTAGCCTGAGCGCGACCGCGACCGCGATGGTCAGTGCGGCCGCGATGCGGCGATGTTTCGGGTTAGGGTGTGAGCTTGGTGGGTGGGTATCTGAGTCCGTGCGAGTTATATGAGTATTGTGTATAGAGCTGTTGAGTTATCGAGAAATCGTGTATCTAGAGTTGTTGGGTTGTGATTGAGAACTTGAGCTGTGATTGTGATTGTAATATAGAGTCATTGTGTTGTGATTTCAGGGTCTCGAGTTGATAGGGTTGGGGACGGGCAGGGAGCCGAGACTTGAGTAGTTTGGCTTCAGGGCAGGTGAGTTTGCATGTTTTTCTTGAGATACTTGTACGATTATTTTACTAATACTCGCATGATATTTTACTGAGCTTTTTACGAGATATCATGAGTTTTCTTACGAGTTTTTATTGAGATATTATCATGCTTGTATTACTGTGTTTTATTGAGAACTGTGTTTTGAGATATGAGATTTGAGACACTTGAGCTTTCGAGATTACTAAACCGTACGGCTGGGCAGGGGTTGGGTCGCTCCCAATTCCCTTTTGAGTTCCTGACGACTGCTTTGTGCGGTCTAGGGATTTTGGTACGTGGACCTATCCACGCGAGTTGAGTACCTATTAAGCTATCTTGTGGGATCTCATATACTTGTTCAGTAGAGAACGCTGAACGTTTTATTATCGAGCTATTTATTTATTGAGCTTTATAATCGTACATTAACCCTTGCATTCTCACCAGCGTTAGCTGACCCAGTGTGTGTGTGTTGTTGTGTGTGTGTCAGGTGATCAGAGATCTAGTAGGCCTGCTGTACCCAATTAGGGTTACTGTGACATCGTTCGAGGAGTTAGTTACCTGTGTTAGAGGTAATTATATTCTTGGGGAATGTTTATGTGTAATTTGGATATTGTGTAGTTTGATCAGAGACTTCCGTGACTTAATTATGTAATTAAAGTTTTAAAATTATCGGGTTGCCGCATGTGTGTATTGGAATAGCGTAGGGATTATTATATTATATCGTTGCTGATGTGGTATTTATGTGGCATTGTGGATGAGTTCGAGGGTGTTACAACTCTATTTTTTAATCTGTAAATAATAAAAAGATAAATATACATTTTATATAAATAAATTTAATTAAAAATATCCACGTAATACGTGGGTTATAAACTAGTTGTTTAGAAATAAGAATAAAACAATTTAAAACGAAAACAATATATTAATATTCATATTAATTATTCACCAATTGGTCTAATTTGATGTGCTTTCTTGTTAACTTAAAATGAAAAAACCTCATTCTTTCAAACTCTCACTCCCTATAAATACCACAAATTTCACTCAAATTTCATTGCAACAAATCATATTAGCATTCTTGCATATATCTTCACCCCATATAAATCCGTCATGACTACCGTTAGCATTGAAGTTGAAGTTGCTTCGCCTTTTCCCGCTGAAAGAGTTTTCAAATTTTTTAGTGACTTTGACAATATCGCTCCAAAGGTGAACCCTCAAATTTTCAAGACCATCGAGACAATTGAAGGCGATGGAGGTGTTGGTACACCGAAAGTTTTCACATTCGGTGATGGTAAGAAATTTCTTCCGTTCATGATGTTATATTTTTTTTAACATTATCCGATAAGTATATTCGTTTTAAGGATTTGACTTAATTGTATGTTAATTAGTAAGGAATATTGATTATGTTGCTAATAGTTTCCGTCACTTTTTAAGTCATTATGTGTTGTATCTAAATATAAACGACTGCTTAACACAGGTGTTCCCTTCACGAGTGGAAAGTATAAGGTTGATGCAATCGATACTAGTAACTTCAGCTATAGCTACACGTTCTTCGAAGGCGACAACTTGATGGGCATATTAGACTCTGTCAATCATCATGTTAAGGTCGTCCCTTCTGCAAATGGAGGAAGTATATACAAGCAAACAGTAATTTATAACTGTAAAGGCGAGGAAAAACCTTCTCAAGAGGTTCTGAATTTTGAAAAAGAAATATACGAGAAAACTTACAAGGCCATTGAGGCTTATGCCGTTGAACATCCGGAAGCTTATTAATATATCGTAAATCAAGATGTTTTATGCTGATTTGAAATCCTTCCACTCGTTTTTATGTTTTTCTTGTTTCTTTTTCTGTTGTTATCATTAAATGTTATAATAAGGAACAATGTCCAAGCTTACACAAATTTGTACCGAGCTTTTGATTCATGTAATAATAATTGATGACCAAGTGCAAAATAGATTTTTTGTAACTGATAACAGTGTTATTTTCATCGTTTGTTTGTTTCATTTTCTCAACTATTTAAACGTTGGTAGACATGACAACTGTGAAAAATTTTCACATCAATAATACCAAAAAAAACTTATTTCCAGGTGTATTTTTTTTCTTTACATTAGATCCATTTTTTTTTCAAGTCCTTTTACATTTAACGTGTGTGTGTGTGTGAGAGGGTGTGTTTGTGTGTGTTTTATATGTTATAGATCTTAGAGTCACAGATCTAGAAAAATTTTTGAGACGGTTTATCAAAATATAAAAACTTTAGGATCATTTCTCAGAAATTTTTTAAAAAAACATGTAATGCATATATAACAAGTTGCTAATAAAAATTGTAAGGAACACTTGATTGCCAAGCCCTCAAATTTAAGTCAATCACAGCTGGGATATTATGGCAACAACAGAGTTCTCGGAGTAAGGACATAACCAACATAAATTAGTTGCAAAATAGGCTAAAGCGCGCTTTATACTCATGTTCGATCTGTAAATTATGTTGAACTACAGCTCAACATATTGCACGCATCCTAGAAACAAAACAAGTAATGATCTATCATCAAACCACAATTATCCATGTATTTTGTCCAACCAAAATCAAAATATACATGGAGAGTGAAAACAATTTGGGGGTCCATGCATGAACTCTTAGCACACGTTTATACCACATATATTGAATGAAAATTGTTTAAGTTTATACATTTTTTTGACGTATAATAGTAATTGAAATTTGACGATAAAAATATGATGATTAAAGAACGAAACCATTTTTTTCCATGGTTTTGTTCTCCCCATTACAATGGATAATGCTAGGAAAAATGTTCACTAAAATCAATTATGTGTTACGTACTACTTAACTACGTTCTACTAAAAATAGGAAAAGTAAGTTATAAAGTCTCTATTTTGGACAAAGAGATAGTTTAGGAGTAAGAGTAGGTCAGTTTACCGTTGAAAAAATAAAATAAAATCACACAAATAAAATGATTTCTTTGACGTGGAATTTTTAACATGTTTAACTTTTTTATCATCATCATCATCTATATTTATAAATACTATTATATGCGGAGGTTTGAAACCTAATGTCTATTACACACAATGGTTTATAGACCAAACCATGGGTTTATTACTATTATAAGATTCTATTATTTTGGTCTTGCCCATGACTTGGCGTATAAACCATTTGGTGTAATCACAAATGAAAAGTACTATTCATCAAAATGATACTGCCTCTATATACTATGATTTAAAAAATACATTATATGAATGATCGAATTGTATGAATGATCATATCATTCATATAAATTTACTGTAAATAGTCAATCATTTATAAAATTTTCATATAATTTCAATGTGGTTTGTATGTGATTTTATGCAAGTAATATTTTAGGGTTAATTACAAAAATAGTCACATCTCACACCTCTTTATCAAGTTTTAGTCATTTAATATACATTTTACCAAATTAGCCACACTTTACGTTACCACATTTACGTGATAGCCACCATTTACGTGATATGTATTTTTTATTCATATTTTAATGCATTACGTTACAAAAGGTGTTTGATAACGTAAATTGTTGTATTTTTCCTCTTTTACAATGAAAAGACATTTAACAACTTTTTATGGGGAATGAACAAAAGTGGTCACGTAAAGTACAACAATTTACGTTACCAAACACCTTTTGTAACGTAATACATTAAAATATGAATAAAAAGTATATATCACGTAAATGGTGACTATCACGTAAATGTGGTAACGTAAAGTGTGGTTATTTTGATAAAAATGTGTATTAAATGGCTAAAACTTGATAAAAGGGCGTGAGATGTGACTATATTTGTAATTATCCCAATATTTTATCACGTAAGCATAACAAACGGTTATAGCATGTAACACGTAAATTAATGAGATTTTAATAGTTGGAGGTTTTTATATGCAAAAAATGGTTAGGAGACTTAATAAAAAAAAACAAACAACTTCAAGATTTTTTACATAAACACTAAGGCCTCATTTGTTTTTCATTCAGAGTCTCTTAAAAACATCTGAAGTCTAAAGTTCAGATCTATAATAAATTAAGATTGTTTGTTTAAATACAAAATTAAGAGGTTGAAACCTCTGAATTTTCCTCTGAATTTTAAGAGGATGAGAGTTGTCTGAATTGAAATTAAGAGCCTCTTAATTTCAGAACTTAAGACCTCCTCTTAATTTCAGACGTGGTTTTCAGATTTCAGACATTTAACCTCTTAAAAAACAAATACCACCTAAGGGTGCGTTTGTTTAGACTTAATTACTTCTTAAAAACCTCTGAAGTCTTAATTTCAGATTTTAACTGAGAATAGACTGTTTGTTACATTTCAGAGTTAAGTGGATTTCAGATCTTAATTCAAAAAAGACTGTTTGTTACATTTCAGACTTAAGATGTTAGAACGTTTGAAAACCAAATCTGAAATTAAGTTGTGGACTTCCATCTGAAGTCTGAAGTCTTAATTTAAGAGGTTGATGTAAGTTGATATTTTATTTAACTAAAATATTAAAATCAAACATTCAAGGTCAGCTCTTAATTTCAGATGTGTCATATGTTAATTTCGGATGTGGTTTTCAGACTTCAGATTTTAAGTCCACATCTTAATTTCAGACGTGTTTTTCAGACTTCAAACATTTACCTATTAATATAACAAACACGACCTAAATTTATTTTTTTAATTACTGTTAATGTTGTTGTATAATTGAAATCATTTTTATCATTATGTCTGTTATAAATAATTTTTTAAATTTTAATTTACATTTTTCATAATTTTACTTTATTGAAATTCTTTATATGTTTATTATATAATTAAATATATTTTTATATGTTATATGAATACTTATTTTATTTTCATATAATATTTAAAGTAAAAGTTTTAACATTTAATGCCTGAAAATAAATAATTAGGAGACTATATATAATTTATCGTTGTGCTTCTATTTTTCATGTTCTAATTACTTTGCATTATCATTAATACAAATCATATTGCTAAACCGATGCCAACAAAACGATAATCATGTACGTTGTTATATAGAAATAATCGCACACACAATATATAATATGTAATTGACATACCTTAAAATATAACTAGTTCTTAAAACCAATAGACACGAGAACATAACACATACGAAATATGTTTTTATCTTGAAAAATAAAAAGTATGATCGAGTTATGCTTCATTCAGATTATTGAAAGCGTAATGAAGTATATCTCTTCCTTAATTTCATAGTTATGCTGAAAAAGCATCAAATCAGTCATACATGCCAACTTAAAAAAAAGTTGATGTTTTCAATATGAATTATTAACATATGCACATTATAAAGCACCAACAAATAAGTTAATTAAAAATATGGTACCATATATATGATAACAAAAATAATATATTTTATTTATATTAAAATATTAACAATAGGAATTGGGTCAAATTTGATGTGCTTTCTTATTTGTTTTCCTCTAGCTCCAACACCCTATAAATACCACAAACTCTACTCTTGTTTCACGAGTGGAAAGTATAAGGTTGATGCAGTCGATACTAGTAACTTCAGCTATAGCTACACGTTCTTCGAAGGCGACAACTTGATGGGCATATTAGACTCTGTCAATCATCATGTTAAGGTCATCCCTTCTGCAAATGGAGGAAGTATATACAAGCAAACAGTAATTTATAACTGTAAAGGCGAGGAAAAACCTTCTCAAGAGCATCTGAATTTTGAAAAAGAAATATACGAGAAAACTTACAAGGCCATTGAGGCTTATGCCGTTGAACATCCGGAAGCTTATTAATATATCGTAAATCAAGATGTTTTATGTTGATTTGAAATCCTTCCACTCGTTTTTACGTTTTTCTTGTTTCTTCTTCTGTTGTTATCATTAAATGTTATAATAAAGGACGATGTCCAAGCTTAATTACACAAATTTGTACAGAGCTTCTGATTCATGTAATAATAATTGATGACCAAGTGCAAAATAGATTTTTGTAATTGATAACAGTGTTGTTTTCATCGTTTGTTTGTCTTTCTCAACTATTTAAACGTCGGTAGACATGACAACAGTGAAAAATTTTCACATCACTAATACTAAAAAAAAAGTTATTTCCAGGTGCATTTTTTTCTTTACATTAGATCCATTTATTTTCAAGGCCTTTTACATTTAGAGAGAGAGAGAGAGAGAGAGAGAGAGAGAGAGAGAGAGAGAGAGAGAGAGAGAGAGAGAGAGAGAGAGAGAGAGAGAGAGAGAGAGAGAGAGAGAGAGAGAGAGAGAGAGAGAGTATGTGTGTGTGTTTTATGTGTTATAGATCTTAGAGCCACAGATCTAGAAAAAAATTCGAGAAGGTTTATCGAAATATAAAAACTTTAGGATCATTTCACTGATATTCTTTAAAAAAATATGTAATGCATATATAACAAGTTGCTAATAAAAATTGTAAGGATCACTTGATTCCCAAGCCCTCTAATTTAGGTCAATCACAGTTGGGATATTATGGCAACAACAGAGTTCTCGGAGTAAGGACATAACCAACATAACTTAGTTGCAAAATAGGCTAAAGCGCGCTTTATGCTCATGTTCGATCTGTAAATTATGTTGAACTACAGCTCAACATATTGCGCGCATCCTGAAAACAAAACAATTAATGATCTATCATCAAACCACAATCATCCATGCATTTTGTCCAACCAAAATCAAAATATGCATGGAGAGTGAAAACAAATTGGGGGTCCATGCAAGAACTCTTAGCACACGTTTATGCCACATATATTGAATGAAAATTGTTTAAGTTTATACATTTTTTTGACACATAATAGTAATTGAAATTTGACGATAAAAATATGATGAGTAAAGAACGAGACCATTTTTTTATGGTTTTGTTCTCCCATTACAATGGATAATGCTAGGAAAAATGTTCACTAAAATCAATCATGTGTTACGTACTACTTAACTACTTAACTACGTTCTACTAAAAATAGGGAAAGTAAGTTATAAAGTCTTTTGGGCAAATAGATAGTTTAGGAGTAGGAATAGCTTAGTTACCGTTAATAAAATAAAATCACACAAATTAAAGTGATTTCTTTGACGTGGAATTTTAAACATGTTTAACTTTTTTATCATCATCATCATCATCTATATTTATAAATACTATTAAATGCGAAAGTTTGAAACCTAAAGTCTATTACACACAATGGTTTATAGACCAAACCATGGGTTCATTACTATTATAAGCTTCTATTATTTTGGTCTTGCCCATGACTTGGCCTATAAACCATTGTGTGTAATCACAAATGAAAAGTACTGTTCATCAAAATGATACTGCCTCAATATATTTTGATTTAAAAAAATACATTATATGAATGATATATACTGTAAATAGTCAATCATTTATAAAAATTTTCATATAATTTCAATGTGCGGTTTGTACGTGATTTTATGCAAGTAATATTTTATCATTAATTTAAACATGGTTATGAAAAAAATTAAAAATATTTTTAAGTGTGTTACCTTCAAAACATTGATATTTACTGGTATTGTTTTAAACCTAGATATATTATGTGCACACAAACAAACAATTCATGAACTATTAAACATTATGAAGACATTATTAATTGTGTGACGGTGGAATTAAAAATAATAATAATTTCCACTAATAAAATGATAATTAAGACGACAAGAATATACTTTTAAATTGTTTAATTTTATCTAATATAGATAATTGAATTCATAAACTAATAAACTACACATTAAAAAGCATCAAATTAATTATTAATTAACGACAACTTATAAACTGATATTGTTTTTAAATGAATTATTATCACATGGACATTATTTAGAAATTAAATTACAAGACAATTATAATTTATAACAATAAAAATATAATATATATTAATATTAAATATTCACAAAGGATAATCTGGTCAAATTTGATGTGCTAAACCTCATTTTTTTTTTCAACTCTCCCTTCCTATAAATACCCACAAACTTCACTGCATTTCATTGCAACAAATCATATTAGCTTTCTTACATTTCTTCACTCGATCCAAACATTAATTAATCATGAGTACCGTTAGCATTGAGGTCGAGGTTGCTTCACCTTTTCCCGCTGAAAGAGTTTTCAAAGTTTTAAGTGACTTTGACAATATCGCTCCAAAAGTCAACCCACAAATTTTCAAGTCCATCGAGACAGTCGAAGGCAATGGAGGTGTTGGAACAATAAAGATTTTCACATTTGGTGATGGTAAGAAATTACTTCCTTTTGCATTATGTTATATTTGATTTACAATTACCCGATAAGTATATTAGTTTTGAAGGATCGATATTTGACTTGAAAACTAAGTAAGTAATAGTTTCTTTGTCGCATTTAACTTATTATGTGTTGTGTCTAAACATAAATAACCATTTAACACAGGTGTACCTTTCATAAGCGCAAAATATAAGGTTGATGCAGTCGATGCTAGCAATTTCAGTTATAGTTACACATTCTTTGAAGGTGACAACTTGATGGGCATATTAGACTCTATCAATCATCATGTTAAGGTCGTTCCTTCTGCGGATGGAGGGAGTGTATACAAACAAACAGTTATTTATAACTGTAAGGGTGAGGAAAAGCCATCAGAAGAGATTCTTAATATCCAAAAAGAAATATATGAGAAAACTCACAAGGCTATCGAGGCTTATGCCGTTGAACATCCAGAAGCTTATTAATGTATCTAAAATCTAACATGTTTGATTTTGGTTTGAAGTCATTTTATGTGCTTTTGTGCTTCAATTCTAAGTTTTCTTCTATTTTAATTATTGTATGTTTTAATAATGGAGTGTGTCCAAGTCATACAACTTTGTATCAAGTTTCCCGTTCATGTGATCAAAAATTATGAGTGAAAATAAATTTTTATTAGTTTATATTGGCATTATCAATTTTCTTTGTTTGTTCGTTTCATCTCTGCATTACCAGATGATATCTAAAATTCACGCACATTCACACATTTTAAGTGCATGAAATCATGCATCACATAAATGTACGTTCACATATATGCAAATTTATGTACGTGTACGTTTACAACACTTTTAAGGAGTTTACAGATGTGAATGTATATGAAATTTACGTATGATAATTAAAACGTTAATTAAAACATGTTTATGAAAAAAATTTCAAAAAAGTTTTTTTAAAGGTGGTACCTTCTGCTGCGCTGCAAATGAGTGGTACTCTCTCGGTCCATATATATATATATATATATATATATATATATATATATATATATATATATAGGGAGGTTCAGTGGAAAACCACCATGCACCTGAAAACTTGTGAAAACCGCACTGCACCACCACAAATGCATCAAATTCTCCGCGTGATGCCTCAAAATCTCGCGTGATGCATCAAATTTCCCGCGTGATGCATCAAAATCCCGCGTGATGCATCACTTTATTTACGATCATGCCACTGCGTTTTTCATGAAATGCACCCGATCGGACGGTATGCGTAGGTTTCCATAGTTTTCAGGTGCACAGTGGTTTTCCATTGAACTCACCCCTCTATATATATATATATATATATATATATATATATATATATATATATATATATATATATATATATATATATATATATATATATATATATATATATATATATATATATATATATATATATAGTCAGGTTCAAATAAGTACCTCTCGAAATCAAGTGCACCCGAAAGTACCAACCATAAAAAACTTTTTTAAAAGTTTTTTTCACATAACCATGTTCAATTTAATGTTATACGCATGATATATGAATTTCACATAGATTCACACTTTCTGTATCCTTAAAAATTATGTAAATGCTCAATGCATATTTATGTGAATGGTCATCCATGTGAATGTGAATGGTGTGAATGACCATTCACATGATCTTTTTTACCATTCACAAGATTAATGATATTGCTTCTTTTGAAAAAAAGTCTTATAATATTGTCTTATACATGTCTATTAAAAAAAATATATGTGAATGATCATTCACATTAGAGTACGCTGGAATCTCATAGGTACGCTGATGAACCTGATTCTATATATATATATATATATATATATATATATATATATATATATATATATATATATATATATATATATATATATATATAGAGAGAGAGAGAGAGAGAGAGGTTCAATGGAAAACCAATATGCATCGGAAAACTTTGGAAAACCAAACTGCATCGTAAAATCACTAAGGGTAATTTTGGAAATTATAATATAATTATTTGTTTAAAAAAATTCAAAATTTAAACAAATAAGAAATCCCTTCAATCAAGGATCAGGCGAGACACCTTCCAATTTCCAATTTCAAAATTCCTTAATTCAAATTTCAAAATTCCACATTACCAAAACAATTTCCAATTTCCAAACTCCAAATTCCAAATTTCCAAAACAATTTCTAAACTCCAAAACAAACTCCTTCCTCCATAGATTCCAAACGACGGTGTCACCACACGACCAAAGCCAAAGCCGATTCCAGATGGCGTCAACACATGACTCCACGATATAATGTGGTGCACGGAACGAAGCGGTGCACTAATCTGTTGTGATGGTCGGCCACTGTTCTCAGCAGGCGGTACACGGATCAAAACGGTGGTGGTCGTCCACCTGTTACGGTGGTCGGAGGCCGGTAGTCAACCATGCATCGTCGTTCGGAGGTCGTTTCTGATGCATCGTTCTAGACGGTGGCCAAAGCCAAAGCCGGTCAAGACGGCGGCGGTGCCACACGATGCCACCATACATCGTGATGCACGGGTCTAAGTGGTGCACGAATCCATTGTGATGGTCCAGTAGGTGATGCACGGATCAGAGTCGTGGTGGTAAACGATTTGTTGCGGTGGTTGGAAGCCGGTGGTCCACATGGTTGTTTCTGATGCATCATCGTCCTTTTGATATTCTGGAGGTATGCACCATTATCAAATTAATGATGGTTTCTGATGCATCGTCGTTTGTAATATGAAAATGATGATTTTTGTTAAGATAAAGATGGTGATGCATCGTTGTTGAAGGTTTGTGTTATTACACATGTTTCTTATTGAATATTAATGTGTTGTTTGGATTTCTAATGCATTATTATTTTGAAAGATGAATATGATTGTTTCTGATACATCATCATTTTGAAAGATAAAGATGATGACTTTTATTAAGATGAAAATTTCTGAAGATGAAGATTTTTGGGGTGCATCACTATTTTGAAAGACGGAGATCATGATTTTTAGAAAAATGAAGATTTTTGATGCATCGTTGTTTTGAATGACGAAGATGATGGTTTTTTTGGAAGATGGTGATTTTTGATGAATCGTTGCTCTGGAAGACGAAGATGATGATTTCATTTTGAAATTATTAAGGATGTAAATTTATTTTAAATTTAGAATTATGTATAAATTATGGATATTTTCAATTTGAATATAAAAAGTAATGAAAATTTAAATGTTGGAAAAAGATATTATATACCCAAAATACCCTTATGCATCTACTTTTAAATGCATCGTGATACATTAATCTAATGACGTATATGCATCTAATCTAACGGCTACGATTGGTTTTCCAAGGTTTTCCGATGCATGGAGGTTTTCCATTAAACCCACCCCTTACACACACGCGCACACACACACACACACACACACACACACACACACACACATATATATATATATATATATATATATATATATATATATATACACATATAAAATGAAGAATGGCATATTGTTCATTCTCTTTACATGTTATTTATTCTTCCCATTATTTTATCTTATCTTATCTTAAATACTAATTAAAAAAATTAATATACCTATTTCTCCTGAAACCACATTGTATCACTATGAATTGACACGCGACATTTATAATTTTTAAAATAATAAATAACATTTAAACTATATCGATCTATCCAAATCTAATATTATCTAATTTTAAGTTCAAATCCAATAAATGTTATACTCAAATAACTTATTAACTACAATTTAATAAGAGTTTAAAAGAATATAAAATAAATAATTACTATTCATATATATTTATACAAAATTAATAAGTCATGATAAATATAATTATATAATTCTTATATACTTTTTTAAAAAAAGTAATATTTTTGTCTTTACCCTCTAGTTTGTTATATTTTATATAAACAACAATATATTAAAATTGTCCGTAATACGTTGGTAAATAAACTAGTATGTATTAATAATGTAGAGAATTGAAACACGTATTTACATAGAGAAATTGTCAATAAAATATAAAATACAAATTTCAGTAACATATGAAATTTTTATTTTTAGGCAAAAAGTATCAAAATTTAATTTTAATTGGTCATCGACATTTATTTTGTCAAAATTAGATTTTATAATCTTTAATTACAAGATTTCACGTTACACATTGTTATATTCTTTTATTTTATGATACACTTTTGTCAATTTAACTAAACTTAATCTTTGTTTCATTTTATTTAGAATCAAAGATATCATACATCACATAACTAAAAAAGTTCTAAACCCGAGTGATTCGATTCTTCGTTTCTTTTGATTGTGTCCTTGTATATTGTTGTCGTTTAAACCTTTTTATTTACTCAACATTTTAAAATTAATTATATTTCTTTACTCATATAACTTGTTATTAAAAAAAAAAACCTTGAACTTAGGTTAAAAATTTATGAATTAAATGAAGATTGCATCTCCAAAAATTATTGATGCATTCAAATGTAATTTAAGGGCAAACATAAAACGTGGTATGGTATTATTTTAGATTTTGTGGACTTGAAAAGTAGGGTCAAATGCAATTCAAAGGGGGTGGAATGTAAATTTAGATGCTTCTAGAATGTAGGGTGTAGATTGTAAAATTAGATATATCGAGAACAAATGAAGAATAAATAATATACAAGGGTGTAGAATAATAATATAAGTCAAAATAAGTAGAATAATATATAAGAGTTATTGAAAATCTACGCGTTGCTGCGAGGTCTAAGATATTAACTATAAAAATAAATATGACAAACAAATGAATAAATATTTTTCAAACAATTCAAATAACGAAACACAACTGAATCAGGACCGAGTAATGAAATTGAAAAACTGATATATATCAAGAAGCAAACCAAATGATATTGTTAGTTGGTTCCTATCATTGGTTTCTAGATTTTGCAATGCTAAAATTACAAACCATACCTTATCAAATCGGATGGGAATCGGGATTGAATATTAAATATTCATAACCATAATTTGAAAATTTGGCATTGCTTATGTTTAATCGCGAATTTGATTTGTTGAATTTACGATCAAATCAAATAAAGATATAATGCTGATGTCTTCAATACGTCGATTAGGGCTCGCCAACGTTATAATAGTAATGTTCAACGTAATCATATTTAATAGAAAAATCTAAATGATAATTAGTTACATTTTATTCATGAAGCAATTTCATTTGAATATTGTATTATGCATTTGAATAATAAAGTATAGTTTATACAATTAAACATAACATAATAGTTTCTAAAGGCAACGCCAAACATAATCATACTTTTAAATATGTAAGAAAATATTGTAACAATAAATGTTAAAAAAGAATTAAACAAAATTTTATTAATAAAAATGTTTAATAAAAAATAACACTAAGATAATTGTGTGTTATGAAAAGTTTAAATTAAAAAAAAATACCAATCAATGATGGTTGGACATGTGGCAAATGGGCAAGCCCATTTGCAAATTGTATTTATATATATTAATATGACGATTTTTTAATATGATAAATTTGTTTTAATTTTTTAAATCTTTTATGTTTTATGGTTCTAGAGTTTTAGTTGAAAGTTGGATGATGTAGATTGTATTGAATCTCAACCCAAAAATATTGAACTTCAATATTGTTTTTCTTAGTTAGATCAATGTATAAAAATTATTCAACATCTGTGCGTTCCTGCGAGGTCAAAAATATTAAATACAAAAATAAATATGAAAACAAATGAACAAAAATACTTTTCAAGCAATTCAAATAACGAAACACAATTGAATCATGATCGAAGAATGAAATTGAAAAGCTGATATAGATTAAAAAAGAAAGACAAATGATACTCTTAGTTGGTCCCTATTATTGGTTTCTAGATTTTGCAATATTAAAATTACAAATAATGTCTTATTAAATTGGATCGGAACCAGATTTAATTAATTAATTATTCATAACCATAATTTGAAAATTGATATTGATTAGGTTTAATAGTAAGTTTAATTTGTTTGTTTTACGATCAAATCAAATAAATTGATAACGGTTGTGTCTCTAATACATTGATTAGGATTTGTCAACGGTACAATAGTAGTGTTCAAT
Source organism: Centrapalus pauciflorus (assembly GCA_020465985.1). NCBI lineage: Eukaryota > Viridiplantae > Streptophyta > Magnoliopsida > Asterales > Asteraceae > Centrapalus > Centrapalus pauciflorus. The sequence continues at coordinate 78,975 of JAANYP010008892.1, read as the reverse complement.
ATTATACATTATCATATTTAATAAAAAATCTAAACATTAAATAGTTACATTTTAATTATAAAACAATTTCATTAGAATTTTGTATTGTGCATATGAATAATAAAGTCTTTTTTATACGATTAAACATAGCATAATAGTTTCAAAAAAGAACTCCAAACATAAGTATAATTATAATTATAATTTGAAGTGTGTAAGAAAATATTATAACAATAAATGTTAAAATAGGAGTAAACAAAATCTTATTAAAATAAAAGGGCTAAATAAAATATAACGCTAAGATAATTGTGTTTTAAGAAAAATTTAAATTTAAAATAAAAAAATAAAGAAAAAATGCCATTGGCTTACTCCATGCATTTGAATAATAAAGTGTCTTTCATATAATTTAACATAACTCCAAAACATAGGTATAATTAAAATCATAATATTAAATATGTAAGAAAATATTTTAATAATAAATGTTAAAATAAGGGTAAACAAAAATTTATTAAAATAAAATGGCTAAATAAAAGATAACGCTAAGTTAATGGTGTGTTATGAAAAATTGAAATTATTAAAAAAAACAAACCCACGCCATTGGCCTAGCCCATTACGTACATGTGTGTGTGTGTGTGTGTGTGTGTATATATATATATATATATATATATATATATATATATATATATATATATATATATATATATATATATATATATGGAGGTTCAATTGAGAACTTTTATGCATGAGGTACAAAAGAACCTATATCATCCATTAGATCAAAAAATTGTATGGATTAGATTGATGGCAAAATGGTAAATAGTTGGACAATTTTATGCATCTTGTGCATTATGAAAACAAACAAGGAAGGGCATTTTGGAGAATGTGCATACCTCATTAAATTTAATATTTCAACAAATAATCAAATAATAAATGTTAAATAAATTCAATTGATACATTTCCAAACTCAACAAAAATTACACAAATTCAAAAAAGATGATGGAGATCGATGCATTTCATCGTTAATCGTGTTTATCTATGCATCGTGTTCAAAAAAGACGTATTTAACAAAAAAAATACACAAATTCATTTATGCAGCGTGTTCGTCGTTCATATTCTTCATTCATCTATGCATTGTGTTCAACTTGTTCATCATTCATCTATGCATCGTCATTGTTCATCATCCATTTATGCATCATCATTTTTTGTTGTTCATCGTTTATCATCCATCTATGCATCTCCATTGTTCATCTTCCATTTATGCATCATCATTATTTATCGTTCTTCATCCATCTATGCATCGTATTTTTCATATTTATCATCGGTTGCATCTCTTGTTCATGTTCATCATCATCGTTGTTCATCGTTAATCGTTGTCTTCAAATCATCATCACTATGAAAATTATGAAGAACACAATTAGAGAGAAAGGGAGAGAGAGAGAGAGAGATGAGGAGGAAAATGAGGAATGTAGTTAATATGAGATTTTAATTCAAAATGTAACTCCTAACTATCTTTTAATGATATTTAAAAATTAATTAATTTCATATATTTAATTTTCCCAAAATGTCCTTTGTGCACCCTTGTTAGATTATCCGATGCACAAAAGTGTCCCGAGGTGCCCCGATGCATAAAAGTTCTCATTTGAACCTCAATCTATATATATATATATATATATATATATATATATATATATATATATATATATATATATATATATATATATATATATATATAATGTGAGCAAGATGACTCAAAATAATTTAAGTCAACCTATATTTAAACAAATTAACAAATTAGTTACATAAATTATTTGCAAAATAGGTTAAAGCGCTCTTTATACTCATGTTCGATCTGTAAATTATGTTGAACTACAGCTCAACATATTGCGCGCATCCTAGAAACAAAACAATTTGGGGGTCAGTCGTCCATGCATGAACTCTTAGCACACGTGTATATATACCACATATATTGTATGAAAAATTGTTTAAGTTTTTACATTTTTTTTGAGATATAATAATAATTGAAATTTGACGATAAAAATATGATGATTAAAGAACAAAACCATTTTTTTGATGTTTTTGTTCTCCCCATTACAATGTATAATGCTAGGAAACATGTTTGTCAATATCAATTCTATGCTACTACTTATCTACGTTTAACTATGGTGGCGTTTGGTTCGCGGATTTCCTGAAATTTGCATTTTAAATTGATGTGTTTAGTTCACAGATTTCAGTAATGATTTAAAATCTTAGGATTTTATAAATCTCTTCATTCTTTTTATTTAAAAACTCAGTCTCCCCCTTAATATTTTAAATCCTAGTTACCTTGCATTCTTCGGATTATCAAAATTTTCTATAAGATAATGCAGATTCCTTGACAAAATCCTGACAAATGCAAATCCAGATTTTGCAAATCTTTTGACAAAATGCAAATCCCAGATAAAAAAATCTGCAAACCAAACGCCCCTTAAAAATATAGGGACGTCAATACATCGAGGATAATTGGGGAGTCCCATAATCCCATGTCTCAATTTCATATCCCAGTCGCCGTTGAAAAATAAGTTTACGTTCCCATTCCAGTCCATCAGAAAATTATAAATGACACTTTAGCATATAGAAATGAATGTGGAACTGAAAAAAAAAAAAAAAAGTAACTAACTAATTTAGCAATTTGAGACTTATATGCATATAGATTAATAATGGGTTGATATTAAAAGTTTATCAACCAAGGTTCTTGAAGGATCAAAAGAAAGACATGAAAACAGGTGACAATATCAATTTCTTACCATCCATCCAAATATTATATAAGAAGAAATCCCAAAAGCACCCCCAGTCTATTAAACTGCTTGAGGAGTTCAGAATTATCCTCCTACGTGTTACTCTCTCTCTCTCTCTCTCTCTCTCTCTCTCTCTCTCTCTCTCTTCTCTCTCTCTCTCTCTCTCTCTCTCTCTCGTCTCTCTCTCCTCTCTCTCTCTCTCTCTCTCTCTTCAATAAAGGACTACTCATTATGCAGCGCATCAAGGTACCACCTTTAAAAAAATTTAATTTTTTTTTTCATAAACATGTTTTAATTAACGTTATAAAGATCATACGTAAATTTCAGATACATTCACATCTACTAACTCCTTAAAAATGATGTGAACGTACACTTACATAAATTTACATATATGTGAACGTGCATTTATGTGATGCATGATTTCATGCACTTAGAATGTGAGTGAATTTTAGATATCATCTGTTAATGTTAATTAACTCATGTTTATGAAAAAAAATTTCAAACAAATTACTTCTAAGAGTGATATTTTCTGGTGCGCTCACTTAAACCTAATATGCAATGTTAGAACTGTGGTCTTTATGTACTATTGGTGTAAAATAAAACATGGAGAGATAGCTATAACTACATTTAATATTTAAATAATGTTGGGTTCAAATGAGTACCATTAGTTTTGCGGAGTACCAGAGGTACCTCACTTAAAACCATTTTTTTCACAATCATGTTTAAATCAATAATATAAGACTATTTGCAAAAAATCACACATAAACACACACTAGAACTATGTGAAAAGTATGCGTTCACATGGGTTGCACAGTTGTGAACGTGTGTTCACAACTAAGCATGTTCACATGAATTTTTTCACGTTCACATGACTTTTAAGATGATAGAAAGTGTAAAAGTATATAATTTTTTTACGAATAACCTTATATTATTTGTATCTAAATGAATATGAAAAAAAAATTCAAAATTTTTTTTTTTCGGAGCAAGTTCACATCTTAAACTCGTGTGTTCACAGGTACTCACGGTACTCTGCATTTTCTAGGTACTCACACGAACCATATTATATATATATATATATATATATATATATATATATATATATATATATATATATATATATATATATGGATAATTGCGCAAAAAACCCCTAACCTGTCATATTTTTGTGATTAAAACCCTAAACCATTTTTGTTGCATATAAAACCCCGAACTAACTAAAAATCAGTAAATCAAGGTTTTATCAACGAGTAACCGGTTGAAACCGGTTATTAATCCTACGTGGACCTGTAAATAACCTACGTGGAATAAATTTTAATTGTTGAAACCGATTGCCAAGTATTACACATCATTTAAACCCTTGTTGATGATGTAATCCCGTTTAAAAATTACAATTAAAAATTATGAACAGAGGTTTAAATGATGTGTAATACTTGGCAATTAGTTTCAAAAATTAAAATTTATTCCACGGAGGTTATTTACTGGTCCACGTAGGATTAATAACCGGCTTCAATCTGTTACCTATTGATAAAACTTTGATTTACTGATTTTTAGTTAGTTTAGGGTTTTCTATGTAACGAAAAATGGTTTGGGGTTTTAATCACAAAAAAACGACAAGTTGAAGGTTTTTTGCGCAATTATCCCCCACCCCACCCCACCACACACACACACACACACACACATATATATATATATATATATATATATATATATAATGAAGAATGTCATCAAACTGATATCGTTCATTCTCTTTACATGTTATTTATTCTTCGCATTATTTTATCTTATCTTATCTTAAAGACTAATAAAAAATTAATACACCTATTTCTCGTGAAGCCACATGGTAACACTATGAATTGACACGTGACATTTATAATTTTTAAAATAATAAAAACATTTAAACTATATCTATTCAAATCTAATATTATCTATTTTTAAATTCAAATCTAATAAATGTTATACTCATATAACTTAGTAACTACAATTTAATAAGAGTTTAAAAGAATATAAAACAAATAATTGGTATTCATATATATTTATACAAAATTAATAGGTCATGATAAATAATAATAATATCATTCTTATATATTTTTTTTATAAAAAAATTAATATTTCTGTCTTTACCCTTTAGTTTGTTATGTTTTATATTAACAACAATATATCAAAATTGTCCGTAATACGTGGGTAAATAAACTAGTATGTATTAAATATGTAGAGAATTGAAACACATCTTTACATAGAGAAATTGTCAATAATATATAAAATACAAATTTTGATAACAAACATATGAAATCTTGTTTTTTAGGCAAAAAACATCAAAATTTAATTTTAATTGGTCATCGATGCTTATTTTGTTAAAATTATAATATATAATCTGGTTATGATTTCATGTTACACTTTGTTATATATTTTTATTTTGTGGTACATTTTTGTCAACTTACCCTAAAGTTAATCTTTGTTTCATTTCATTTAGAATCAAAGATATTATCACATAACTAAAAAAGTTCTAAACTCGAGTGACTCGATTCTTCGTTTCTTTTGATTGTGCCCTTGTATATTGCTGTCTTTTAAATATTTTTATTTACTCAACAAATTAAAATTATATTTCTTTACTCATATAACTTGTTATTAAAAAAACATTGAACTTAAATTAAATAATTTATGAATTAAATGAAGATTGCATCTCCAAAAATTATTGATGCATTCAAATGTTATGTTAGGGCAAACATAAAACGTGGTATGGTATTATTTTAGATTTTGTGGACTTGAAAAGTAGGGTCCAATGCAATTCAAAGGGGGTGGAATGTAAATTTATATGTGTTAAATAATGTATAGTGTAGGGGTCTCCTTTGTAAATATGTAATCTATTTATATGAGTTGAATGCAATACACCCATCAAGGGTTTCCACACATTATAGCATGGTATCGAGCCTAACCCTAATTCTCAAACAAAATTAGGTTTTTTTCGGTTCTGCAACCTCCGGCCGCCCCTCCTCTTACCGGCGGCCACGCTTCCGCCCAACTCCACCGGTACCCTCCTCCTTCGGCTACAACCCTAGCCGCCCACCCACAGTCGCCCAACCCTTGCTGTTGCTGTCTGCGCCGGTGATACCCCTCGTCTGCGCCGTTGTCACTCTTGGTCGACAACCCAGCCGCCGCTGCAACCCTAGGCAGCCGCCGCTGAAACCCTTGGTCGAACACCTCGCTGCTGCTGCAACCCTAAACGGCCTCTGCAACCCTTCGCTGAAGTCGCCGCCGCAGCCACCCTGCTTCTGTTCGACGACCACCGCAAAGATCCCTGCGCCGCATACACGTCTGAGCCCCTGCCGATCGTCCCCTGCGCCGCACACACGTCTGAGGTTGCCACCCCTGCTGCTGCTTGCCGGCTCAAGCTCCTGCCGGTCGTCCTGCTTGCCTCCGTGGATTTGACTTGGCCGCTGGTTCTGGTTTTACCAATTGGTTCTAGATATGCTGCTACTTTTTGTGTAACCATCAAGCATCATTATTATAATAATCAAATACTATTATTATAATAGTCCAACATTGATTATTATAATAGTACAACATTGATTATTATAAAATTGCTAGTTGTGTCCCCCTATTATTAAAACGTCCGCCGATTGCTAGTTCCTCCGACCAGCAGCCCTTGCTGCCGTCACCACCGCTGCCACCATCCACTTCTTCACTGCTGCCGCCAAAAGCCTCCTCTCCTCGGCCTACTTTTTGGTGAGCACGTTCCGTTTATTTGTTTCTTTATTATTATATTTATTTTTCGTGTATACTATTATTATTAGACATGACGGGTAATAATCCATCACCAAACAACCCAACCGCTTCCCAACTTGTTTTTGCTATCGGTAATGTCTACCCTCAGTTCAGTTTCAAATTAACAACTGATGGGTCTCGCTATAAACTATGGCGACGTATTTTTACTGATGTATGTAAAGGGGCAAAAGTCATGGGTCATATTACTGGGAAGTCCCAACCAACAAGTGTTGATGATGAGGATTGGGAAGCCATTGATTCTCGCATTAAATCATGGTTCTACTCTACATGTGAACCAAATTTACTTAATCTCATCACAAAAGATAACTGCACTGCACACGACCTTTGGGAAGCCTTGGATGCTCATTTCTTGAACAATAAATTATCCAGTAGCCTACAACTTCAAACCCTTTTTCGAAACACCAAAAAGGGAGCTCTTTCTATTACTGATTACTGTCACACCTTAAAAGACATTGCTGACTCCCTTGCTGATGTTGACACTAAAATCACTGATCAGGATCTTGTCTTGCAAATTCTACAGAATTTACCATCATCCTATCAAAGCTTAATTGATGTCATCACACACACCAAACCCTTTCCCTCTTTTCTTGAAGCCAAAAACATGTTACTCTTGCATGAGTCTCGTGAAGACCAACCCGAATCTACCCTTGAAGCTTCACCTTCCCTTACCACTGCCCTTTATTCCTCGTCTAGCACTAATAACAATGGCAAAGGGAAAAATAAAAATAATCGGGGAAACAGAAACACGGGACGGGTTACATCTAAGGGTAACACGGGAGGGGGGTCTTTTAACAGCACAACTTCTGTTACAGGTTATTCTCGTGATGCAGGTCAATCAAGTGCCCCACCGGCGTTCAACAATCAACTGCTTCAGCTTCTTCAGAATGCATTACATCAGCAATCTCAGGCTTCTCAGTTTGGAGGTAACTATCGTCAGCCGGTGTCTTCCACACCAACTCATGCCGGGACTCACACTCCATCGGCACTCTATGCTGCACCTCCTCCAGTCTCTCCTGCCAATACAGCTCCACCGCAGTTCACAGATCTCGCAGCTCTCTTCAGTTCAATGTCCGCTCAGCCACCACAACAGCATCAGGACAACAACTACTATATGGATACTGGTGCAAGCTCCCACATGTCATTCAACCAAGGTAATCTACTTTCTCTTAAACCTTGTGGTAAGTCAAAAGTAATCATGATTGGTAATGGTGCCTTACTACCGGTTTCTTACATTGGAGATACATTTCTTCCATTATCACAAAATAAATTGGCACTGAAAAATGTACTTGTTTCTGATCAAATGGTTAAGAATCTCATTTCTGTGCGTAAGTTCACTCTTGATAACTGGGTTTCTATTGAATTTGATCCTTTTGGTTTCTCCATAAAGGATCTTGATACAGGGCGCCTTCTTCATCGCTCTGACAGTACTGGTGATCTTTACCCTGTCCTCGCGCCTTCTCCGCCTCCTGTGTCCTCTGCCACTGCTATGGTCTCCTTCTCTCCTGATGTATGGCATCGTCGTCTTGGTCATCCGGGCAGCTCTACATTTAATTTTTTACGTTCTCGTAAATTTATTTCTTGTTCCAATGCAAAGTTACCTACGTGTCATGCTTGTCAATTGGGTAAACATTGTCGTTTGTCTTTTTCAAAGTCAACAACTAAGACTTCACGTATTTTTGAACTTGTTCATTCAGATTTGTGGACATCTCCTATTTCCAGTTTGAGTGGTTTTAAATATTATATTCTATTTTTGGATGATTATTCTCATTTTTTATGGGTTTTTCCATTACGTGTGAAATCTGATGTTTTTCAAGTATTTGCTACCTTTCGCGCTTATGTTGCAAATCAGTTTAAAACAGATATACAATCCTTTCAGTGTGATAATGGACGTGAATTCAACAACAGTAAATTACTTGAGCTTTTTCAAAACCATGGCATTAAAGTTCGTTTTTCTTGTCCATACACGTCACAACAAAATGGCAAAGCTGAACGAGCCATTCGCACAATCAACAATGTGCTCCGAACTCTTCTGTTTCAAGCCTCTCTTCCTCCAAAATTCTGGGTCGAAGCTCTCAACATGTCTGTTCATCTCCTGAACATTCTTCCCATTAGTACTCTGGACTCCAAAACTCCCTGTGAGATCTTGTACGGCACGTTCCCGGTCTTTACACACTTGCGTGTATTTGGTTGCCTCTGCTATCCAAACCTCTCTTCTACAGCCCCAAACAAGCTTTCCCCTCGCTCTACTGCTTGTGTATACCTCGGACCTTCCCCTTGTCATCGGGGTCATCGGTGCTATGACCTAGTCACCCACCGTATTCTTATCTCACGTCATGTGATCTTTGATGAAGATCATTTTCCGTATCCTTCGTTCAATGCCCCACCCTCTCCCTCTACGTATGATGCTTTCATCGACGACGTCCCCACAACCACTGTGATGACTAACAAACCTATTGCATCTACCACTCCCTCAGATAATTCTTCTACTGAAACCACCTCAAGTGACTCGCTCATTCCCTCTAGTGATGCTCCTACAGCCAATGACTCACCTCATTCATCTGTCGAACCTCACTCTTCACACACGTCTTCAGCATCAATTCAACCTGACGTTGTCCCTTCTTCCCCACCACCGGCTCCTACATCCACTCATCCCATACAACCAGATCGCGTACTGGCAGTCTCAAACCTCGCCAAATTTTGAATTTGTCAGCCGTTGACTCTCTTTCCCCAATTCCCAAGTCTTCTGCTCAGGCAATTCGTGACCCAAATTGGAAGGCAGCCATGGACGCTGAAATGTCTGCCCTTCTCTCCAATCATACGTGGGATCTTGTTCCCCCTCCTCCAAAAGTCAATATTGTTGGGTGCCGTTGGTTATATCTCCATAAGTTCGATAGTCAGGGTCGCCTTGAGCGTTACAAGGGCCGTCTGGTGGCTCAAGGCTTTTCTCAAATGCCTGGTTTTGACTATGATGAAACTTTCAGCCCTGTTGTCAAACCAGTTACTGTCAGAATGGTCCTAAGCATTGCCATCTCCCTAAACTGGCCGATTCATCAACTTGATGTTAAAAATGCTTTTCTCAACGGTGAATTATCGGAGGAAGTCTACATGAAACAACCTCCTGGCTATGTTCATTCCTCTTTCCCACAGCATGTCTGTCGCCTTCGAAAAGCCCTATATGGTCTCAAACAGGCTCCCCGCGCCTGGTTTCATCGATTCGCTGTCTTCATCACTTCTCTCGGTTTCCATTCAAGTAAATCTGACAGTTCTCTCTTTGTTTATCATCATGGTCGTGATACAATCTACCTTCTATTGTATGTCGACGATATCATTCTGACAGCATCCTCCCAATCTCTGGTCAATCATGTCATCTCTCGTCTCTCGTCTGAGTTCAAAATGACTGACCTTGGCGCTCTCTCCTTCTTTCTAGGGGTCTCCGCTATACGCTCCTCTTCGGGCCTTTTTCTGTCTCAGACAGTTTTTGCCCAAGAAATCATTTCTCGTGCTGGCATGGACACTTGTCATCCTTGCTCATCAGCGGCTGAGACAAAGTCTAAACTACCCTCCTCTGGCAAACCTGTCGATGATCCGACTCTCTATCGCAGTCTTGCGGGTGCTTTACAGTACCTCACGATCACTCGTCCGGAAATCGCTTATGCTGTACAGCAAATATGTCTGTATATGCACGATCCTCGCCAACCACATCTGAATGCCCTCAAACGCATTCTTCGGTATGTGAAGGGTACCCTTACTCATGGTCTTTTTCTTCGCCCATCCACTGTTAATCGTTTGGTCTGTTACACTGACGCTGATTGGGCCGGTTGTCCTGAAACACGTCGGTCCACCTCTGGGTTCTGCATCTTCCTAGGTGACAATCTTGTGTCTTGGTCCTCTAAACGCCAACATGTTGTGTCCCGTTCAAGTGCCGAAGCTGAATATCGTGGTATTGCTAACGTTGTTGCCGAATCTGCCTGGCTTCGTAATCTTTTGATTGAGCTACATCTACCTCTTTCACGTGCCACAGTTGTTTTTTGTGATAATGTAAGTGCCATGTATTTAGCTAATAACCCAGTACAGCATCAACGAACCAAACATGTGGAAATTGATTTACACTTTGTAAGAGAACGTATTGCTTTGGGGCAAATGCGTGTGTCGCATGTGCCTTCCTCTCATCAGTTAGCAGATATATTTACTAAAGGTCTTCCTACACAGCTGTTTTTACAATTTAAGTCCAGTCTTAGCATCAGTCCTCCTCCAGCTGCGACTGAGGGGGGTGTGTTAAATAATGTATAGTGTAGGGGTCTCCTTTGTAAATATGTAATCTATTTATATGAGTTGAATGCAATACACCCATCAAGAGTTTCCACACATTATAGCAATATGCTTCTAGAATGTAGGGTGTATAATGTAAAATTAGATATATCGAGAACAAATGAAGAATAAATAATATACAAGGGTGTAGAGTGTAAATTAAAAACTTCTGAAAACATGTTTTTTTTTATCCCAAAAACACATGGTGAATAGAATAATATGTGAGCAAGATGACTCAAAATAATTTAAGTCAACCTATTTTTAAACAAATTAACAAATTTATCTATTCATATTCAAAAATGTCTTTAGTTCCTTTTATGACACTTGTTATCTAAGTTATACAGAATATATGAAAAATTACTTTTTAGAAAGCTTATAAAATTATTATATTTGAATTTGTCTTTCGTTTGCCGATTAAAGTTAAAAATAGCCTTATTTCACCACTACATCCATTACATATCCTCATGAAAAAACGTATTTTTTCATATGTTCTAATTTTAAGTTTCATATATGGGTTTCCATAAATATTTAAAAAAATTCTTTTCAGAATATGCTTTTAGCTTTGAAAATTACCTATTTTTTAGATATCCATAAATATATACTAGGTTTTCTGATTATATATTGGAATTTATGTTTTTGATATCTTGTGATAATTACACAACACTTTTAACTTTAGATTTGCTCTATAATCTAGTGTTTATTTATAATTGGTGGAAAATTAATGACAAAAATGAGTAAATAACTAATTTTGGACACTTGTTGATTATATGCTCATATTATTACATAAGTGAATAACATTTAGTGGGTTTGTGCTCATAAAAAGGTTTTGTTAAAAGTAAAATTGTGTCCAAAGTAAATTAGGTTGCGTTTGCTAAAGAGAGTTAAAGACACAAAAAAAATGAGAATAATTTTTTTGATTTTTTGGACCATGAAACTTGAAAATACAATGACTTTATGATTGACGTATTTTTCTTTCCTTTATTTTAGCTACTATTTAATTATTCACCGTTGCTAGAGATATTAAAGGATTATACTTTAAGCTATATATTGATCTAACTTGAGAATTTCATAGAGAATTGATATACATAATTCAAGTTTGCTATCCAATAATTTGTTTTTATTTTCTTTCTATCGATTTCCTCTATCAAATACAACCTAACATACAACTCTGAGTGAGGTCTTTGAGATGGTAAATATAGAAAAAAGGTCTCAACATACAAGATACAAGGAAACGTAGTAAACTTTAATCGGATGTTCGGCTCCCAGAATTGATTTGGAAAGAGTTATAATTTATTTACAGTGTATTTTGAAATTTAGATTATAAAAATAATGAACAAAAATGTGTTTAAATTTAATCAAAATCTATTACGAATTGAAGGAATCTATATTCATTGTTATTTGTAACATCACATGTACATTTTTTTTAGAAATTCAAATAAATCAAGTTATGTACGATGGAAACAAAAACTTAAAATATTCATAGTAAAATTAATCAGAATGGTAATCAGGTCAAACATTATGTGCTTTCTTATGAACTTAACATTGAAATGCCTCAATCTTCCAACTCTCCCATCCTATAAATACCACAATTCTTCACTAATATCTTCACTGCAACAAATCTAAGCAAGTAATTTCTTACACACATTCACATCACCCCGAGATCGATATATAAGATAAACCATGAGTACCGTTAGCATTGAGGTCGAGGTGGCTTCACCGTTTCCGGCTGATAGAGTTTTTAAAGTTTTTAGTGACTTTGACAATATCGCTCCAAAGGTTAACCCACAAATTTTCAAGTCCATCGAGACAGTTGAAGGCAATGGAGGTGTTGGAACACTAAAGGTTTTCACATTCGGTGATGGTAAGAATTCAAATTGCATCCTTAATTTCATGATGTTTTATTTTACCTTATCGAATGGTAGTTTTAATTTTTTATGTTGTTCTAATCACAAATGGTTGCACAGGTGTCCCATTTACCAGTGGAAAGTATAAAGTTGATGCAGTTGATATTAGCAACTTCAACTATAGTTATACGTTCTATGAAGGTGACAATCTGATGGGCATATTAGACTCTATTAACCATCATGTTAAGGTCGTCCCTTCTGCAGATGGAGGGAGTGTATTCAAACAAACAGTGATTTACAACTGCAAAGGTGAGGAAAAACCATCTCAAGAAGTTCTTAACATTGAAAAAGAAATATACGAAAAAACCTTCAAAGCTATAGAGGCTTATGCCGCTGCACATCTAGAAGCTTATTAGTGTATCCTAAATCAACATGTTTGATTTTGGTTTGAAATCCTTTCGTTAGTGTGTTTTTATGCTTCTTTTGTTTATCCTTCTTTTTATGTTATTGTACGTTGTATAAAGGGACAATGCCCCGTTTATACGATTTGTTGTACCGACTTTCCAATCCATATTATAATAAATTATGAGTGATTGCAAAAATATTATTTTACTTATTTTGTATAAAGACATTATTTTCATTTTCTGTATGTATTGTTTTCTCGTAGTTGTAGTTGTGATGTCGATGCACAAAACTTAGGTGGATAGAATGGCAAAATATCAATCCTTTCTGCTTGTTCGTTTCTTTATATATCTAAATTACAAATTATTGTTTACTGTTAATGAAATCTTTAAGAAGCTAAGTATCGTATAGATAATGGCAATAACTTATTATTTGTATGATTCGTCTTATAAGCTCGTCCACATACGTAATTATAGAACATCAGTTATTCGTGAAAGCTATCGAATATAAGAATCGATATCAAGGTGCATGTTTGAAAACTTTGTAAACCAAAATATAGAAAGAGAGCAAATGAAAATGTCTTTAATTAGAATCATAAGAACCATGACATATTAACTGCAGATCGAAAGCTATAATGATAATTTTAACTGTGTTAATATATTTATGATTCACAAATATATATGAGATGGACCTGAAATAATCGACTAGCAATTTTGACCCAACGAGCCAAACGGTTCGAACAGTTAATTTGACACATTGTAAAAAATTAAGATAAAACACATTTTTTTAAAAAAATGAAAACTTATAAAACGGTGTATTAAAAAATTGTTCTTTGAAAAAAATTTCAAAATTTTGTAAAATTAATTTTGGTCGTCAACCCATTTGACTCGTTTGCTTAAACGGACTGAAATTACCACCCCTATGAATCTATAATCAACCATCAGTTTGTGCTAATTAGCGTTTTCTGTTTCCAGATTAGCTTCGTGTGGCTTTAACAAAGAAAAATTCAAAAAATAAAAATAAAAATTTGTCTGCTAAGATTACAACGTTCTTTTCTAATATTTTTTCACTTTGATTTGATTAAGAATTATTATAAAATGTAAATATTCGTTTACATGAACTACGACACATTTATGCCACTCTACTAAAGGAGTAAATAATTTGTTGCTGCCAAAATAAATTATATATTTTGTCGTAGAGAAAGTCGAAAAATAAAACTATTTTGGCGTGTAGTGAGGCGTTGACGACGCAGAAACCTTCCGTCGTTTTTGCACTTTTTCTTGTAGTGTACAAATACAAATACTATAATATTATTTATAACTAGTTTATTACACGTGCATTACACGGGATAATTAAATAGTTGGTTTTTTTAAATTAGTATAAATTCAAAAAATAATCATAGAAACAAAAAATAAAATAACAATATTATACTACTAAAAAGATTAATGAATGTATATAAAGCAGATAATCAAAAAGAAAAAAAATACATAAATAAGATTTAAATAATAACGAAGAAGAAAAATTGTTAAAAATTTGGTAAATAGTCAAACTTTTTTTCCTAAATTAGTTTAATTATTTATTTAACATTTTTAAAGAGTTTAGATAAGAAGATAAAGAAACACAGCTGTAAACTCAAATTTAAAACAAAAATCCGAGATAATAGGCGGACCTTTTCCTAAATCTGTTACATGTAAATTGTAAATTATTACAAGTGTTACATCTAGGTTATGCTAATTGACATTTTAGTTGGGTGTCAAGTGACATCATTTCATATTTTAATAGAATAATAGATAGATTAACCTATATACTAATAGGTATATTTAATAAATAATTTTTTTAATAAGATACAAATTTATTATATCATTATATAATTAAAAATAACAAAGTGTCGATACTATATTAATAAAAAATTTTAAAAATATGAAAGTTTTGTGTTACATTGTTATTGTTATATTAAAAATGCAAGATAGAAACATGTTTAATGGAGTAAAACTACGTAGTAAAGAATTTCTTAAAATTTTAATAAAGGATGGTTTAATGAGAAAGTTATATTAGGAAGTTTTGGAGGGAAAATAAAATTTTGATTAATTGAGGTGGTGACATGTGGCATTACATGTTCTCCTTTATTAATAGATAAAGATAAAGATTAGTCACACACCGTAGGAGACCACGTACACCGATCGAACCTCAATACCTATGTTAGTTAATAATGTGTATAAAAGTTGTAAACATTGCATCTTAGAACTTTTATTTTCATAAGTTCCAGAGTAAATTACAAAAATGGTCCCTGTGGTTTGGTCGAAATTATGGATATGGTCCCTTGTCTTAAAAATTACATAAATGGTCTCTCAAAACAGTATTTACTTGCTAAAATGATCTTACTTTCTCTCAACATTTTTTAAATGACGGTTTTGTCATTTTCTCAATAACAATTTGGTCCCTCAAATATGTCATTTATTTTCAATTTTAGTCTCTTTTATAAATTTTCACCTTTTCTTTAAATTTATTAATATTATTATTTATACATTTTTGTTTTTTATAAATATATTTATGTTATAATATATATTGAGTATTTATTTATTATAAATTATCGTTATTATAATATTTATTTTATTTAATTTACTTTTCTTTTATATATTCAATTTAATTATTAAAAATTTATTTATCTTATGTTTCTTTTGATAAAATATATATACATTCTTATCTTTTTTATGTTTCTATCGGACTATTTCATTACGTTAATATATTTTAATTTAATTATAAAAAATATATAAACTAAGGATTTAACATTTTGATTTAAATATTTTTATATTAATATGTTTGGATTCAAATTTAGTATTTTATTTATTTTTATTTTATTATTTCCTAACATTAATACGTTTAAAACTTAGTATTTTATTCGTTTTGTTTTTAATTATTTCGTTACTTACTACATTTCGAATTAATTATAATTTCTAATAAAAATATGTAGACTTCACATTTTATTCATTTTCATTTAAATATTTATTTACGTTTCTAAGTTTTCACTTAATTTTGAAGAAAAATATATAAACATAATATTTTATTCATTTTAACTTAAATATTTGTATGGTTAATACATTTCTAATTAAATATAACTTTTAAGTAAAATATATAAACTTAATATAAACATTTATATGTTTTGATTTAACGGAACGTATACGTTTTGAATTATATACTTTAACAGATGCATTTGGTTTGTATATTTTGTAATTAAATCGAAACATTTTAATCAAACAAAATAATCAGAATAAAATGAATAAAGTAGTAGTGTAAATTAAAATGTATTATAACAAAAATATTTAAATCAAAATGAACAAAATTCTAAAATAAATAGAAAAAAGCGATAGCACGAGTGCGAATATACATAACAAAATAATTAAATTAAAATGTCTCAATGTTTATACTTTTCTCATAAAAATTATAATTAAATAAAAATATATTAACATAATTAAATATTTATATGAAAATGTATAAAAGACAAAAGTGTATAAATATTTTTACAAATAAAACACAAGATAACTTAAATTTTAATAAATAAATTTGATATATAATAAAGACGTAATAATAAATTTAAGTATTCAAATTAAGATAATTCTAATAATAAAACAAATATATTTTAAGAAATAAAAATATAATAATAATTAGTTTTTTAAATTAACATTTTTAAATTTAAACATAAACTAAAATTTTATGTAAAGGACTAAAGTTGAAATTGAATTTCATTGTTAAGGGACCATATATGTTACTGAGAAAAGGACAAAATCGTCATTTAGAAAAACTTATGAGAAAGATGGATCATTTTTGCAAGTAAATAGTGTTTTGAGGAACCATTTATGCAATTTTTAAAGACCAGGGACCGTATCCATAATTTCAACCATACCACAAGGACCATTTCTGTAATTTACTCTAAGTTCTATGAAAAAGAAAGGTAACATACTTTATACCGATTTCTATATATACTTTTAAACTTGTGTACGAAGAAACACGTATTTTTAAAACATTTGGTTATCTTTTAATATAAGATATTAAATGTACATTGCTTTTCTACACAGTTTTAAAAGTATGTTGCCAAAAATAAAAATTTGTACCCTAAACATAATGCGTGTGGATCACCTACAATGTTATTTCGTGATAATCTCATCACCGTTGTCCGATAATTTACTAAACCCCATTTGGTTGTGTATAGACATGGCAAGGGGCGGGGCGGGGCGGGGCGGGGCGGGGCGGGACGGGGATCTCACTTCCCATCCCCATCCCCGCTTCTTAATCCTCTTTCCCATCCCCGGCCCTATCCCCGTCGGGGATCGAGTTTCTATCCCCATCCCCGTCCCAATCGGGGATCCCCATCGGGAAATCGGGTTTTTCAAGTTTCTAAAGATTATTAAAGTTTAAATTATAAATAGTAATTTAGTAGAAAACTAGTTTTTCTACACATGTAATACATGGGCATATTTATAAGTATTTATTGTTTTAAAATAAATATAATCATAACATATTGCTATAAATCTATACTATATAAAATAAGAAAACCACTTAGAGTTTATGGACCATTGGATGGAAAGAAATCAATGGTCCAGATTAATGACAACTCATAATTATTTATGAAATGTCTCTTATACCCTTAATTAAAATCAATAATTATGCCTATGCCATTTTTTTAAATTCATTTCCAAATTTACAACCTTAACTTAATTACATACTTATGATTTTAATTTTTTCATTAATGAATTAATATTAAATTAATAGTTACCTAAAATAAATATGTGTCATTATTATCCTTAATAATCATAGTTAAATTCAAACATAAAAATTTGGATTTAAATGTAGAAGTGTAGTTAATAAAGTTAAAAAATTTTGTTAATTATTTTGCTAACAAGATTTAAATTTAATTGATAAAACTTCAATCGTGAATATGATAAATTTTGACTGTTGATTTCAGATATTCCATTTTTATATTTTATCATTTTCAAAATATATACACATTCACATAATTGAAGTTTTTTGTTTCTTATATTGATATTTCATATTTGAAGTTAATCTATTTATTAGGGGTGTTCAAAAATATCTGAATCCGAGCATCCAAAACAAAAATCTATACTATATAAAATAAGAAAACCACTTAGAGTTTCTGGACCATTGGATGGAAAGAAATCAATGGTCCAGATTAATGACAACTCATAATTATTTATGAAATGTCTCTTATACCCTTAATTAAAATCAATAATTATACCTATGCCATTTTTTTTAATTCATTTCCAAATTTACAACCTTAACTTAATTACATACTTATGATATCAATTTTTTCATTAATGAATTAATATTAAATTAATATTTACCTAAAATAAATATGTGTCATTATTATCCTTAATAATCATAGTTAAATTCAAATATAAAAATTTGGATTTAAATGTAGAAGTGTAGTTAATAAAGTTAAAAAATTTTATTAATTTTTTTGCTAACAAGATTTAAATTTAATTGATAAAACTTCAATCGTGAATATGATAAATTTTGACTGTTGATTTCAGATTTATTCCATTTTTATATTTTATCATTTTCAAAATATATACACATTCACATAATTGAAGTTTTTTGTTTCTTATATTGATATTTCATATTTGAAGTTAATCTATTTATTATGGGTGTTCAAAAATATCCGAATCCGAGCATCCGAAACAAAAATCCGAAAATCCGATCCGAAACTATCCGAAATTTCGGATATCCGGATTTCGGATATCCGGTTTTGAACACCCTACTATTTATACTATATAAAATAAGAATACCACTTGGAGTTTCTGGACCATTGGATGGAAAGAAATCAATGGTCCAGATTAATGACAACTCATAAATATTTATGAAATGTCTCTTATACCCTTAATTAAAATCAATAATTATACCTATGCCATTTTTTTAATTCATTTCCAAATTTACTACCTTAACTTAATTACATTAAATTATGATTTTAATTTTTTCATTAATGAATTAATATTAAATTAATATTTACCTAAAATAAATATGTGTCATTATTATCCTTAATAATCATAGTTAAATTCAAATGTAAAAATTTGGATTTAAATGTGCAAGTGTAGTTAATAAAGTTAAAAATTTTTGTTAATTAATTTGCTAACAAGATTTAAATTTAATTGATAAAACTTCAATCGTGAATATGATAAATTTTGACTGTTGATTTTCAGATATTCCATTTTTATATTTTATCATTTTCAAAATATATACACATTCACATAATTGAAGTTTTTTGTTTCTTATATCGATATTTCATATTTGAAGTTAATCTATTTATACTATATAAAATAAGAAAACCACTTGGAGTTTCTGGACCATTGGATGGAAAGAAATCAATGGTCCAGATTAATGACAACTCATAATTATTTATGAAATGTCTCTTATACCCTTAATTAAAATCAATAATTATACATATGTCATTTTTTTAAAATTCATTTTCCAAATTTACTACATTAACTTAATTACATTAAATTTCGATTTTAATTTTTTCATTAATGAATTAATATTAAATTAACATTTACCTAAAATAAATATGTGTCATTATTATCCTTAATGATCATAGTTAAATTCAAATGTAAAACTTTGGATTTAAATAGTGTAGTAAATAAAAATAAAAAATTTTGTTAATTATTTTGCTAACAAGATTTAAAATTTAATTGATAAAACTTCAATTATGAATATGATAAATTTTGATTGTTGATTTTTAGATATTCCATTTTTATATTTTATCATTTCCAAAATATATACACATTTACATAATTAAAGTTTTTTGTTTCTTATATTAACTTTTCATATTTGAAGTTAATAAAAATTAAAAGAAACATTTTTTTGCAAACACATATTATCTGTTTTTAATAATACAATATAATAATATTTTTTTTAATGTCAAAAAACTAAGTATTTTTTATCTTTAATTTAACTAGCTTTCAATTTTTTTTATTTTAATCATATATAAATTTTATAATAATTTATTAAAATATAAAAAAATATGTATTTTCTAAATCAACCCATGTATAACCTTTATATTATAATAAAACAAAAAAATTCATGTCGTATGTCACTTCTACAATACAATAAAGTTTTATTTTTCCACTTGTTTTTCCAAATTTAACACATTAACTTAATTTGCATTTAATTTTGACTTTATTTCTTTCATTAATTAATTAGTAATAAATTAGATTTTGTAACATTTAAAATTAATGTTTACCAAAAATAAATATCCATCATTATTATCCATAATAATCATAATTAGATCCAAATGTAAACATTTGAATTAGTTGTGGAAATTATTATTATTATCTATAATAAAGGAAAACACCAAATGTTACGTGTCACCTCTACGTTCACCAAAAAGATAATTACAACTTATAAAAAATAAAAGATAAATACAATTTAATATTTTTACAAAAGATAAATATATTTTATTTTTTAATCTGTAAATAATAAAAATAAACACAATTATTATTTCTGTATGTTTTTATTTTTACTCATATACATTTTATATAAATAAATTTAATAATATCCACGTAATACGTGGGTTATAAACTAGTCTATATATCATAATAAATGACAACAATTTTTGTCACATGTCATCTTCCTACTACACTACTTTTCTATTTTCCCGCTCTTTTTCCAAAAAAAAAATGGATATTAATTTAAGTAACAAACATACCATTTAATTGATTTAATTTTAAAATTTATGATTGAAACTTCTTATTTTTGTTTACTAAACTAATTGAAACAATAATTAGTACTTATTAAAAGCTTTCAAAATTACAAGCTAAAAAAAAGTCAAGTTAAATGTCCCAAAGAATAAATAATTTTAGAAAAATTAGTAAAATAAAATTTTTTAAAAGATCATTAAAATAAAAAACTTCAAATTTTGATGTTCGAAAGAATAAATAATTTTATGAAATAATAATTAAATACCTTAGGATGCGTTTAGTTAACGAAAACTAGTCATTTTTCAACTTCAGTTTTCAAATTATAGTTTTTAGAAAAAACAAAGGTTTCTATGAAAAATGAAAACTTGTTTAGATGATGAAGTTTTAGTTTAAGAAAAGTAAGATGGATGATTATAAAATAAGAAAAATAGGGTAGGTAATAAAAAAGTAAGAGAGAGAAAGAGAGTATTATAAGGAAATATAGGGTAGGTGATAGAAAAGTAAGAGAGAGAATATGAAAAGTGGTATTTTAAAAAGTGAAATGAAAATTTATGAAATTGTTGTTAAGTAAACAATTTTTCATTTTTATTGAAAAGTGAGATGAAAATTTTGGAAATTTTCGGTAACTAAACGCACCCTTAGTATACAATAATTTTAAAAAACCTTTTGTTATCAAAGCTTTATGTATTAAGTATGAAATGTTGACACATTTTAATAATCATTCGAACTTTAAATGTATTTTCTTTAATAAAAATTTTTATTAATATTTTTTAAAACTTCAAAACTAAATGTTGCAAAATTTATGTTTTAAAATAACTTAATTTCGAATAATCTTAATTAATTATTTATTTTTTAAGACGCTGGAATTGTTATATCAAGTTTTAATCACTTAGGCAATAAATGTTTATTATTAATTAA
This sequence comes from Centrapalus pauciflorus, assembly GCA_020465985.1. Classification (NCBI taxonomy): domain Eukaryota; kingdom Viridiplantae; phylum Streptophyta; class Magnoliopsida; order Asterales; family Asteraceae; genus Centrapalus; species Centrapalus pauciflorus. Next base: position 57,264 of record JAANYP010008892.1, on the reverse strand, counting down.
AACATCTTCAATAAGAAATTTTATATAAGGTTTGATTTAAGGTCTCTAACATATTTATACAATTTAAATTAATATCCTTAATAAAAATTAAAAATATAATATAATTATTTTGTTGATATCTATTGGATTGATGATAGCACAATAACAAATAATACAGAATAAATGTTCAACATTTTTGAATCAATAATAAGAAGATAATAATTGAATTGAATCACATATGTAAGAACCATAAAATACTATATTTTAATCAATAATTTAAATACATTAATCATATATTAACCGTCTTTTTTTTACTTCAACATTGACTTAGAGTCATCATTTTTAACCATCGACTCAATGATTTTGCATGTATGTCATCTTTTTATTAGTTTTTATTGTATCTTAATTTTAAAAAAAAATTAAAGGTTATTAAGGGATCCATCTCTTTATAAATATTTAATATAAACAAAATTTTGTATATCAAACCATGTTATGCATGGGTATTAATCTAGTAAGAGACTAAGAAAGTATTTGGCCTAAGGGATGTGTCAGGATAAATTTTACAAAGCCAATAATTAGGGTTTTACAAACCTCTTAGGGTGTGTTTGGTTTGAAAGATTTGTAGACTTCATTTAGGATTGGATTTCAAAATACTAACATGTCATGTTTGGTTAAAAAAGAGAAATGTATCTAATTTCATTTAGCATTTGACATTCTCCTAACCTACTCTTTTCATTATATTCCTTCTATCCCAATTATTATATAATCTTTATAACTAAAGTGTTGTTTGGATTGTATAAATTTAAAATCATGAATTCTAAAATGATAGGATTTTTAAATATTTAGGAGATGGGTGGATTATAAAAAGTGGATAAGTAAGAAAAATGAAATGCTAAATGATGCTAAATCTTTTCTTTTTCTTTTTATTTTTTTAATCCAAACATGACATTAGAGTATTTTTAAATCCTAATTCTAAATGAATTGAATAAATCCTTCTAACTAAACGGGACCTAATTTTTTTTTTATTTTTTATAATCCTAGCATTTTCAAATATTGTCATATCAAAATTCTGTCATTTTTTAATCATGTCATATCAAATTCATATGATCCAATCTACACCCTAACATCTATTTAATGATTGATAGATATCATCCCTTTTAACTATCAAATAATTAACTAGATAATTATTAAAAATCTCATCCATGCATATTTCTAATTATCATCTCATAATAAATTAAAGAGTAAATTACACAAATGGTCCACGTGGTAAAGGTAAAATTATGGTTTTCGTCCTTCAAGCAAACTAATTACATAGATGGTCCTTAAAATCGAATTTGTGTAACATTTTAGTCCCTCAATCTAACTTCTGTTAACTTGTCGTTAACTTCAAGGGTTAATTTCGTACTTTTTCTCTTAAAGGTACCATTTGTGAAATTTTTTTAGTAAACTTTTGATTTTTTAATTTTAATTATTATTTATTTATTAACATCTATTATTTTATATTGTTGTTTACTAATATTCACAATGTAATGTTCTTGAATCATTCATCTTAGTTCATGATGTTCTTGAAGATTCACATGTGTTCATCATTTTTCTGAATAATTCATGCATGTTTTACAGCAACATTTAACTAAACTAGACGATGCACATATATTCAAGCGGATTGAGATTCATAGTCGATTTCACAAACCATAGTGAAATAAAACACAAGTTTATAACTAATTCAAAGTAATGAAAGAGATTAAGAAACCAGTCTGATACACAAAAGCATCAAACGAAAGGAAGGAAAGGCAGTGGTTGAAAGTGCAGTTTGCGGCAACCAGAGGGAGAGGGGAGGCTGTGTCGTAATTGATTGATTTCATAAACCTATTTTAAAGAACCTAGTGTAGTAGTCTGATGGGGAGGGGAGACAAGAAGGGATGTCGTCGTGGGGGACGATGACAGAGACAAGAACCTTAAGTTATCTGAAACCATCTTTATAATCCCTAACAAAGTCAAAGTGTTTTCAAACACTAACACTAGAATACGAACCAACCCATAAAATCAGAGCAACACTCAACCTTCAAAATCAAGAGACCATCTATTTCAACCACTATATCTTCGCTTTGTCATCGTCGTCATTTATATTCTCTCGACCTCCGCCAGGCATATGTGGTGAATTGACGAACCTCCCCCAAGCATTGGTGAACCATAGACGGTGTTTTTATCTTGGTGGTGGCGCTCGAACAACAATGACATCACATGAGAAATCCATGTGAGTTTTGTTTTTAAAGGTTGTGTTAAGGGTTATCGCAGGAGGAATCATTGATTTATGGTAGCGAAGTTTTAATAAATAATGTAATATAAATATAAATAAATAAACTTTAATAAATAATCAACAATATGAATTTAAAATTTAAAACTTAAAGGTTTACTAAAAAAATTTCACAAATGGTACATTTAAGAGCAAAAGTACGAAATTACCCCTTGAAGTTAACGTCAAGTTAACAGAAGTTACATTGAGGGACTAAAATGTTACACAAATTTGATTTTATGGACCATGTTAGGCACAAAAAGGCCTCAGTCAAACCTGTTCTACATCTGAGGGGGAGATTTTATAATCAAACCTATTGATGCATTTGAAGGTTGAATTTAAGGCCTGTTATATGCCTTATTGAAACCTGAAAATGATTTGCAATATCAGTCTAAAGCTGTTCTATATGTTGCATGTGTTGCAACTAAGACAGTTTGTCCAAGCTGCTCTGTCTGCTGAACAGGCTGGACATAAACTGTCTACGCTGCTCTTCACTGTTGAGTAGCTTGGGCATTTTTAAAGTGTTCTGTTCTTTGTGAACAGAACCTGTTCTTTGTGAACAGGCTAAACACTTTATGGAATTTGTTTCCAAGTCATCATGTATTGTTTTTGACTACAAGATCAGTTTACAAAATCGAAGACAAAGTGGAAAACAGAACTGCTCAACCTGCCCACGCTGTTCTGTAACATGAAGACAAAAGGATATTTGAAAAAGGGTGACAGACCTTTTTCTTATATCAAAATAGGCCTTTACAGGGAAGAAAGACGCAAAGTTGACATTCCTAAATTAGTTAAAGGCAATGCAACAGTAGACAAAGTAAAAGGACAAAAGTTCTGCACATGTGAAGACAAGTCTGCTTTTCAGAAAAGTGCAGAAAAGGTTATGTTGTCTTTTCAACAAGACTTTTCCTTTTCATTCTGTCCAATGAAGATGTTTCTCTGAGATCCTCTAAGTGAGTATAAAAGGAAGCTTCTAAGGTCAGAAAGAAGAGTGAAGAAAGCTAAGTGCTTAAACCAAGAGTGAGCGTGCAAGTGTGATCTTCATGCATGCAAGTCTTCTGTAAACCAGCTTCTGTGTGTCTAAGCTGTTTTACCTAAGCTGTTCCTTAAGTCTTGTAAACACAGTGAGTGCTTCTTAGTGAGTGTATTCATTGTATACTAGTTCGAGTCTGTCTTAGACTAGTAAGCATACTGTTGTATCTGTCATCTCAGCTTGAACAATTTCGCATTCAAGCTTGTTTGTAATTAACAAATTGTTGATAATACATACAAACATTGAGAAAAGAGTGTGTAGTTTTTAAAGTGCTGTATTCACCCCCCCCCCTCTACAGCTTATAACTATATACTTTGGGAACCTCTCGGGACCTACAACTGGTATCAGAGCAGTTTAGAGTGTGTGTCATTCTAGATCTCTCATTCTCCCAAGTTTCCATGGACAACAGTGCTGCAAATTCTTCTTACTATGACAATGGCTCTATGGGCAAGCCTCCAAAATTTAATCATCAAAACTTCTCTGGTTGGAAGTGCAGAATGATGCTCTACTTAGAGAATCTGGATGTACAACTGCCAGAGATAGTGATGGAGGGTCCCTATGTGCCAACCTCTGTTACTACTATAACTCCAGCGGTTGAAGGAGCTGCCCCTGAAATCAGGACCTTTGAGAAAGCTAAAGCTCAATGGTCTGATGAAGACAAGAGATTGGTGGCTCTGGATGCAAAAGCCAGAAACAACCTGGTCATTTCTCTCCCTGATGATGTGTTCAAGCAGGTTGAGAAAATGAAGACAGCAAAGGAGATGTGGGATACTTTGTGTACCGTCTATGATGGACCCACAATCACACTGGACAACAGGATCAACAATCTTGTTAGACAGTATGAACTCTTCTTTGCTAAACCAAAGGAGACTCTCACTGAAACCTACACCAGGTTTACTGCTCTAGTGAATGATCTCAAAGCTGTTGGGATCACCAAGGACAGTCTTACCCTGGTGAACAAATTTTTGGACATTTTACCTGAAGAGTGGAACTACTTCTCAACAATCCTAAGGAACTCAGGTACTATCAGAAGTATGGATCTAGTCAATCTGTATGGATCCTTACTGAATGATGAACAGTCAAGGCAACAAAAGAGAAATGCCTTGGAAATGTCCAGAAAAGGTGCAGCCTTTGTGGCTAGTGTGAGACAGCCTGTAAATCAGGTGAGTGATGTGTTCATTCAACCTGATCTGCAGGATGATGAAAAGGAGGAGGTGTCAGACGAAGAAGATGCTGCAGATCTTGCTGAACAAGATGATGAGCAAATGATAGTCATGCTTGTCAAAAAGGTTCAACAAGAAAAGGTTTGGAAGAAATATGCTGCAAGGAGGTTCAAGTGCTGGCAAAAAGAAGGCATTTGACAAATCCAAAGCTGAGTGCTTCAAGTGTGGCAAAACTGGTCACATAGCTGCTGACTGTGTGTCAAAAGCTGTTGGTCAGTCATCCAAACCCAACAAGACTAACAAGGATGATGGCTATAGGGTTAAGTACCTTATTGCCATGGCTAAGCTGAGGAAATTGGAAAACTCTGTGTCTTCCAATCGCCAAAAGGGACTCATGGCAGAGACATGTGACTGGGAGGAATCTGATTCGTCATCTGATGAAGAAGATAATCAATGTCTGATGGCCAACACTGATGTCCCATCAACAAGCAGTTTCAAACAGGATATGGCTGAAGCTAAAGCCTTCAGCAGCTTAGAGAACTGGAATCCTACAATGATGTATAAGGTACAAAACTTTGTGGCTTACAGTTCTGAAGAAAAAGTTAAAATGTTTGAATATATGCTTGTTGATCTCAAAGCTGCTGTTGAGAAGCATGATGCTTTATTATCTGAAATCTCTATGCTTAAAGCTGATCTTAAAACTAAATCCAGTAAACTGGACAGTTTCCATAAGTTGGAAACTGAGCTTGATGAATTAAAACAAGTCAACTCCATTTTACTGGAAGAAAAGAGAGAAACAGATATAAAGCATGCCAAGCTTCAAAAGATAGTTGACTCTTGGTGCCAATCTGCACAAAAAGTCAGCCATTGTATAAGTCAACAAATTCCTGCACAAATCCAAGCCTATCTTGGAGGGGATCTTGACACAGCAGCTTCAATTGTTGAGATAAGTAATTTGAAAGAAGATTTATCCACTCTTGGTGAACTTCCAAATACATTCATTCAAAATGTGAATGGTAAACTAATCTCAACAAACAGTTTTGTCAAGCCTCAAAATACTGACAGCTTGTGTGAACTCAGCTCAAAAAGCTGATGTTGGAGTTTGTTCTCCAAAACAGCCTGCTAAGTGCTTTGCTAGCTCACACAAGCAAAAGAAAGGAAAACATGTTCAAACTGAAGCTGTGGATGCTAAACCTGTTGACAAAACAGGTTCTGAGTCCAAAGCTGTTGGTAAAAAGCATGTTAATCCTTTTGATGCTAAACACTTTGAAAATAAGTTTTCAAAAAGTAAGCATCATGTTTTCAACAAGGGTAAGTCTCATATTGAAAACAAAACTGCTGTGATTTCAAATAAGTTTTCAAATCATAGTGGTAAATTGGTTTTAAATGAAAATAAGTTTTTCAAAACCAAACACAGTGAGTATGCTGATAGGCAGTATAAATCACAATCCAGTAGGGGAAAAGGCAAAACCATTGCTCAAACTGAGACAAATGGGAATAAGTTTCCCAAACCTGTGGAAGCTCAAAAGCCAATCAAGCTTCCTGTCTTTGACATCTGTCCTCCCAAAAAAGAGGAAAGAAGAGATAGTCAAAGCTGTGGCTATTGAACCCTCCACACAAGCTGTTGATTCAACAAAGAAGGCTAAACCTGCTGAAAGAATCAACAAAAACAGCTCAGAATGTGTTTCTGAAGGATCTTCTTCCAAAAATACTAAAAAGAGAAAATGTTACAAATGTGGGAAGAAGACACATCTGGCCAAGGACTGTCCTGAATCTGAGGACATGAGGCCTGTTGACTCTGCGTTGACTCTGCTGTTTCCTTCACAGCTGTCACAAGCAGTGGTGGAAATGTCACAGTCACTGAGGATGGTATACAAGCTGATACCATTCAGATAGGGAATATTAGTGTGGACATTCCAAATCCATCAACAAATGTAGATGAAGTAGGAGAACTCATCTCTGTGATGAGTTCCCTAAAAAGGGACTAATAGTTTCCTCTATCACTACTGCAGGAAAAACAACCTTCCCAGGTTTTTGGTAACTTGGACAGTGGCTGCTCAGGGCAACATGACAGGGTTGTAAAGAATTGCTGAGTGAACTCAGGCCCTGAAAAAGGGCCAAAATCACCTTTGGTGACAATGTGCAGGGATGCCATAGGATATGGAACTCTTAAAAGCTGGTGCTGCAGTGTTCAAAGGGTACCTATGTGGTTGGGCTAAAACATAACCTTGTTAGCATAAGCCAACTGTGTGATGCTGGCTACAAGGTTTAACTTTGATGAGCACCCTGGGTTACATATTGGATTCCCAAGGCAAGTTGTGCTGTTGCTTCAACGAAAGAAAGGTGTTTATGTTGTGGATATGCATTCTGCTGACCCCACAACTGAAACCTGTTTTCTCACAAGAACAAATGCTGATCTAAACTGGTTATGGCACAGAAGACTGTCACATCTGAACTTCAAGAACATCAACAAACTCAGTAAGAAAGAGTTGGTGACAGGTTTGCCTTCTATGACTTTTGCAAAAGATAGATTATGCACAGCTTGTGAGAAAGGCAAGCAGAGAAAAACATCTTTTAAATCCAAACACAATTTCTCTATTGATACTCCACTCTTCTTGATCCATATGGACTTGTTTGGACCTGTTAATGTCCCAAGTCTAGGAGGAAGAAGATACACTCTTGTAATGGTTGATGAGTTCTCCAGGTACACATGGGTGATCTTTCTGAAGAGCAAAGGAGAGGCTGCTAGAGAGATTATTGGATTTGTCAAAAAGATGGAAATGCTGAACTCTGCCCAAGTAAAGCAGCTTAGAAGTGATCATGGTACTGAATTCAGAAACAGTACTCTTGAAGACTTCTGTGAAGAGAAAGGTATCTCTCAAAACTTTTCAGCAGTAAGAACTCCTCAACAAAATGGAGTTGCTGAAAGGAGAAACCGAACTCTCATTGAAGCTGCTAGAACCATGCTGTGTGCATCAGGTTTACCTTCATCATTTTGGGCTGAAGCTATTAACACTGCCTGCTTCACCCAAAACAGATCCTTAGTGGTGAAAAGGTTCAACAAGACTCCCTATGAGCTGCTCAAAGGGAGAAAGCCAAATGTCAGTTACTTCCATGTGTTTGGATGTCCCTGCTTCATTCTGAATCAAAGGGACAAGCTGTCGAAATTTGAACCTAAAGCTGATGAAGGTGTGTTTGTTGGCTACTCTACTATCTCCAAAGCCTACAGAGTATACAACAACAAAAGAAAGGTGATAGATGAATCTATCAATGTCACCTTTGAAGAGTCCAAGAATGCCTCCACCAAAGCTGTTCCTGAATCAGTTTCAGGAGACCTTAACTTTGATGATCTGATGCATTCAATCAATGAAGAGGACTCAAAAGCTTCCACTACACCCAGTGTGGAACCTGTAAATCATGATGGACATGATGATGATTATGTCAATACACCCTGTGTGAATAAATGTACCGACTTAATTACAACTGCATGTCCAGAACCTATCAATGCTGATTTTACCAGTTCCTCTGCTGATGTGTTCAATAGTGGTCAGACATGTTCAACAAGTGAACAGGCTCAAGACAACAGTGTGTCTGAAAATCTTGAGAGCTGTTCAACAGGACCTGCTGAAGATGTTAACAACTCAGGAAAATCATCATTGAAAAATGATCCTAAGTGGGTCAGGTGTCACCCCAATGATCAAATAATTGGTGACATCAACAAAAGGATACAAACACGGTGGGACAGCTTAGGGAACTTCTGTATGTTCTATAGTTTTGTTTCACTGATGGAGCCAAAGAGGGTTGATGAAGCATTAAAAGATGCCAATTGGATCACTGCCATGCAAGAAGAACTCAATCAGTTTGAGAGAAACAAAGTATGGAAGTTGGTCCCTGCTCCTAAAGGTAAAACTATAATTGGCACAAAATGGGTTTTCAGGAACAAGATGGACGAGCAAGGTCATGTCATTAGAAATAAGGCAAGACTGGTTGCTCAGGGCTACAGACAGGAGGAAGGCATTGACTATGATGAAACATTTGCTCCTGTGGCCAGGCTAGAAGCAATTCGTTTGTATCTAGCCTACGCTGCTCATAAGAGCATAAAGGTATTTCAAATGGATGTGAAGAGTGCATTTTTGAATGGGAAGCTGCAAGAAGAAGTATATGTCAAGCAGCCTCCAGGTTTTGAAAATGAACAACACCCAAGTTTTGTCTATAAGTTGGATAAAGCTCTCTATGGTCTCAAACAAGCCCCTAGAGCCTGGTATGACACTCTTACTGAATTCCTTATGTGCAATGGGTACTCCAGAGGTAAAGTGGATACCACACTGTTCATAAAGAAAGTGAAGTCTGATATTATGCTTGTTCAAATTTATGTGGATGACATAATATTTGGTTCTACTAATGAGCAGTTATGCAAGAATTTTTCATTACTCATGAAATCTAAGTATGAAATGAGTATGATGGGAGAACTAACTTTCTTTTTAGGATTACAGGTTAAACAAACCTCAACTGGAATTTTTATAAATCAAAGAAAGTACACTTTAGATCTTTTGAAAAAGTTCAAATTTGATCAAAGTTCTCCTATTAAAACCCCAATGGCAACCAATGTAAAATTGGATGCTGATGCCAGTGGCAAAGCTGTTTCAGTAACAGCTTACAGAGGCATGATTGGGAGCTTGCTATACTTGACTGCTAGTAGACCTGATATTATGTTTGCCACCTGTTTATGTGCTAGGTTCCAAGCTGATCCAAAGGAATCACATCTAGCTGCTGTTAAAAGAATCTTCAGATACCTGAAGGGTACACCAGGTTTGGGTCTTTGGTACCCCAAAGACTCAAGCCTTGAACTAACAGGTTATTCAGATTCTGATTTTGCAGGCTGCAGGTTAGATAGGAAAAGCACAACAGGTGGATGTCAACTCCTTGGTGGAAAGTTGATCAGTTGGAGTAGCAAGAAGCAGAACTCAGTGTCCACTTCTACTGCTGAAGCTGAATACATTGCTGCTGGAAGCTGCTGTGGGCAAATTCTATGGATGCAGCATCAGCTTGAAGACTATGGGCTTGTATATAGGAAACTCCTATTCTGTGTGATAACACAAGTGCCATAGCCATCTCCAACAATCCAGTATTTCACTCAAGAACAAAGCATATTGAAGTCAGACATCACTTTATCAGGGATCACATTCAGAAAGGTAATGTGGAGGTAAGTTTTATTTCCACAAATGAACAGCTTGCAGACATTTTCACCAAACCTCTGGATGAAACAAGATTTAATTATCTTGTCAGCAGGTTGGGCATGTTAAACAAGAGTGACTAAGTGTCTCTCAAAGGTCTAATAATTTGTATGTTTTACACTGCTCAAGTTTTTCTGAACAGCTTAGACAGAACAGGTTATACATGTTCTGTACTTAGTCATTTGTCTGAAAAACTTGAACAGCTTGAGCATACAACAGGCTGAACAAAAACAGTTTAACCTGTTTATTCGTCCAGCTTGCTCTGATGGTCCAATATTCAACCTGTTCACTTCTTCACATTGTCTTACAAGCCATTGTCTTGTAACCTGTTCAACTATTGAACACAACCTGTTCTCACAAAGGAGAGCAGGCTGAAGGCACAGTTTGAAGGAAGAACAGCTTGAAGACTGAGAACCTTGTGTTGACCCTGATCATCACAGGTTTGACCAACAGCGTAGACCAAAAGTTTAATTACCTTTCTTCATAATTAAGTTACTTAAATTATGTTTTAATTTAACTTAATTATTGCGGATAATGTGTGTTACGTGTGTTAGTGATTAACAAGGTCAAGTGGTCTGACAAATGTTTCTGACATGGACAACCGTTCCGTTTTTCCGTCAACTAACATTTCAAATCAAACCGCCCAAACCTTTTCTCTCTCATACACACGATCATTCAAATCCTATAAATACCTACATACTGTTTCATCTTCGTCTTCCTCATCATTTCCAGAAATCCTCAAGAACCCTAAAATCGACTAAGTGTCTTTTGCTTCTTCAAACCTCAAAAATTCCCAAATGGCTCACAGACCTAATCCCTTTTCTACCAGTATTTGTTGGTGAGGATGTCGTCAAACACTCATCCATCACCACGATGCTGACCATAAAACCCACCAACTACATTGCAAACCTCACTATCCCCAAAAACTATGAGGGGAAAGGTTACGAACAAATGGTGGAGTTTCTGACAGTTCATTCGTTGAACTACGCAATGACTGCATCTCCTGGTGTCCTGTACCAGGAGATGGTGTATGAGTTCTGGTATACCTGTGCCTACCTTCCAGAATCCAAAGTCATTAAGGGCACAATACTCAATGGGACTCAGACCATTGAGATTAACACTGATCTGCTCAGGGAGGTGCTTCATCTACCAACTGCTGCTTCTTACGATGAGCCCCAAGCTGAAATTGATCAAATGGGCAATCTGCTACGCTTCTGTGGTGTGGCAGAACCCAAAGTTGGAGCAACACTGTTCAGGAAGGATCTCTCTCCTACCTACAGCTTCTTATTCGCCTCTGTGGTGATGTGCTTCAGTAGTAAAGTTGGTTCATTTGACCAACTGAGCCGTGATGAAATCCCTGTAGTTCTGCAGCTTGTGGATGGAACTACCATGGATATGGCCAAATGGATTTTTCTGAATTTGAGGAACCTGGTGCAGCAAGAGTCAAGACCAGCTGCTGTTCGATATCCCAGGTTTCTGAGCCTCATTTTCAAGCATGTATGTGGTGAGCATCTCTATAACTCTCAGCCTCTTCTTAAGACTGCTGCATTCCCAGTTATAGGGAATGAAGTTTTCTATACTCCAGTCCTGCAGAATGAGCCTCCTCTATCAACTCCAATGAGGAGGCTGCTAGGTTTGGTGGAAGGACCCTCTACTGTGAGGGTGGATCCAGAGACTGCTCCCACCAGAAAATCCAAAGCCAGGTCCAAGCTTGTCAAAAGGACCCTGGCAACTGAAGCTGGGCCTGTGAAAAAGAAGGCCAAAACAGCTCAGTCTGAGTCTGTTCCTTTAGCCTCTGTGGCTGAGGGAGAGCAGATTCCTCACCCTGGCTCATCTGTTGAGCCTGAAGCCTTTGTGGCTGGTGCCTCTGTGGCACAAGAGACGATGGAACAGGCCAGCCCCACTGTTCCTAGCCCAGTCTCACATCCTGTCCAAACAGATACTCTCCCTACTCCACAATCACCCACATCATCCGTTCATTACCAAAGAAAATCACTAGCCAAAAAGAAAACAGCCCACAAAACCACCTCCTCTGTTCCCTCTCAACAGGGTTCAGTTGTAAAAGAAGCAACCCCAGCTGCCTCTCCTATTTTGGGAGAAGGTTCAGCTCATCTGGAGCCTGCTTCACTCCAATCTGAGTCACCCTTGAGTCAGCCTAGACCCTCTGGTTCCTCCCAACAGGAACCAGTTGTACAAATGGAGATACCCACATCAACTATCCCAGCCTCCCAACAGGCTGAGGATATTGAAAGACAGGAGTCCTCTCCACTCCATACTGTGTCCACACTGTCCCCCTCTCATATCTCCTCACACCCTGAGTCTGCACGAGGTGCCCACGCTGCTGATATAGACCAATCAGCAACTCAGCCTCAAACTTCTGTTCCCCATGATTCAGCTGTTCAACACCAAACAGCTGCTGAGGGACCACTATCCCAAGCTGATGAACCTCAGGGATCATACCATCCCACTGGTGAGGCTGCTCCCTCAATGCAAATTCCATCAGCAGGTTTCACCACTGCTGCTGTTGAAATGCATATTCCATCTCCCAATGATGAGGTGCCTTTAGACCAAGGCACTGCATAGGGAACTACCACTGGTCTTCATGAGGGTGTTGCAACACAAGCAGCATCTGAAAGGCCCCAAACATCATCCCCTTCTCCTGGTGATGCAGCTACAGCCGCTGCTGAAGGACCTCTTGATCCCTCTAACCTGGGCCATCTTACTTTTGCCCAGGCTATGGAGCTTCTATCCCAAGTCCCTCTTCCCTCTCCATCACATCCTCATACTCCAGCCTCATCATCATCGTTTCCCTCTACCCACTCCAAACAATCCACCCATACACCACCATCTCCCAAAGACCTGCCTTTGAAGGATCAGCTTTCTTTGCTGACCAACAAAGTTGGTTCTTTGGAAAACACCATGCACTCCCTACCATCCCTCATCTCAGACTCTATGTCTGAGCATCTCAAAGGATTCTTTGATATGTTTAAAGAATCCTTCCCAGTCACTCCCCAAACTAACAACTCTCCACAGCTGATTGCACTCACTACACAGCTGCAAACTGTATCCACCTCTCTCTCCTCTATCCTCTCCTTACAACAGGACTCTGTGTCCTCCATGGCAGCCATTTCCCAACAGCTGTCATCTATCCTCACTTCTTGCAACTCTACTCTTCCTAACACTTTGGCCAGCTTACAACCATCATTGGTTCCCTATCCAACTCTGTATCATCAGACCTTGCTGATGTGCGAGATTCACTAGAACTTCATCTTGCACAGCTGCAATCTCTGCTGTTCACAGCGTCTGATAGGGAAAATCTTCTTAAGTTGACCACTCTTGCTGATTCCCACACATCTTCTCTTCAAACCTGTCTTTCCCAACTTAGTGAGGTGAAGGATAACTTGCTTACTTAGTGAACAGCCTTGTTGGTCCTAAATCCTCTAAACCTGCTGGCAAGCCTGCTGACTTTGTGTCTTCCGGCAGACCAGGTGTTGAAGTGCTGCTTCATCTCCTTCAAAGGGGGAGAAGTCATCTGCCTCGAAGACTAAGTCTAAGGGGGAGAAAACTTCTTCTCCTAAGGAGATACCAGTGTCTGCAACTCACACTGGTCAGCCAGCAGAGATTTTTGAAACAGGTGCTGCTGAAGGTGCTTCTCAAGCTACTATGCCTACTCAGGCTGTCTCTCCAAACCCTGCTCAGTCTAAGGGGGAGGAAATCATTCCTGAGGACAGGCCTAGCAGCAAAAGGAGGCACCTTATTCTATCAGAAGAAGAAGAAGAAGAAGAAATTCCTGAAGCTGCTGTTCCTAAAGCAGCAGCTAAAGGAAAAGAAACGGTAGCTAAGGATCCTATGCAGCAGAAACAGGCAGATATGCAATTTCACAAGGCTAGAGCCAAAGAGATGGGCCTCCCTATGCACAAATACTTTGAGTTTAGGGATGAACAGCTTCAAGCTCTGGAGGAATTAAGAAAAGAAGAAGAATCTGCCAAAGCTGCTAAGTCCTTTGCCCTCCAAGAAGCAAAGAAAATCAAAATGTCTACCTTGGAGGTGCAAAAGAAAATAATGGAAGCTGCCAGGAAATCAGCAGGAGAAAAAGAGAAGGAAGTAGAGAAAGGTACTCAGGTCTCTGTGACCAAATCAACAGTACACTCTGCCAGAGCCAAATTCCACTTTGACAACTTGGCTAGAAAGAAATTTCATGATGTTGCTACTAGAAGGCTTGCCAAGGAAGCGATTGTCAAAGCTGTTCCCATTTCAAGAAAAGGCACACAGTGGAAACTTCAGATCACCAGGATGGGTGCAACAGGCCCTGAAATGGAATCCTACGATCACACTGATGTTGCACAGACGGGATACAGGGAATGGGTGGAACTGGCAGTTGCCCTGAGCCAGTCTAAGTCAGAAACGGCTAAGACTATCAGGGCATACATCAAGAAGCTGATGGAAAGAGTAAGTGAGCTGGGCCTAATTCCAAAAGAAGTAAAAGAGGGTGTCTCTGTGACATACCCCAAAATAAAGGCCAGAAGGACAAAGAAGGATACAGAGATGGAGCTACTCCTTACACTGATTGAACAGGGTGACTATGCCCTTGAAATGAAAGGAGTTGATCATAGTCTGCCTAAAGGAATAGAGTTTGAGGATGGCAAGATTATAGAAGAACCTGAGCTGGGGGCATTTTTTGTAGATCCCCTAACTCAGAAAAAGTGCTTCCAAAGGGCCTCAGAACTATACAAAGTTGATCTGAGACAACTTGCCGCCTTCAGACTTGCAGTTTCTTTCAAGCAGTCTAGCAAATGGAGAGCAGCCATCTGGGATCAGCTCAGAGGCTTCTATGAAAGAGGAGAACTCAATGATCCCAAGTTCATGATCATCAGAAGTGAAGTTGAGGAACTTGAGGATACAAGGGAAGAATTGGAAAGGATGGTTAAGGATCCTTCTCCAGTGATATGAAGTCCATCTACCGTCTGGGTAGGTGAAGAATGGGAGCTGTCCATCAGTTGGACAGGCTTACCGTTTTCTGCTCCCAACTCAAACAGTCCAAACATCTTGTACATAAGTTGTACACCCTGTACATTAGTTGTACATTATTACATGAGTTGTAATTTTTGATTTTACATTAGTTGTAAAATACATTAGTACATTAGTTGTACTCTTGTAAGAACATGTGTTGTTCTAGTATAGTCAAGAATCAGTGTATATATAAACTGATCTTTTACTTTACTATAATGTTGTAATTTTATTTCAGCAAATGTACTGTAAAAATATATAGTGATTTTTGACAAGACCAGCTTGAACTGGTTATTGCAAATAGGGGGAGATTGTTATGCACAAAAAGGCCTCAGTCAAACCTGTTCTACATCTGAGGGGGAGATTTTATAATCAAACCTATTGATGCATTTGAAGGTTGAATTTAAGGCCTGTTATATGCCTTATTGAAACCTGAAAATGATTTGCAATATCAGTCTAAAGCTGTTCTATATGTTGCATGTGTTGCAACTAAGACAGTTTGTCCAAGCTGCTCTGTCTGCTGAACAGGCTGGACATAAACTGTCTATGCTGCTCTTCACTGTTGAGTAGCTTGGGCATTTTTAAAGTGTTCTGTTCTTTGTGAACAGAACCTGTTCTTTGTGAACAGGCTAAACACTTTATGGAATTTGTTTCCAAGTCATCATGTATTGTTTTTGACTACAAGATCAGTTTACAAAGTCGAAGACAAAGTGGAAAACAGAACTGCTCAGCCTGCCCACGCTGTTCTGTAACATGAAGACAAAAGGATATTTGAAAAAGGGTGACAGACCTTTTTCTTATATCAAAATAGGCCTTTACAGGGAAGAAAGACGCAAAGTTGACATTCCTAAATTAGTTAAAGGCAATGCAACAGTAGACAAAGTAAAAAGACAAAAGTTCTGCACATATGAAGACAAGTCTGCTTTTCAGAAAAGTGCAGAAAAGGTTATGTTGTCTTTTCAACAAGACTTTTCCTTTTCATTCTGTCCAATGAAGATGTTTCTCTGAGATCCTCTAAGTGAGTATAAAAGGAAGCTTCTAAGGTCAGAAAGAAGAGTGAAGAAAGCTAAGTGCTTAAACCAAGAGTGAACGTGCAAGTGTGATCTTCATGCATGCAAGTCTTCTGTAAACCAGCTTCTGTGTGTCTAAGCTGTTTTACCTAAGCTGTTCCTTAAGTCTTGTAAACACAGTGAGTGCTTCTTAGTGAGTGTATTCATTGTATACTAGTTCGAGTCTGTCTTAGACTAGTAAGCATACTGTTGTATCTGTCATCTCAGCTTGAACAATTCCGCATTCAAGCTTGTTTGTAATTAACAAATTGTTGATAATACATACAAACATTGAGAAAAGAGTGTGTAGTTTTTAAAGTGCTGTATTCACCCCCCCTCTACAGCTTATAACTATATACTTTGGGAACCTCTCGGGACCTACAAGTATCGATCCTGAAACAAGCCGAGCCGCCACATTTGTTACTGGCACTCATGTGTTGGGCGCCGGTATTGAAGTAGACACCACTAGCCTAGTGGTGCATACAAAAACCCCGCCCAGCCACTCACCGGTTTTTCAACAAGCCGGTTTACACGGGGATCAAGCACATAATCTATATGCGGCCCATTTGGAGTTCGCGGATATTGAACATGGCCGACAACAGCCCGACTCGCCGCCATCATTTCATGCACAATCGAGTCTAGAGCCTGTTGATATTAAAAAATCGTTGCCAAAGACACTTGATTCGATTCAAACACAACGTCTGAGTCATGTTGTCGGAACACTTGGAGCCATGGATACTGAAAGTGCCCCAGCGATGATAAGTGGAAGTCCTGTCATGGCCACGTCAATGCCAACCATGAGCACATGCCATCAAGGGATCTCTTCGGAGTGTCTCGAAATGCGAACGGAGAGCCTACGTGGCCCCGTGTTACACCCAGATTCAGTATCCAAAACCGAGTTTGCTGAGTTTAAGGCGCTCATGTCACAACAATTAAGTGACATGTTCATCTTTATGACTCAGCAGCCTGTCGTTCCACATGCTCCCTCCCTCGACAAAGCTAAGCGCACTTTCCAATCATTACTTAAAGCTTCATATAATCTGTCATCCACATATGCCCTGCTGTTGGAAATCGTGAACATCGAAGCCTCCGGATCCTCACCTGCTACATCAACGAACCCTCTGGTTACTCAAATGGGTGAGCGGTTAAAAGTTATTGTTGAATCCTGTCATGTTGCTGCCCAGGGTACCAAGAGGAAGCATGAGGATCAGGATGATCCTGATCACCATGTGTCACACCCTGCTACCCCAGTTGGCAGCGAGGCGTGACGAGTGCGGAAGTGTAACCATAATCATAACGAACGACCACTACATGGACATTTTTAGAAAAATATTGATATAACTTCAAAATGTTTTACATAGCCCGAATAGAATTAAGAGTAGTTCGCAAGTTGCAAAGATTTAAATACATAATTATATTATCAAAAATGGTGCAAATAAATCTCCGGTTTGAAAATGATGTGACGCTAAAATGAAAGAAAACCTTGGAATGCTTCCGATGAATGCGCCTGTCTTAAATACCTGAAAATACATGCTAAAATACGTCAACAAATTGTAGGTGAGCTCATAGGTTTACGTGAAAAGACAAATAGTATGGACATAATCAGATGAGTTGAATTTATAAAGCATAAATTCCATGTATGTATTACATAAACCATCATGCTACCGAAGCTTAATTAAATGAGTTTGTCCTCTGCAGTATCCCCGAATGTAATATCGTGTGTCAAATATAGATGTATTCCACTGTTAGTCGGTAGGACTAACCCGAATGGGGACATGACTCCTGATAGATCTATCCACAATATATTTGCGCTTACAAATAAATGTAATTAACGGTTCATGATATGAGGGCTGATGAATCCACACAAACACATGTTTAATACATATAAGAAATAAGCAATTTTGATGTCCATATGAAAATAGTGCATGTATTTCCATCCCAATAGATAGTGAAAATAAGGGTTATGAAGACTCACTGTAAGTTGATGGTAAAATCGAGCGTAAAAACGACGGTTTGCGTTGTTGATGAGTGATGACACCGGACGAATTTAACCTAGTCCTAAATGATATGAGGGAATTAATAACTCCCATATATATGATAATATGTATGTATAAAGGTTTTATGTTTTAAATCACCCAACTTTACAAATTTATAAATAAAACCCAATTAAAACATCAAGTTTTTATATATATAATTTTCAAGCTTTTTAAAGGTTTTTTGGCCTAATTTGAGGTTGTTTTCGACCAAGCTCCAAAATGATTTGGGCTTAGGTTTTCATAATCATAAAACTATTATATACAAAGAATTTTTCAAGTTAAGAAAGACTATTTTTCGAGGTGTTAAGGTTGGGGAAAAAGCTCGTTAAAAACCTTATGTTGGCCATTTTTGAGCTGTCAAACTTTTGGGTTCCCAAATAAAATTTGAGGGTTCAAAACTCCATATTAAATTATGAAAACCTCCAGATTTTTAGTTAAGACATAGATCTAACTTTTTAAACAAGAATCAACTCATTTCTTTAAGTTATGAATTAGTTATGATTTTTCAAAGTCGACGTAGTATTTCTGCCGAAAATCTGGATTTCATAACCTTGAAACAACTTGTGATCTTTGTTGTTTATTTAAAAACCACATGTATAAAAGGATATGAAATACATTTATATAACTTGTTTTCATATCATTTATACTTACATTATGTGTTTATATATTTATAAACACATTTGATGAAAACAAACTTAAAAACAAAACTAGTGATTTATAAACTTGAGTTTTTATAAACTTGTTGTTGTTGGTGATTATATATATTATGAAAGACTTAAATAAACATAAATATAAGAGATTATAAGTTAGTATTTACTTACTTTGATGTATTAGGATTATTAAATCAAGAAGAAGTTGAAACTCTTGAAAGATTGCACCAAGAACACTTGAAATATTTCAAGAACAACAAAATTGCAATTTTTTTGGCTTTGTGAGGCCTTGTGGCCGGATTTTGCAAGGGAGAAGAGAAGATGTTTTTGTGTTGTGAAGGTGTGGAAATTAATTATGAAATGAGGTCTTATTTATAGGAGAGTTTTGGTATTTCAAATTGGAGGTGGAGTGTGAGAATGGACGAAGGAGATATGATTCTGATGGGTTATGGAGTTGCATAATAAAAAAATTGAGGTCAACACCTATGGTGTACCCCCTATGGCCGGCCGCATCAAGTTTTTTTGATGTATTTTACTTGTTTTTTTTGTATAAATGTATTTAAAATGTATTCTTGTATTTCCCTTTTTATGTAAATTCATAAATTCTTTTGAATGCATATGTTTAATGAATTGTTTTAGTCTTGCATAATTAATGTTAAATAAGTGTATTAATGCATGATTAGTGTTACTAATCTTAAAGTAATTACGTACTTAGTTGAATTAATCCATCATATCACAAATCGATCGGATTAATTAATTTGACGATTCATAGCACCGATGAAATTGTTTCTAATTGAATTGAATTTCCTTATGAACTTTGTTAATCACATTGATTATTTGCTAATGACCACTGATGAGGTTATAATTTGCTAATAAATACAGAGTAGGTCATGGTTGCTAACCTGGTTTAGTGTCGGATGTTACATCATGAGGGGGAGAAAAGAGCCAGAGATGCCGACAAAACTCCTATGATCTTCGACGAGTCAACTCCACCAAGTCCAATTCAATCTGCACCGTCTCATCAAGCAAGGCCCATGAAAGCAGAAACTGAATTCCAGGCTTAGACTCTTGAGGAATCACTCTCAGGAGCTCAGCTAACCTTTGCTGTCTGGGAGGAACCCAAGAAACTCTAAGACTTCTTGGAACAAGAAGAAATATTATCTGTTGTTCCTCTGGGGATATTCGATCCGAAAGAGGTTATTATAGTTGAGTCCGATGAAGAGGAACATGAAGTGAGAGAATATCAACTGAAAGAGTCGCTACGTATTGAATATCCTGGTGAAGAAAGGGTAGATCCACAATAATTTGAATTTGAGCTCCCTTCTAATGATCCAGTATCATCCTCACTGTCTCCGTCTTCAGTACAAATGCCAGTGCTAGTTCCATCTACAGCTCCTACTCCGTCAGTCCAACAAGCCTCCGAAAGTCCCCTCATAATTCCGGTAATTCCATACCAAACTTTCGAGCCTGCTAAATCTACAAGGGAATATTCCATCTTTTAGGAGCGATCAGATGTTCAACCTCTTTCCTCTGCTACTCCCAATATTCTTAAAGAAATTACAAGGCTACAAGTGGGGACGTCTAAAGGTGTTATTTCTTCTCAATAACAAGAAGAATGACACACTGAAAGGCTAACTGCCCAAGCCATTGACTGGGTAAAATTACTGGTCAGGAGCCCATATATGGAAGAGAAATATAGGAAGATGTTTGTCCGTGAATTAAAGACTGTCAGAGCTGACCTAATCTGGTCCGCAGAGGGAATGGATCAAAGGGACATATATGTATATGTTGCGATGATCGGAAATCTAAGAAAAAGTAAAGAATCAGTCAGAAGCCGGTCACCGATCGTTAAACTCTTAAAGATAGAGTTCGACAAGTTCTTAAGCATATTCTATCCTATCTTTGAAGTTGAACGGGAAGACCGACCGATATCTACTTTCACAGAGGCAGATTTTCCCTAACCTTTTCTCGCAGGATCTTCAATATCTATAGCTTCATGTGCTACATAGCAAGAGCAGAGATCCTATACATATGAACGCTCAACGATGCATTATCAAGTTTTGTCGCCGCAATCTGCATTGTCTCTGATCTTTGATTTTCAAATGGCATTAGAAGCGAGACAAAGAAAGGTTAATCTACTTGCACCGAATCAAGATACTCCGGGCCTTGTACGCTTCTCAGTTTCAAAAGTACTTACATCACCAATGGTCGGAGTAGTCAATCTGAATTCTCAAAGAAAGAAAGCTCTTATGAAGAAAGATGAAGGTGATGGGACTCTTTACATGATCAGGAAAATGCTTACGATCAGAATTGACAATCTTAAAGAAGCATTAAAGCCCAAGACAAGGATCTGGGAACTTAAAGTCGTACTACAATGCGTTAGGGACTTCCAACAAGATGTCCGAGACAAGCTAGTGTACAAGATGACTATCAGACACCGACCGGTATTTTGATCAAAGGAAGCTGATCACCAACCTGAAGCCAACATCTGAAAGCTAATCACAAATAGGGGAGAATGTTAGATATAGAAGTTGTGATAGTTTCAGGGTTCAAATGTATTAAATGAAACTTAGTTTTGTGTTCATTTTGTAAGGTTTCAAAGTTTATTGTAAGTGGGTTAAAAGACCAAAAGGTCAACCTGTGGGTATGGATAGTTTGGATTTGTTTAGTTGTCTATATATAGATTGTTTCTAGGTTTTCATTTGTAATCTTTTGGCTGACTGAACGTACGTGATTGAAGTGTTATTAAGGTTTTTCTAATATTTGAATGTTCATATTGTTCATAATATTGTCCTTATTGTTCTTCATGTTCTTTATGGGATTGATAATATTATTAATAATCTGATTGAATGTTGATTGAATGCTTCTAATATGGGAATTACATCACCCAAATTTTTGCTGATCCGAATTTTGGTTCCTTCAACCAAGATATCAATTTCCATTTCCAAAGATCATTTTTTATAATCAGCACTCACCAACTCATCATGTTTAGAGAAGCTCTTGTCCTTGGATCAGAGAACAGATCACCAGTTCTCTATCCAGATGCATATGATCAATGGAATAAGCGGTTCCTCATGTTCATCAGCATGCAGCCCATGGGTTATCTCATGATCCAATACATTAATGAGGGACCCGCTATATTTTACATCCAATGTCCTGAAGTAACAAATGTTGATCCTCCACATTCAGCAACAAGGATAGTTCGCGAACCTGAGAATGACATAGAAAGGGAAAAGACAAACAACAGATCGCAGGGCAGAGTATCTTATCTATCAAGCCCTTCCCACTGATATTTTAGTTGGGTTTGATAGCAAACTGTCAGCAAAAGAAATGTGGGACAAACTTGAGATGCAGATGCTTGGGGCAGACTTGAATGACCGGGCCAAAATTGAAGAAGCCAAGGCCAAATTTTCCGAATTCAGGGCAAAGGACGAAGAATCCATTTAGAGCACTTTTATAAGATTATGTGATGTTCTGAATGAGTTAAACAAACCACATATCAAAAAGGAAAGCAATGATATCAACATCCAGTTCTTATCTTCCTTAGCTCCAGAATGGGCATTGGCTAGTCGAGCAACCAACCGAGCTCTGGATATCACCGAAGTCTCCATAAATGTAGTGTTTAAGGAACTAAAGAAATACCAAGGCAATGCGGACACTCACAAAAAGATTATCAACACTCTGGCTTCTTTGTTGCTGACTGTCAATCCATCTACAAAGCCCACAGATTCACTGGCCTTACTTTTAAACAATACACACACCTCTGAACCACAACCAAACCCTTCACCCATGCCCTACTAAAACCACACTGGTTCCTCGTCTCAATATTCGTATGTCATACCCCAAATGCCTGAGCCTCTCGATGTTGAAGAGGCTGACATTCATGAACAGATGGCCTTCTTGTCTAATCATCTTCAGCAGAAGCGATTTTATCATAATAAGACCAACAACCAACTAAGTTATGACACTGGTCCACTTAGGTATTTTGATGACAGAAGACAGGATAGACGGTATCTCACGCCCATAGAGGAATGGAGGAGATATTATAGGGACGATAGGGCTCGTGACGACTAGAGAAGACATGATCGTGATGATAGACGTTATGATGATAGGAGAGAGAGACGAGATGATCAGATGGATTATCGAGATGATCACCGTTGTGAAAGGTGTGACGATTGGAGAAATGATGATAGGCGGGAGTATAATCGCCGTGACGATAGCCAGGAATCTCGCCGCATTGAGAAAAGGCCTCATGAACGTAGAGAGGACAGACCTAGAAATGACGAGCCCAAGACACCTGATGAATGAGGCTGCTATAAATGTGGGAATCGGGTCATTTTGCTCGAGAATGCAAGAATCAATTCGAGTGTGACCAGAGATAATATGAGAGAAAGGTCGAGGTCCTAAAGAAATGAGCGGATTCATAAGTTATTAAATGATACACCTGTACAAAATGAATGTAAATTGCACACACAAATACTTAAGTTAGAGGCTAAGTACAATCTGGAAAAAGAAAAGTGTGTCAAGGCTGAACAACTTGCTCAAACTCTAAAAGAAACATCTTTCAAGTATGAAAAGAGTTGGCTAAACGAGCATAATTTGGTGAAGACATTTTACTTGAAAAGGTAAATGCTGAGGATAGGAACTTTTTCCTTAAGAGTTGTATAGATACAATCATAAAGGAAAAGAGTTCTTTGAAGGCTAAACTGTCCGTTCTTTCAAAACACATAGAGCCCGTAAATGTGGAAAACTTAGACAATCAGAGAATATAGAAAATGATTAAAGAAGAGAGAATAGGTTTGTATTCACAAATCAAAAGCCTAGATGATGAATTTCTAAAACGGGGTCAAACTGAACAAACTATTCATCAAAATCAACACAAAGAAACTAGGTTTTATCATTCCAAATAAAGAATTGGTTTTAAAATCCTAAGTATTTGGAAAAGTTTCAATCAGTTTTACCAATATTTTATGATAGAAGGTATATGGGACGCGGGATCAAGTCTTTCTTTTTCTAATCATCGGAAGAAGTGTTAATCCAAGAGGATGAGAAAAGGGAAAATTCTTTTAAATTTGAGAAGTTAAATGAAAGTTATCTTTATAAGGTACCCACTCCTAGGGATGATTTCTTTGATAGCTATTCATCAACTGAAATGAATGCCGAACCTGTTAAACCAATCCCTCATCCTTACATTCCTACAAAAGTTCTTCAACACAAAATAAATGTCATAGAAAAGGACTTACAAACTGCTCGAGAGAAAGCCCTTGGTTATCAAGAAGCTCTTCTCAAAAGCGAGCAAAAAAACAAGGTTTTGAACAAAGTGTAGAACTAACCATTTTAAAAGAACGTTTTGACACTATTTCAGAAAGCTTAAGTTCTCATCTAAAAGATTCACAAACCTCTAATCCTGCCAAAGTCCCGCATACATCATCAGACAAAGGTGAGGTTTCAAAGAAGGCTAAGAGTTTCAATCTTAGGGTGTGTTTGGTTCACAGACTCATGAAGGAATCCTGTGGAATTGTAATGGACATTCCATTCCGTGGTGTGTTTGGCCGGTTTAAATTAGGGAAGAGAATTCCCTTGAACAATAATTTTCCATTTTGCGGCTGAATCTATTTTCCAGGAGGGGGGGGCAAGGATTCTACGTTCCATTCCAACACTTTCTCCCTAGCCCTAGAAAGATAGCGTCGTTTCCATCTTCATGCTGAGCCACGTTCTTCATCAACCTGCAATATTTCTCTTGTTCATCGATTGATCTGTTCATCATCTCCATCGAGTCATAGCCCTAATAGCTGAGTTCATAGCCACCCTCCTCTTCCTCTACCTCACTGTCGCCATCGTCATCGGCTACAAGAAAGAAACCGACCCATGCGGTGGCGTTGGCATTCTCGACATCGCTTGGGCTTTTGGTGGAATGATCTTAATCCTTGTTTCCTACACTGTCGGTATATCTGGTAAGCTTCCATTTCTTCAACGTACAACCACCGCCGGTATTTCTGGTAAGCTTCCATTTCTTCATCGTAGCAGTATAGTGTTGTAGGTGCAGCTCAACGTACAACCATGTGATGACTACATTTACAAGACTTGATTTTTTTTCCTGAACCCACGTCTAGAAACAAAACTCCTATAAACCCTTGACAGAATTGTGATTTGTGTGGTTAAATAATAAATAGGTGGACACGTTAACAATTGGAATTGCAGTGTTCATGGATTTAATTGTAGTGTTTTATAAATAAATGAAATCATAATATTTTTATAATTTTAGAAAAATTATATAAAAATTAATATTTAATAATAATGATAATTTGGTCATCTATCAGAATTAATTTTCAATTCCTTTGACCGATATACAAACCAAACACTGCAAGAAATGGAATTTGAAATACAGTCCTTTCCTGCCAACCAAACAAGTTACAGCTTTTGGATTCTGACAAATTCCATTCCTTCCAGAATTCCATTCATTTGACAGATTCCATTCCTTTAGAAAATTTTCCGTGCACCAAACAGCGCCTAGGTCTTCCAAGAAACCTACTCACCAAGGAAATTTATCTAAGTCTAAGTCTTCCAAACGTACTTACAATCATCATTTTGTTCCTACAAATCATGTGAGAAGAGTTCCTAAAACTACTATGCAAGATTTTTCAAGTTTTTTTGAGAAGATGGCTGAAATGCCAAGTGTTTTTTTCTAGAGATAGGATGAATGTAATTTTAAAAAACAATGTTTGTTTTGTAACAAATTCTATGTCGTGTTTGAAGTATTCATTTGCTGATTTGTTTGTTTATTTCCAACAAAACTTAGACGTCAAGTACCCGTAATGAATAATTTCGTGCCTTATCCTGAAAAACAAATTCGTAAAAAGAAAATAAAAAAGGTGCATCATTGGCCTCACCAAAACTTTAGTCATGTATTTTGCCTAGGCCTATATACCAAAAGCAAATGCAAAACATGTTTCAAAAAGTCCAAAACCAAAGGCAACTTCATCTCCTAAGGTTTCAAATCCAGTTGGGTCCAAACCCAAATGGATCCCAAAAGGCTCTGCATCTAGACCACACAAAAGTGTAAATGGGTTCCTAAAACTGTGAATGTGCCAAATACACCTGGAACACCTAACCAAAAAGGACCCATCCTAAGATGGGTACCATAAGTTGTGTGATTTAATGCAGATGGTTCTTGGTTACTTTAGATCAAGACCCGCACATTAATACAATGGCTTTTAGTTAACTCAGACTAGGACATGTTCTTCTGTTTGTCGGTTAATGTACAATTTTGTGCTAAAACTGACAAGTTTGGCTTTTGTGCACTCAGCTCAGGACCCGCACTAAATCCATCCATGTTTTCTGAACAACTGGGTTCAGAACACGGTTTGCATGTCAATTTTCATGGATTTGTTGTTGTTAAGCCTAAGAATATTAATTGTAACAAACCTTCTGTACAAGCAAAATCCATCTAGTACATGGATTCGGGTTGCTCAAAGCACATGACTAGGAGGAAAGAGTTGCTGTCAAATATTGTTGAAAAATATTGTGGGACAATTAAGTTTGGTAACGATAACCATGAACATATGAAAGGATACGGGGATTTAGTCTTAAAAACTAGTCATCAAGGATGTTGACTATGCTGAAGGGTTATCACATAATCTATTTAGCATACGACAACTATGTGACAAAGGACTAAATGTCACATTCGGGGCTAAGAACTGTAGTGTTAAGAGCAGTGATAAGAATGAAATTCTAACTAGTTCCCACAACTCAAACTTGTATACCATAGACGTTGCTAAGCTGATGGTGAAGGATAGCATCTGCCTATTATCAAATCCTCTTCAAAAGACTCTTGGTTATGGCACCGAAGGCTATCACACTTGAATTTCGAAAATCTGAACAACCTGGCTTCAAAACAACTGGTTAAGGGACACTCCAAAGCTTCGTTATGAAAAGGACCATTTGTGTGGAGCATGTGAGAAAGGAAATATGAAGAGATCATCTCACAAGCCAAAGCCCGAACCATCATCAAAAAGAGTTCTGGAGTTAGTACATATGGATTTATGTGGTCCGATGCGAACGCAAAGCATAAACGGGAAGCCGTACGTGTTGGTTATTGTTGACGACTTTACACGATATACCTGGGTAAAATTCTTGCAATCCAAGGATGAGACAGCTCAAGAGATCATTGATTTTATCAATAGTATCGAAACCCAACAACAGCTATCAGTACTCCAAGAATTTGGTAGTAGAAAGATTCGATCCGATAATGGCACAAAATTCAAGAATTCGGTAGTAGAAAGATTCCTGCGCTCCAAGGGTATCCACCATCAGTTATCCGCTGCACGAACGCCTCAATAGAATGGTATCATTGAAAGATGTAATCGAACCTTGGTAGAAGCTACTCGCACCATGGTGAACTACTCAAAACTACAATTGTTCTTGTGGGTTGAAGTCGTGTCAACAGCATGCTACACGCAAAATCACTCAATAATCCATAAATGTTTCAATTAAACTCCATATCAACTCTTTTTAAATAACGTTCCTTATATCAAGTACTTACGAGTGTTTGGTTGCAGGTGCTATGTGCTGAACGACAAGGACAACCTCAGAAAATCCAATGAGAAAGCAGATGAAGCGATCTTTATTGGATACTCATCCAATTCAAAGGCATATTGCGCATTCAACACTCGCACCAAGACAGTCAATGACAGTATTCATATCACATTCGATGAAATGGCTGAACTTACTCCAGAAGTTGACCAATCAGGACCACGCATTACTCAAATGTTTGGAGACTCATCTCAATCTACTTCTTTTTCCTCTTCTGAGTTAGTTAACTTATTTGATCCTTTTAATGTAGAATTTTTTGGTCCTAGTATTAATTCTTCTTCTGTTTCTTCTTCTCTAGTTAACACACCCTCATCTGATTCAACTGTTCGTCCACTACCTTTAGATTCACCAATTTCCTTCAACAATCGGTACACCATCTACCTCATCCTCTTCACCTTCCACCTCATCCACAGACACTCCTCAAGTTGAATATACTCCATTGATACCCTCACACATTGTTTTAAAGATTATCCCTCTAGAAGACCCAACAGATGCTGAACATGGAACTAGTGGTACCTTCAGTCGAAATGATCGATCACAAATCTTTATCCATCCTCACCATCACCATTGAGATTCCATCATGTTCACCCCTGTCACACGAGATGAAATGGACCCGAAATAACCCAACTGAACAAATCATTAGAGATATTTCTACCGGGGTCCAAACTCGAAGGGCATCTGCTAACGAATGTCTCTTTGCGTCATTCCTTAGTACGATAGAGCCTGCTCGTATGGATGAATCCTTGAAAGATCCAGACTGGATTGTAGCAATGCAGGAAGAGCTCAAGCAGTTTGAACAGCTAAGAGTATGGTTGTTAGTTCCCAAACCAAAAGGCCAAGCCATAAGCGAGACTAATTGGATCTTTAAGAACAAACGAGACGAAAACATCATTGTGGTAAGAAACAAAGTGAGACTAGTTGCGAAACGCTACCAACAACAAGAAGGCATAGATTATGATGAGACCTTCGCTCCAGTTGCACGGATTGAATCTATTAGGATTTTATTGGCGTATGCGGCACACAAGGACTTCAAGGTGTACCAAACGGACATAAAGACAGCCTTCTTAAACGGTGAACTTAACGAAGATGTGTATGTTGAACAACCATAAGGCTTTATTGATGCACATAAACCAGACCATGTTTATGCACTATATAAAGCCCTCTATAGTTTAAAACAAGCACCTCGAGCATGGTATGATAGTCTTACTAATTTTCTTACCTCAGCTGGTTTTAGTAAAGGTGTGGTGGACACAACCCTTTTCACTAAAATGGAAGGCCATCACATATGATAGTCCAAATACATGTAGATGATATTATATTTGGATCTACTGACCATAGGTTTTGTAAGGATTTTTCATCCATAATGGGTCAAGATTTGAGATGAGTATGTTGGGCGAGATGAATTTTTTCCTCGAATTACAAGTCAAACAATTTGAAGATGGGATATTTGTGAACTAGTCGAAATATACTCTTCACATTCTCAAGAAGTATAAGTTAGACTTTTGCAGGGGTATCACAACTCCCATGGCTTCAAACTGTAAGATAGACACTGATCATGCTGAGAAAAGTGTCGATAACAGAACTTACAGAGGGATGATTGGTTCCTTACTTTATCTTACGGCCAGTAGACTGGATATAATGTTCTCTACATGTCTTTGTGCTTGTTTTCAGGATGACCCGAAAGAATTACACCTCATTGCGATAAAACACATTTTTCATTATCTTAAGGGTACACCCGATCTAGGTCTATGGTATCAAAAGGGAACCAATTTCGATCTTTCTGCCTTTTCAGATGTTGATTTTGCAGGTTGTAGAGTAGACAAGAAATGCACTTCAACCGGGATTTAGTTTTTGGGTGACAGACCGGTGAGTTGGTCGTCTAAAAAGCAGAACTGTGTCTCCACCTCCACAACCGAAGCTGAGTATGTAGCAGTTGCAAGTTGTGGCTCTCAAGTGCTGTGGATGAGAACACAGTTACGTGATTATGGGTTTTTTCTCACCGACATCCCAATATACTGCGATTCAAGAAGCGCAATTGCCATATCTTGCAATCCCGTGCAGCACTCACGAACAAAACACATAGACATCAGGTATTATTTCATTAAAGATCACATAGAAAAATGGACAATTCAATTATATTTTGTAGGCACAGAATTATAACTTGCTGATATTAGTTCTAAGGCTTTAGACGAACCTCGTTTTCAGTTCTTAGTATCTCAAATTGGCATGTTGAATCCACCTTCCATTTAAATTTCAGATATTCTCTAAATATATCTATTTCAAAAAAGTAACTGTTTGAAATTTCTTTATTTAGAAAATATCTTACTTTTAAATTTAAAGGTCGTGTCACAAAAGTGTGTTCAGTGTTTCTTTATCTATGTATTTCCTAAATGTTAATGATCCTGAAAATTGCTATGTGATTTGTTCAAAGTTGAATTAGACGCTAAATAATTCCAGGGATTCTAAATTTCAAATGGTATAACGGCTTTTAGGATTCAATCTAGTCGGTTAATTGTTTATTTGATGGGGAGTAAATAAGGATGCGTAGTTAACTTTATTTTATTTTACTTTTTTCTTAAGTAATTTTTAACGTACTCTGGAAAACAAAAAAACATTTTGTTATTTATTTTGTTATTTATTTTTTATTATATATCTTTTGTTAGTGTTTTCTTAGTTAATTTTACTTGTTGGTTTAATTAAAAGATTAAAAAAAATTTTGTTTTTTATTGTTTGCTTTGTTAAATGTGTCTTATCATTTTAATAGAAAAATCAAAAAGATTTTATTTGGCCAATTTTTATTTGTTTAGTTACATTTCTTTTAGTCCACAAAAAGTTGGGCCAATGTATGTGTTTGTGTGTTTGGCCCACTGTCTAGGAAAAGCTCGTGGGTCATATGACCCATACCCGACCCACCAGCCTGTTCATAGGCGGGATCTTTTCTTTCTATCCTATGATTTCATCTTCTTCACCGTTGACCAAACACACCGCCATTGTTGCCATTCTTCAAGCTACCAAGCTCGTTTCTCAACCATTTCTCTTTGTTTTCCTTGCATTTTTCGTCTCATCTACGATCAGGCAACCCATTTATTGCTTTATTTTGCATTTTAAATTCCATTTACGGCTTTTAATTTTCCAGATTTTAGACGGTTTTAAACTCGTTTTTTTTTTTTTGCAATTTTAGGTTACTAAATCAGTTTTTTAAAAGTTAGTACAGTTAAATAAAATCCTTATCATTCTTAGAATTAGGATCTGCATTTTCTTGCATTTTTGTGAAAAATTTATTCTGTACACGTATGCATATGCATGATCTCAATAAATGCATTTTTTACTAAGTGTAATTTTGGATCCATCCGAAATTCGGATGGCCATTCCAATCTCGGCGCCATCCAAAATTCGGATGACCCACACTTTCTTACATTTTGAACTTTAAATTTTCATAATCACTTGACCCCATCCAAATTTTAGATCCTTCCGAAATTCGGATGACTCAACATACTTAACTTACTATAAATATCATCTCTAGTCCATCCGAATTTCGGCCCAATCGAAATTCGGGAGGTTCCTTTAGATGACATTTTATAAACCTAAGTGTATGACATGGGCCACAAAATTCGGATCCACACGAATTTCAGACCCACTCTGAAATTTGTAACTTCATTTTTGACTAAGTGTTCAGTGTAAGCATTCTCACCCGAAATTTGGGTCCATACGGATCTCGTGTCCCCCACATGTTTTTCCATACTTAGTTTTTCTTTAACTTCTACTTTTTCATGCATCATCCCATCCGATTTTCGATCTTACCCAAAATTCGGATCACCTCAACCGAGGTTCGATCCTACCCGAATTTCGGTTCCCCTGCATCCGAAATTCGGTTCATCAACCGAATTTCAACACTTAGCATTTTTTCCCATATATTCCTTTGCATTTCATATATCAAAAACAAAGTAAAAATCACATGTCCTTTGCACCATTGGTTCTAGTTCAAATAAGTGTTTGAGTGA
Organism: Centrapalus pauciflorus; assembly: GCA_020465985.1. Classification (NCBI taxonomy): domain Eukaryota; kingdom Viridiplantae; phylum Streptophyta; class Magnoliopsida; order Asterales; family Asteraceae; genus Centrapalus; species Centrapalus pauciflorus. The sequence goes on along the minus strand of JAANYP010008892.1, from coordinate 26,227 downwards.
ACATGTCTATTCTAACATTGGTCTCTCAACTATCGACTTAGGATTTTATTCAGTGGAACTTACATTATATTGATAAAAATCCTGATGCTTTAAACAGAATAGACAAGTTCTATTACACACTAATTACAGGCTTAATCTCAATGTATTATTTCTATACAAGTCTGCTTAACTTAATGTGTTGCTTTTCTATAGGACTAATGGATCCCCAGATCACCCTAACCATCCCACATCCTCCCATCCCTGATAATAACCGACAATTGCCAGAGGAAACCCTTCTTTCCACCGATCAATTCACAGAGTTTGCTCCTCACAATCGTCAATTAGACCTTTCCATTCTTTGTTTCTGAAGCCGAAGATATCACTTTTGATATCCACAAAGGCCACCCAATCTTCTACACTCTAACCACAACCATCTCCGTACCTAAAATCTATCAACAACAGTTCTGGCACCATATTGCATTTGTCAATGAGGCAGTCCCTCATTTCACAACGAAGATTGACTCCGTCCCCATACGCCTAACACTTGAAGCCATTTGCCACATTCTTTTCTCCTCCCAACCGAAAACTTCTCTATCACCAAATACTCATATGCCCCTATTCCAACCCCCGCCCAAACACTTTAAGAAGGCCATTCAATCAGATATGATGGTAACCTATCCAAACCATTAGACTTCAAGACAAAGCAACTCCAATCACACTAGAAGGTGTTCTTTGACATAATCAACAAGTTTTTCACTGGAAAGCATTCCGGAAACGACTCTGCATCAATTCATGTCCTATCCATGTTCACCACATTCGCATACGACATACATTTTGACAATGCGGCATTCATCTTTAAGAGCTAAAGAATGGAGTCCAAGATAGATGAACAAAGCGAGAAAGAAAATTCATACCATTTCAGAAACTCCTTCAATTGTTCATTTAATTCGCCATGTACCAAGATGATGACATACATGAGGGGCCAAAATCAAACGTATACAAGACTGTTTCTCTCCAAAGACTAAAGATCCCGAAGGACATCCCTAGAGTCAAAGTAATAAATATTTCGTTTCTATGAATGGCCAATCAATGTTTGGAAAGGGTAAGGGTATACTACCATGGAGTGTATCTGAGTGAGGACGAGGGAGTACAGGGGGCTATTGAAGATATTCTGGATTCAGGGGAGAGAGAGATGAATATAGATAGAGAGGGAGGGAGCAGCAGGTGAGAGGCCAGAGACAGGTGATTCTAAAAGCATCGTCTCTAACCCTTTGAGGGCTGAAAGAACAACAATTGAGGGAGTCCAAACACCCCAAAGTCTGACAACCCCGCAAAAGACCACCAGTCCAGTGGTCGAACTCACACAAACCCGCCACTCAGTTTCCCCTCAAAGGAAACTTGTTTCACAACACGGGGATATTACACACATGACATCTCCCTCTCATTAGGAGAGAGAAGATGTTGAAATAGGTTACATACCGCCCCCAGTGACCGCTATTAAATTCATCACAGATGATTTCCGACCCAAAAACATTTCGCACATGCTCGACGCCTCCGTAGCGTCCCCAACAATCAAAGACGCCTCCATGGGGTCTCAAGAAACTTCCAGATCTTCACTCCCAACTGGGGAGGCAGAAAGAACGGAAGGAAATCCTAAAGCGGTCACACAAATTCCATCTGCTTCAGGCCATCAATGGATAACTTCCGAGATGTTAACGTCCGCTCTACGTGACACCGGCCTTGTTACCCGGGCTAACCTGGATGACCTCAAGGCCGCTTCCGAGGAACAACATTCCACCCTTCTTTCTTTCGTGAAGGGCAAGGGTGTTGTAACTCAGGAGTTTCCACCAGGAACCCAATTAGTCCAATCCACAGTAGTCCTTCAAGAGTAACAACCATAGCGATATTCACTGATTCAATCGAAAACCTCAAAAGGCTAATTCTGTGCGTCGAGGAAGAGATGAATAGAAAGGATTGACAGGCTAGAATCAATTGTCATTGATCGGCACACCATGTGCAGACCTCAGGCTGAGTCGTTAAAGAGAAAACATGATAACCAGGAGGACCCTGGTCATCCGGAGGGGAAGAAACGCCCTAGACTGTAGCCTGAGGGAGAGTTGAAAAGTGTAAGGGGAGCAGAAAGTGAGTAGAGTGGGGGTGTAATTCCAAGGTGCTTCAGGGGGTCAGTTGGAAGAAGATTTGATGATGGTGATGGTAGTGTTTGAGCCACCTTCCGATAAAGTCGAAATCGTATTATTGTCTGATTCAAACTCTGAGATTAATCTAGACGAACCATTAAAGACACCCAAACCTGAGCCAGAATCACCACAAAAATCATCCTCTTCGTTTGATTTCCTGAACTCCCCAACCCACGTTCCACAAGAAAAATAATGTTATCTCTGAAAGCTCCTACCCCTACTCCTACACAACAACTCGCTCCTGAACCAACCACCATCCCACAACTCCAAATACCAGTAACCCAATCTGCTGAGGCATCAGGGCCTAGAACCGTTGACTGCTATCAAGAGGACCCTGATGTTTCTCTCATATATGACAGAGAAAACCTGGACTGGGTCACTTGGTTTTCAAAGGGCAAAGTACATACTCTGCCCTCTAGAGAACGAGATTCCCTAAGGCTCGACCATCAAGGTCGAGTCTATAAAATTCTTGAGGTTCCTGCTGCAGAAGTTGAAGCCCCACCAATTCAAGGGCTGAAACATTTTTTTATGAATTTAAAAGCAGGGGATTTTCTCCAACCATATCTCGAAGATAGAACCAAGATGATATTAATGAAAAAGCCGGGTATGTACAGCAGACGTCTGTTAATGCAGCTCAGTGATGCATCTATAGTCGAACAAGCATAATACAATCAAATGATGCTGAGAGAAACCAGACCAAAATCTGCTTACTGGTCTAAATCAAAGATTATAAAGATTGTCTCTATTTCGATGTAAAAGCGGGCACATCCATTCATACCTTCTTTCGACATCAAATGAGAAGACGGGTCATCGCAGCTGGTTCATGAGAGTGATCTTGACTTAATGAACCCCGACGACATTAAAACGATGCACAACAAACTGAAAAATAAAGAAAAGGGGTGATTAAGTCATGCCACTGCTCTTGCAGCTTTGACCAGGTGCATGAGACTGCTATCCATCATACTGTGCTTAAAAGATTTCCAAATGGCCATTGAGAGTTTTCTGGTCAAAGCTGGACTCAGGGCTCCGGATCAAGAATTTTTTGGCATAGATCATCAACCAATCTATCGAGTATTCATGGGAGCTCAACAAGGAGTAATCTTTTTGGATAAAAATGGTCAGAAGAAGTTCATCCATTTTGAGGAGTTGCCCTGTTACTCCGATGGCACAATCCAGTTAACAAGAGCAGAACTGAATGAGAGACTCCAGTAGGATGATGCCCAGACGGTTTCTGAACTAAAAAAGAAGCCAAAAGAGATATATGATCTCCTCAACGCAATCATGTGGAGTTTATTTTGTAATAGTTAGTTGCACTTTATTTCCAAGTAATGTAGGTCCCAAAAGGTTTTCCTAGTATGTTGCTCCAAGCTGTAGAAGGGGGTGAACACTCAACACACTTTCTCAATGTTTGTATGTATATTATCAACAAGTGTTAATTACAAACAAGCTTGAACTGTGAAATGGTTCAAGCTGAGATGACAAATACAACAGATATACTACTAATCAAAGACACGGTCATACCGATTATAATGAATTTACACACTAAGATGGACTCACTGATATATATTACAAGACAGACAGACAGACAGCTTGAACAAGAACTGCTTGGACACACTCAACTAATTTATTCAAGCAGACTTTGCATGCACGAAAACACACTTTTTTGCACGTTTTGAATATCACACTCTTGGTTATCTCACATTCTATAGAACCTTCCTTTTTATACTCTCACAAAGAATATTAGAGAAAATTCCTCATTGGATGAAGAAATAGTGGAGCGTCTTTCCAAACAGACAAAACAACGTTTCTGCACATTCTGACAAAACAACATTTGTCCCTTTGTTGCAGAATCTTTGTCTTTACCTTTTTGTCTTTTGTTGCAGAATGCTTTACCTTAAAGAGGAATGTCAACTTTAATCCTTTCCTCTTCTTGTAGAGCCATTTTGATATAAGAAATGGTCTGTCACCCATTTAAATATCCAGTTTGTCTTCATGTAACAGAACAGCTTGGGCAGTGTAGGCAACTTTCGTTTTCCACATTCTCTTCGACTTGTAAACTAATATTCTAGTCTAAGACATTACATGATGACATGGAAACATATTCCATTAAGTGTATATCCTGTTCACAAAGAACAGAACACTCAGTTTTGGTCCAAGCTGCTTAACAGACAAGAACAACGTGGACAGTTTGCGTCCAGCCTGTTCAATAAAATTGAATAACTTGGATAATCAGCCTTTGTTGCAACAAATGCAACAGGGTAAGCAGCTTTGACTTATATTGAAAATCACTTTTCAGGTTTCAATAAGGCATTAAGAGGCCTTAAATTATACCTTCAAGTTCATCAAACAGGTTTGATCAATAATCTCCCGCTAAGATGCATAACAAGTTTGAATGATGTATTTTTGTGCCAAACAATCTCCCCCTATGTGCAATAATCAGTCTAAGCTGATTCTATCAATTATCACTACATATTTTTATAATACATTTGCTGAAATGAAGTTACAACATTGAAGTAAAGTAAAAAATCAATTTGTATATACACTGATACTGATTATAAACAACACATGTTTTGCAGAAGTACCACTGATGTACTAAAGTAAATTACAACTAATTTAATAAGATAGATTACAAGTAATGTAATAAAGTAAAACATATATACAAACAGAAATTCAACAAATTGTACTTTTGATTGTGGGAGCAAATAATGGCAACCCTGTCCAACTTATGGACAGCTTCCCATCTTCATCTACTCAGCAGTAGATGGTCCTTCAATGTGTGGCCTGTCTTCAAACAGATGTTCAAAATGCTCCATAGTCTCCTCAATTTCTTCTACTTCATGTCTAAGAAACATGAAGTCAGGTTGTTGAAGTTCTCCTCTTTCATAGAAGTCTTTAAGCTGTTCCCAAATAGCTGCTCTCCATTTTGAGGATTCTCCAAAAGTGTTGGAGAGGCTAAACGTTATGATCTGCTTGAGACCAACTTTATGAAGATCAGAAGCCCACTGGAAAAATATTTTCCTTGTTAAGGGGTCCACAAAGAACACCCCTAGCTCAGGCTCTTCTATGAGTTTGCCTTCCTCAGGCTCAACTCCCCTTAGCAGACAGTGATCCAACCCTTTGATTTCAACAACAAGGATGCATTGTTTAATTATTATGAGGAGTTCTTCAAGCTCTGTATCTTCTCTGTTTCTCCTGGGCTTAATCTTGGGTTCCACTAGTGAGGTACCCTTGATTTGTTCTTCAGGGATCAGGCCCAAGTTTTAGGCCTTCTCTATCAGCGTATTCACATATGCCCTGATTGTTTATCAATTTCAGATTTTGATTTACTCAGGGCAGTAGCTAATTCAACTCATTCTCTGTACCCCATGCAAGCAACATCAGCATGCTTATAAGCTTCCAGTTTTGGAGCCTCAGCACCTAGCCTGGTTATCTGAAGCTTCCACTGCTTGCCTTCCTTTGAAATAGGGACATCTTTAACAATGGTTTCCTTGGGAAGTCTTTTGTTGGCCACATCAAAGAATTTCTTCCTTGCCATATTGTCAAAATGTACTTGGGCTTTTGCTAAGGAGGATACAGGCTTTAACTTGGTCACTAAGACCTGTGAACTCTTTTCTTTCTCTCCCTCTTTATCAGTCACTGACTCTTTTGCAGCCTCTAACAATTTCCTTTGAACATCCAATGAGGGCATTTTAACTTATCTTGCCTCCTTGAATGCAAAGGCCTTGACAGCTTTGGCAGAGGCTTCTTCTTTCTTTTGTCTTTCCAGAATCTCAAGCTGCTCTTCTTTGAATGAATAATAAGTCTCAAGTAAAATGTCAATTCTTTGGCTTCAGACTTGTCAAATTTGAGATGAGCAGCTTTGAGATAGTCAGTGTCCACAGAGGACTTTTCTTTACCTTTTGCTGCTTTAGTCTGAGCAGCTTCCATTACCTCCTCTTCTTCTTCTTCCTCAGTCTGTTTCAAAATTAAGTGCCTCCTTTTGCTTGGCCTATCCTTAGGAACGGATTCCTCCCTTTAGACGGTGCAGGGCTTGGAGATCCAGCCTGAGTAGGCTGAGCAGATTCAAAGACTTTGGAAGAACCTGCAACAGGACCAGTTTGTGAAAGACCTGCTGCTTGCCCTACTGAGGTTGATTTCTCCTTAGAGGGAGATGAAGATTCTCCCCCTTAGACTTTATCTTCAAGGCAGACATCTTCTCCCCCTTTGAAGGAGATGGCACAGAGCCTTCCACAACAGGTCTGCCTGAAGGAACGGATGCAACATGTTGGACAGCAGCAGCTTTGGGAACACGTTTCGAACCAACAAGGTTATTCACTAAGAAAGCCAAGTTGTCCTTAACCTCTACTAACTAGGTAACACCAATGTTAAGAGGAAAAGAATGAGAGGTTGCAAAGGAGGACATCTAGGAGATAGCACCCCTGTCAGATTCTGTGAACACCAAACTTTGAAGTTATGCAAGAGTCAGTTGCAGGAATCTTGCATATCATCAAAGTTTGAGGACACAGAATTGGACATAGATACCACTAAGGTATTTAGGCTGGCCAGAGTGAATGGGAGAGTGATTGAGCAGGTTTCAGCAAGAGCTGACAGCTGTTGGGAGACAGCTGCCAAGGTGGACATGGAGGCTTGTTAGTGAGAAAAAATTGAAAAAAGGGATGAGGATAGTTGTTGCACCTCTGAAGTGAGTGCAAGCAGCTAAGAAGAGTGATCAGCCTGGGGATCAGGGGTGGGAAAAGAGGTCCTGAAGGAATCAAGCCTGAAGCTGAGTAGAAACAGAGTCTGAAATAATAGAAGGGAGAGAGGTCATAGAATTTTCCAAAGAACCAACTTTGTTGGTCAGCACAGACAGCTGATTCGTCTAAGATAGATCTTTTGGGGGATGGAGGTGTATGGGTTCACTATTTGTATTGAGTTGATGGTGAGGATTGAGGAGTATGGGGTTCAGTAGGTGATGGTAAGGATACTTTAGATAGAAGTTCCATAGCTTGGGCATATGTTAAGTGGCCCAGCTTGGAAGTGTCAAGGGGACCTTTAGCAGTGGCTGTAGCTGCATCATGAGGTGAACGGATAGGAGATAGTAGCCTTTCAGATGTCACTGGTATTTTAACATCATCATGAATACCAGCGGTGGTTCCCTCAGTAGTGCCTTGTCGAAAGGCACCTCTTCATGGGGAGAGGGGATATGCATTTCAACAACATCAGTGGTGAAAACTGATTATGGAATGTGCACTTGGGGAGTAGCTTCACCAGAGGGATGTTATATTCCCTCAGGTTCATCAGCTAGGGAAGATGGTCCTTCAATAGCTGTTGGGTGTTGAACAGCTGCATCACTAGGAGCAGAAGTGGAAGGCTGATCTACTGGATGGTCTTTTCCAGCAGCTTTGGCACCTTGTGCAGACTCAGTATGTGGAGAAAAATATGAGGGGGTGAGTCTGTGGACTCAGTCTGGAGTGGAGAGGGCTCTTGTCTTTCAATGTCGTCAGCCTCTTGAGAGGCTTGGACAGTTGACATGGTGGTCTCCTTTTGTACAACTAGAACCTGTTGGGAGGAACCAGAGGGCTCAGGCTGACTCTGGGTTGACTCTTTATGGAGTGAAGCCTGCTCCATAGTGGCTACACTTACTCCTAAAATAGGATAAGCAAAAGCAGCATGGGTTGCTTCTTTTTCAATTGACTCCTGTTGGGAGGGGTCAGAGGGGCTGATTTGAGAGGAGGTTTTCTTTTTGGCTAATGATTTTTTTCTGTTATAGGATTTGAGGCAGGATGAAGAAGATAAATGTTGTGGAGAAGTAATGAGAGGTTCTCTTTGGACTGGTGGGGAGACTGGGCTAGTAACAGGAGGTTGTTCGTGTTCCATAGTATCAGGTGCCACAGAGGCACCAGCCACAAAGGCTTCAGGTTGAACATATGAACCAGGGTGACCAGCCTGCTCCCCTCAGCTACTGAGGTTGATGGGGCAGACTTAGCTGTTTTAGCCTTTTTGCGGACAGGCTCAGCTTCACTTGTTTGCAAGGCCGTTTTGATCAGTTTAGGCCTTGATTTGGATTTTCCACCTTCTGAGTAGAAGGTCCTTTCACCAAACCAAGCAACCTCCTCATTGGTGTTGACAGAGGAGGTTCATTTTCAAGATCTGGGGCATTGAATACCCTATTTTCAATAACAGGAAATGCAGTTCTAGACAAGTAAGGTTGATTGTTGTAAATTTGCTCACCACATACATGTATGAAAATGAGACTGAGGAACCTTGGATATCTGACAGCTGCTGGACATTGTTGTTGCTCCACCAGATTCCTTAGGTTCAGGAAAATCCACCTTGCCATGTTCAGGGTTGTCCCATCCACAAACAGTAGGACAATAGGAATCTCATCCCTGCTGAGTTGATCAAACGAGCCAACTTTGCAGCTTAGGCTCGTCACCACTCAGGCGAGGAGAAAGCTGTAGGTTGGAGATAGATCCCTCTTAAACAAGGTAGCACTCACTTTTGATTCTGCTACACCATATAAGCGTAGCAAATTGCCCATCTGTTCGTTCTCAGGCTGAGGTTTGTCATAGTTATCAGCAATGGGAAGATGAATTACTTCCCTGAGAAAGTAGTAGTGATCTCTATGGATTCAGTGCCATTGAGAATAGTTCCCCAGATAGTTTTGGTGGATGAATCATATAAACAGGTGTACCAAAACTCATAGACCATCTCCTTGTACATGACACTAGGAGAGGCTTTCATTGCATAGTGCAGGGGATGGTGTTGCAAAAATTCCAACATAGGTTCATAACCTATTCCCACTTAATTTTTGGGAATGGTTAGGTTAGCAATGTAGTTGGTGGGTTTGATTGTGAGCATTGTGTTGGCAGGGTGATGTTTTTCAACATCATCTACAACGCGCATAGGTAGAAGGGGGTTGTTTTGGTGAGCCATTTGGGAAAGTAGTAAAAATGCACAAGTTTGGACACTAAGTCCTTTTAGGGTTTAGTAGGAGGTTATGGTAGCAGTAGGAAGAAGAAGATGACGAAACAGTGGTTTATGTATATATATAGGATTTGAATGTGAGTGAGTAGGTGAGAGAAAGGTTTTGGCAGTTGATTTAAAATGTTTCTTAACGGAAAACAGAATGATTTTTAGACCAACTTGACCTTTTTAACTGCTAACACACGTAACAAACATTATCCGCATGTAAATAAGTTAAATAAATGCGTAATTTAAGTAACTTAAATGTGAAGAAAGGTAATTAACAAAACTGATGGTCTAACATGTTATCATAACCTGTGATGAACAAGCTTCATCACATACTGATCACTCCTCAAGCTGTTCATGCAACCAGTGCATCTATACAAGAATAGGTTTCATTGTGAAACCTGTTTAACGGCTGAACAGGTTACAAGGCACTAACTTATATGTCAAATTAAGAGAGTGAGCAGGTTGGAAGTTTGAACAACAGAACATGTTTGAACTTAAGACTTATTTTGTCAATCCTGTTACACGTTCAAGCTGTTCAAATTTTCAAAAAACTAGTTGAGTATATGACAAGTAAAACATGTCCTGTCCAAGCTATTCTGAATAATTTTGACATATTTGAACATGTAATCTTTAGATCATCAATGACACTTAGTCACTTTTATTTAAAATACCCAGCTTGCTTACAAGGTAATTACCTTATAAAGTGATGTCTAACCTGAATATGCTTTGTTCTAGAGTGGAAGACTGGATTTTTGGAGATGGCTATGGCACTTGTATTATCACATATAATAGGAGTTTTCCTATATACAAGTCCATAATCCTCAAGTTGATGATGCATCAAATAGATTCTGCCCATAGCAGCTTCCAGCAGCAATGTACTCAGCTTCAGCAATGGAAGTATAAACAGAATTCTGCTTCTTGCTGCACCAACTGATTAACTTGCCACCAAGGAGTTGACATCCACATGTTATGCTTTTTCTGTCTAGCCTACAACCTGCAAAATCAGAATCTGAATAGCCAATTAGTTCAAGGCTGGAGTCTTTGGGATACCAAAGACCCATACTTAGTGTACCCTTTAGGTATCTGAAGATTATTTTTACAGTAGCTAGATGTGATTTCTTAGGATTAGGTTGAAACCTTGCACATAAACAGGCAGCAAACATAATATATGGTCTACTAGCAGTTAAGTATAGCAAGCTCCCAATCATGCCTCTGCAAGCTATTACTGACACAGCTTTGCAACATGTATCAGCATCCAACTTTTTATTAGTTGACATTGGGGTTTTGATGGGAGAACATTGATCAAATTTAAACTTATTCCAAAGATACATTGTATACTTTCTTTGATTGATAAAAATTCCACTGGAAGTTTGTTTGACCTGGAATCCAATAAAGAAAGTAAGTTCACCAATCATGCTCATTTCATATTTAGATTTCATGAGTAGGGAAAAAGTTTTGCATAACTGTTCATTAGTAGAACCAAATATTATGTCATCCACATCAATCTGAACAAGCATAATATCAGTTTTCACCTTCTTTATGAACAATGTGGAATCCACTTTACCTCTGGAATAGTCATTGCTCATAAGGAAATCATTAAGACTGTCATACCAGGCTCTAGGGGCTTGTTTTAGACCATAAAGAGTTTTGTCCAACTTATAGACAAAACCTGGATGTTGTTCACTTTCAAAACCTGAAGGATGCTTGACATATACTTCTTCTTGCAGCTTACTATTCAAAAATGCACTCTTGACATCCATTTGAAATACCTGCATGCTCTTGTGGGCAGCATAGGCTAGAAACAAACGAATTTCTTCTAACCTGGCCATGGGAGGAAATGTTTCATCATAGTCTAAGCCTTCTTCTTGCCTATAGCCTTGAGCAACCATTCTTACATTATTTCTAATGACATGACCTTGCTCATCCATTTTGTTTCTGAAAACCCACTTAGTGCCAATTATTATTTTACCTTTAGGAATAGGGACCAACTTCCATACTTTGTTTCTCTCAAACTGATTGAGCTCTTCTTGCATGGCAGTGATCCATTTAGCATCTTTCAGTGCACCATCTACTTTCTTTGGCTCCATCAGGGACACAAAACTAGAAAACATACAAAAGTTTCCTAAGCTGTCTCATCTTGTTTATGCCCCTTTGTTGATGTCACCAATTATTTGATCATTGGGCTAACATATGATCCACTTAAGATCATGTTTCAATGAATATTCTCCTGTATCAGTTTCATTTTCATTCGGTCTTGCAGAACAGCTCTCAAGATTTTTCAGACACCCTGATGTCTTGAGCCTATTCACCCATTGAGAATGAATCATTATTGTTGAACACGTCAGCAGAGGATTCAGGGAAATCAGCATTGATTGGTTCTGGATATGGTGCATTAACTATATCAGTACACTTATTCACACATGGTGTACCAACATAATCATCATCATGTCCATTTTGGTTAACAGGTTCCACTCTGGGTGATGTGGAAGCTTTTGAGTCCTTATTTTCATTGTTTGAATGCATAAGATCTTCAAAGATGAATTCTCCTGAAACTGATTCAAGAACAACTTTGGGATGAGCATTCTTGGACTCTTTAAAGGTGACATTTATAGATTCATTTATCACCTTGCTTTTGTAGTTGAATACTCTGTAGGCTTTAGAAACTGCTCAGTATCTAACAAACACACCTTCATCAGCTTTAGGTTCTAACTTTGCCAGCTGAGCCCTTTGATTCAGAATGAAGCAGGGACATTCAAACACATGGAAATAGCTTATACTTGGCTTTCTCCCTTTGAGTAACTCATAAGAAGTCTTGTTGAACCTTTTCACCACTAAGGATCTGTTTTGAAAGAAGCAGGCAGTGTTAACAGCTTCAGCCCAAAATGATGAAGGCAGAATGCACACAGAATGGTTCTAGCAGGTTCAACGAGGGTTCTATTTCTCCTTTCAACAACTCCATTTTGTTGTGGAGTCCTTACACCTAAAATATTTTGAGAGATCCATCTTTCCTCACAGAAGTCTTCAAGAGTACTGTTTTTGAATTCAGTACCATGATCACTTCTAAGCTGCTTGACTTTGGCAGAGTTCAGAACTTCCATCTTCTTGATAAATCCAATAATTTCTCAGGCAGCCTCTCCTTTGGTCTTTAGGAAGATCACCTATGTAAATCTGGAGAACTCATCAACCATTAGTAGAGTGTATTTTCTACCTCCTAGACTTGGAACACTTACAGGTCCAAACAAGTCCATATGGATTAAGAAGAGGGGAGTATCAATAGAGAAATTATGCTTAGACTTAAAATATGTTTTTCTCTACTTGCCTTTCTTACAAGCTGTGCAGAGTTTATCATTAACAAAGTTTATAGAAGGTCAACCTGTTACCAACTCTTTCTTACAGAGTTTGTTGATATTCTTGAAGTTCAGGTGTGATAGCCTTTTGTGCCATAACCAGTTGAGGTCTGCATTGCTTCTTAAGACAAAACAGGTTTCAGTTGTTGGATCAACAGATTTCATGTCCACATCGTACACACCTTTCTTTCTTTCTGCACATAGCACAACTTTGCCTTGGGATCCAGTATGTACCCCAGGTGCTCATCAAAATTAACCTTGTAGCCAACATCACAGAATTGACTAATGCTAACAACGTTATGTTTTAGCCCAGACACATAGGCTACTCTTTTGAATATTGCAGCACCAGCTTGAAGGGTTCCGTATTCATCTGTGGATCCCTGAACAATGTCAGTAAAGGTGACCTTTGGGCCTTTTTAAGGCCTGAGATCACTCAGCAAATCTCTGCAACCCGTCATGTGGACTGAGCAGCCACTGTCCAAGTACCAAACCTGACTTGGTTGTTTAACCTACAGAGTTGCAACATCCGACACTAAACCAGGTTAGCAACAATGACCTAATCTGTATTTAATAGCCAATTATAACCTAATCAGTGGTCATTAGAAATTAATCAAGTGATTAACAAGGTTTATTAGAAAATTCAACTCAATTAGAATCAAATTCATCGGTGCGATGAATCGGGAAATCAATTAATCCGATCAATTTACGATATGAGGGATTAATTCGACTAAGTACATAATTAAATTATGATTAGTGACACTAATCATACACTAATATAATTAATTAACATTAATTATGCAAGACTAAAACAATTCATTAAAACAATGCATCCAAAAGTATTTATGAATTTACAAGAAAAAGGAAATACAAGAATACATTCTAAATACATTTATACAAAAAAAATGAAAATACCTCATAATTATGAACTTGAGGCCGGCCACCTAGGAGGTACAAAACCTCCATAGTTTATTTCCATCAACCATGCTCAATCTCAATCAAATCCTCCAACACCATCTCCTTTCAATTCAAGTTAGATACTACACTCCACCTGCATCTTGAAAGGCTTCTTTTTCCTCTATAAATAGAGACAAACCCTTTCATAATTTTCACACCAAAAATCTCTCCTTCTTCTCTCTAGAAACCGGCCACACACACACACACCCACACTACAAACCTTTTTCTTTTCAAGTGTTCTTCATTTTATGCAAGTATTCTTGGTGCTTCAATTCAAGATCCAACTTCTTCTAGTTTGCATCTTTCTAACACATCAAAGTAAGTAAATACTAACTTATTTCATCATATATTTATGTTTATATAAGTCTTGCCTAATATATATAATCACCAACAACAAGAAGTTTCATAAAAACTCAAGTTATAAGTTTCTTGTTTTTATTTTTAAATTGTTTCTTTAAATGTGTTTATGAATATATGAATACATCATAAAAATGTTAATATTATGAAAACATGTGATATATATGTGTTTTATAACTTTTATAACTTTTATACAAGTAGTCTTCGGATAAACAACAAGTATCGTAAGTTGTTTCAAGTTTATAAACTACGGATTTTCGGCAGAAAATTTATATCGACTTTGAAAAATCATAACTAATTCATAACTTAACGAAATGAGTTGATTCTTATCTCAAAAGTTAGATCTATGTCTTAACTATAGATCTGGAAGTTTTAATAATTTATTTTGGAGTTTAAGATCTCCAGAAATTATTTGGGAAACCGAAAGTTTGACAGCTCAAAAATGGCCAACATAGGGTTTTTAACGAGCTTTTTCACCAACCTAAGCATCTCAAAAAATGGCCGTTCTTGATTCTAAAAATCCTTTGTATATAGTAGTTTAATGTCCTAGAAAACCAAAGCCTAAAACATTTTGGAGCTTGGTCAAAAACAGCCTCAAAGTAGGCCGAAAAACCTCCGAAAAAGCTGGAAAATTATATATATATATATATATATATATATATATATATATATATATATATATATATATATATATATATATATATATAAACTTGACGTTTTAAGCGGGTTTTATTTATAAAGTAATGTTGGGTGATTTAAGACATAAAAATCTATAAATATATATTATCATATATTAGAGATATTAAGTCCCTATTATCATTTAGGGCTCGATTAAACTCACTCGACGCATCATCCATCCATTTACGCTAAAAAGCTTTTTACGCTCGTTTTTGCCATCGCAATCTCGGTGAGTCCTCATAGCCCCTATTTTCACAATGTTATGTTTTGGGGTTGAAATACATGCTTTGTTTTTATATGGACACGAAAACATCTTCATTTCTATTATGTATTACACATGTGGATCCATCAGCCCTTATATCATGAACCGTTAATTGCATTTATTTGTAAGCGCGAATATATTGTGGATAGATCTATTGGGAGTCATGTCCCCTATTCGGGTTAGTTTGGGTCGGCTAACAGCGAGTGCATATATATTCAACACACGGTATTATAGTCGGGGATACTGCACAGGGCAAACTCATTTTAATTAAGCTTCGGTTGCATGATGGTTTATATGTAATACATAACATGGAATTTATGATTTTATAAATTCAAACTCTATTATTGTTGTCCATACAAGTCAGATTTACGTGTAAACCTATGAGCTCACCAACAACTTTTGTTGATGTATTTTAGCGTGTATTTTCAGGAAATTAAGGCAAGCCCATCACATCGGTAGTATTTTCAAAGCTTCCGCACTTAAGGAGTCGAAGTCGTTTTCAAACCGTCGGAGATTTAATTGCATTATTTTGGATAATTTAATTATGTATTTAAATCTCTGTATCTTGCGAACTACTCTCTATCATTTTCGGGTTATGTAAAGCATTTCTATCATTTAAAGTTATATCGATGTATTTTTGAAAATGTCCATATAGTGGTCGTTCATTATGATTATGGTTACGCTTCCGCGACGTCACGCTTCGTTGCCAACCGGGGTAACGGAGTGTGACAGTTGGTATCAGAGCCATAGTTATAGTGAACTAGGTTGCATTAGTACCCTAGACTATAACTGCACTTAAGTTTTACTGATTTTGAAAATATCTTTTAACTAACTAAAAGACTATGCATGGACCTTGATAGCAGAAAACATGTCCCACCCAGAGACCATCATCTTGTCAGATTCAGAGGACGAGTACACCCCTATAAGCCCCGAAGTCACTGAGGTTTTCACTGAAGGAGAACCATCTGAAGAAGAAGACCCCTCCGAAGAACCAATGGAGGAGTCAGAAGAGGAACCTATGGAAGAAGATGACGACGGAGAGGATCCACCGCCCCCAGCAGTCCCCGCCCGCATTCCATACCACCCGGCAGAGCCATCATTTAAGCCGTACCGCCCTTACCCAAACGGCCCTAAGATGTTGTACACACCCCGAAAGAGGGTGATCACGCCGAGACGGGAGTCTATTCCCATCCTGACTCCCCAACCCAATCCCCCACCACAGCACCGACGGGTAGACGCCCGAAGATGGGGATGGATGCCTGAGACCCTCCTTGAGTGGAGGCAAGAGGAAGGAATCCCTTCCCATTTTGAGATCGGAGGACCATACTCCGCACCTATTCCGTCACTCACCCAAGAACCCGTCGAACAGACCATACCACTCTTGGTAGCACGGTCTTCAAGGCATGATCTCTAACTTCGGTTGCTTAACCAAGACATCGGAGAAATGACCGCTCGTTTAGAGCGGGAGGAGTTACAAAACTCCAACTTATACTGTGCCAACCAGCACGCCCTCGCCATTCAGCAGGACAGACTAAATGAGCTCCGGCAACGATTAGCCGAGAGCGAGGCCCGTAATGAGGAGCTGACACAGCGCCTCAATGCTTTGGAAAAGGGAGAGACCCCTGATCACTCCCGCACCTAGTACACCCTCCTCTATCTTTGTAATATTAGGAAATTATTATGTAATAGTGTAGGACTAAAATTTTTGGGTAATAACCCGCCCCAATGTAAGAAAGCTATGAATGATTAATGAAAATTGCAAGTTATTTATGAAATTGTGTTTGATGATTATAGTGTCGTGCCTTAAAAAAATTACATCTTTAAGATTCAACTTCTTACACTATGCTCTTTTCTTTAAACTTTAAGATAATGCCGCCAAGACGAACTATGAACGCCGTCAAAAATGAGGAACTAGTTGCACAAAGAGTGGATGCTGCTATAGCCACTTATAAGACAAACCGAAACAGTTCAGCTAATGGAGATGGTGGTGCTAGCCGCACCACGGGAGGAACTGAAACCCACTCAAAGGGTTGTGGAATTAAGGTGTTTTTGAGCTGCAAGCCCCGATACTTCAATGGAACTGAAGGAGCCGTTGGATTAGTACGATAGTTTGAAAAGTTGGAGTCTGTCTTCCGTGTTAGCGGATGCATTGAAGGAGACAAGGTAAAGTTCGCCACCCACACTCTGCAAGATAGCGCCTTGACATGGTGGAACTCGTATACCCAGTCTGTGGGGATTGATGCAGCTTACCAACTCGCCTGGACCGAGTTAAAGCAGATGATGACCGATGAGTATTGCCCGAGGAATGAGCTATAGAAGATGGAGTCAGAGTTTTGGAATCTGGCTATGAAGGGAACGGATGTAGCTGGGTACACCAACCGACTCCACGAACTGAGTATTCTGTGCCCTCAGATGGTGACCCCTGAGTACAAGAAAATCGAGCGTTACATTTGGGGACTCGCTCCTCAAATTCAAGGCAATGTCACTGCCTCCAACCCAACCACCATTCAGGATGCCATCAGAATGGCCAATAACCTTATGGATCAAGTGTCCCGAAGAATCGAAGCCAAGGCCGGGAAAACAAGAGGAAATGGGAGGAAAAGTCCTGGAGGAATACGGGCTCGCAATCCAAGAAGCCCGAGACCATCAAGGCTTTTGCCATATGAGTCTTCTTCCCACATTTGTAATCTTTTCTCTTTTTTGTCTTTTTGGAAGAAGTACCCCCAGAAACACATTCTGGGATATCTTTGTTGGAATTCTCAATAGGTTTAGCAAACTTATCACTTGTCTTAGAAGAACCAACAGTTTGAGTGGAAGGTACAACAGCAACAGTTTTGCTTGTGTCCTCTTTCCTCTTTTTGGGAGGGCAGAGATCAAACAAAGGGAGTTTAATTGGCTTTTGTCCTTCCACAGGTTTGGAAAACTTATTCCCAGCTTTCTCAGGTTGAGCAATCATTTTGCCTTTGCCTTTGCTGAGATGTGATGATTGTTGCCCATCAACTTGGTCATTACTTCTGGTTTTCGCAATAGATTTTCCTTCATTAATAACCAGTTTTCCATTATGATTTATAAATTTATTAGAAATCACAGCAGATCTGCTTCCAACATGAGACTTAACCCTGTTGAATGCAGGCTGCTTTCCTTTTGAAAATGTTTTCTCAAAGTAGTCAGCATTAAAAGGGTTAACAGATTTCTTCCCATCAGCTTTAGATCCAAAACCTGTCTGGTTGATCGGCTTAGTACCCAAAGTTGCAGTTTTAGCTTGTTTTCCCCTCTTTTGTTTATGTGCACTACCTAGACACTAAGCAGGCTGATTTGATGGAGAACACATTCCATCATCAGTCTTTACAGCTTTTTCACATAAACTGTCAGTGTTTTGAGGCCTGACAAACCTGTTTGTTGAGACCAACTTTCCATTTACTCTTTGGATAAAAGTACTTGGAAGGTCACCAAGATTGGATAAGTCTTTTTCCAGATTATTAATCTCAACAATGAAAGTTGTTGTATCAAGATCTCCTCCAAGATAGGCTTGGATTTGAGCAAGAATCTGCTGACTGATACAGTGGTTGACTTTCTGTGCTGACTGGCACCAAGAGTCAACAATCTTTTGAAGCGTATCATGCTTTGAGTCTGTCTCTCTCTTTTCTTCCAATAAAATGGTGTTGATGTGTTTTACTTCATCAAGCTCAGTTTTCAACTTATGAAAGTTGTCTAGTTCATTAGTTTTTGTTTCAAGATCATTTTTTAACTTAGAGATCTGAGACTTCAAAGCATCATGCTTTTCAACAGCATCTTTTAGATCAACAAGTAAATAATCAAACATTTTAACTTTTTTCCTCAGAGTTATAATCCTTAAACTTTTGTACCTTACACATCATGGTGGGATTCCAGTTCTCTAAGGTGCTGAGAGCTTCAGCTTCAGCCAGGTCTTGTTTGAAGTTGCTTATTGATGGGATATCAATGTTGGCCATCAGATAGTTGTTGTCCTATTCATCAGATGATCAGTCACAAGTCTCAGCCATGAGTCCCTTCTGCTTGTTGGAAGCCACTGAGCTTTCCAACTTTCTCAACTTAGCCATGGCCATTAGGTATTTAACCCTGTAGCCATCATCTTTCTTTGTCTTGTATGGTTTGGAGGAAGAGCCAACAGCTTTAGAAACACAATCAGCAACTATATGGCCTGTTTTGCCACATTTAAAGCACTCAGCCTCAGTTTTGTCAAATGTCTTCTTCTTGATGGTACCTAACTTCTTTTGTAGCATCTTTCCTCCAAACCTCTTCTTATTGAATTTTCTGACTAGCATGACAATCATTTGCTCATCATCAAACTCAGTAAGTTCTTCACAGTCTTCTTCCTCTGACATTTCCTCCATTTCATCATCAGCCTGTTGATCAGCTTGTGTGAACACATCACACACCTGACCAGCAGGTTGTCTCACGCTGGCCACTAAGGCAGCACCTCTTTTGGACATCTCCAAGGCATTTCTTTTTTGTTGCCTTGACTGTTCATCATTCTGACGGGCCGTCGTTGTGACCTACAGAAATAATCCTTATATCCATAGTTTAGCTCAGAGAAGTAAGGGTCGAATCCGCAGGGAGTGAATTTGTAATTAGGGTTAGGTAATTAGCCTTATAATTTTTATTGAAAGCACTGTAAATTGTGAATTGTGGATTTGAATGATTTGTTTAGAACAATGACTTACTATTACTTTGTGACTAAACTTAATGGCAAATTAACTAACATAGAAGATTAAGAGAAGAATAACCATTCACGGAATCACCACGGCATAAGTATTACTCACTCGCATTTCATGCAACAATCACATAGACATAATTAATTGCGCGACTAAATTACTCAAACATGTTTTAACCAATAAATCTCGGTATAGCATATGCAATATTCATTACTTGTCCTAATCCCTAAGCTAATGGACTCAGCACAAATAATAATACGACAATAAACTATCTTGCTTTTACCAATCAAAACATATAATCATAATCATAGCCGAATGTTTATCATTTGCATACACATAATAGATCTCAATCAATACGAATACTTCAAAACATAAAAAATAAAAGTGGAGTAAACTTAGTTGTACATCCTCCACAAACGACTAAAGGGATTAGCCGCTCATCGTATGCTCTTCACGAATGTAGATCTGAGACATCTTATGGCTTGTGAATCACCTTCTTCATTCTTGTATCGTAGATCCACTCTGGCAGGGCTTCGCCAACTCTTTCACACGTTTCGGGCTTTTTTCTAAGGCTGCCATCGACCTCTATTTATAGAGGAGTCGAGATTAGGGTTTCACAGGCTAGAAAACGTGTTTTTGTGTCGTCCCAGCGTAGGCCAGGTGTAGGTCTGCGCCACCCTTTACGCCCGGGGTACGGCTAGGGTAACGATGGGCTACGCTGGAACTCATCTGGACAGCTGGATCTCTCTATTTTGGAGCGCAGAGTGGCGCAAGCCTGCGCCCCCTTCGGCTCGGTTTGCTTTGGATTTTCTCGAGTTGCTTTTTTTAAGCTCTTGACCCTGAAACACAAACTTAGAGTAATAATATGGAATTTACGAAGTATCGGTGCTTAAAATGAACATAAAATGACTCTAAGACATATAAAAATATAGACTTATCAAACCTCTCTAACTTAACAGCTTTTAGAATCAGAACTAACTATGTACCGGCATGTATTAGCAGTGACTCTAGGAATTCTATGTTAAGCTAGCCTTCGCACTAATGCATTAAAATTTTTAACATATAAATTAATGACGTTTTCAGTTAAGATATACTTCCCTTAGAACTTATATAGTGTATCTCACCCTTGGAAATACCCTTTTAGCTCAAGGTTACAAACCTTAAGACACGTGGGTCTTTCGACCATCTTTTCCTCTTTGCATGTTTACGACAACTAATTTTTTTTTCTTTTTAACACCATGCTTCTATCTATTTTCTTTTCAAAGTAGATTAGCTAGATGGTCCATGTAACGAGATTTCGGTAAACCACTCCCAAAACAAACGGTTTTAGGGGATTAGTCATGAATGGTACCCTTACGGACTTAGTTTCCCGAACCATCTACACTACAATTAACTCATTTTTTAGGCTAAAACATGATTAAGTTCTCCCCCTTATTGCATGGGTCTCCAAAATCTTTTGACACATTACTTATATTTAAGCCCAAATACAATTTAACGTACTTGAATATCCTATCAACACTAGCCAATTCCCTCGTACATGTATTTTCTATGTATCATCATGTTCCACAGCCTGATCCACAAACAAGACTCGATTGGGGAATATATGACAGAAATAAATTAAAATAAAAGACAGAAAAATAAAACTAACAATAAAGAAATTAAATGCATAACAGAACTAAAATAAAATAAAAGACAGGTTAATAAAAAATAAGGAAGGATAGTACCCCGATCATTCAAATGGAGGAGGCGGCGGAGGAGGACCGAAGACTCTATTGAAAAAAGTCTAAATAAGGGTTTTGGTCGGTGGTTGATTGTGTTGTCGGCGGAACCAAGTGAGTGGGCATCTGGACTGGGAGGTCCTGCCTGTTATGCGTCGGATAGCGCTGATAAGAGTCTACGGCAGGGTCGTAGGTCTGGTAATTGGGTATTGTGTAATCAGCATACGACTAATATGGCATACCAGCTACGGAGTCCTCATGATGTTGGACTCCCTCCCAGTATGCCCAGTTATGATGCTGGTAATAGGCATTTTGATATGCCAGGGCTCTCTGCCCGTCCTGAAGCTGATCTACCCAACCCGACAGGTGATCAACACTCTCATAAATATGGGTCATACGCCCATTCATCTCATCTAATCTCTGAGTCACATCCTCTCGGAACTCACCCTGACCCACTGCTTAAGTCCTCTAACTGCCTCATCATGCGGTCAAAATCAACACCGTCATTACCTCGACCGAGCGAGGTGGACGCCCCTCGGTTCGACTCTTCATGCCGAACTCCCGCCTCATTAACGGCCTTTTCCTCTCTCTCTCTCTCTCTCTCTCTCTCTCTCCTCTCATCCTTAGTGTAGTCCTCAATACACGACTGATTTGTTTCCTTGTCGAATATCTCGACCATTCATCAACATCCCTAAAAATCAAGGTAGGGAACATGGCGGCCGTAATGAATGTCGCCGAAATGGGGGAAACCATGGAATCGGGCGAAAGTGAACTCGTCCCCTCGAGGAACTTATAAATCAACAAAGCATGGGGTATGATAGTCCTCTCTCTCGTATCATACATAGCCCAAATATCATTCATGACTGTCCATGCGAAGGACAGTCTGGGCTTACCCTTAAGAAGGGCGTGTAGGACCGTGATATCCGTATGTCTGACCTTATATAGGTCACTATTATGAGGCAAGATGTTGTTCACAATAACCTTGAGAAGCACCTTACACCTCGGAGACAAAGCCCTTCGGCTATAGGAAATGGAGGACTCAGATTCCAAAATTGATGGAATAAAAACTCTACTCGCCTGCTCTTTCCTCTCCCCTGACTAAGTCATGTCAGTAAAGGCCAATTGGGCCTCATTCTTATACTCATACCCCCACTGCTTAGACCCTTCGTCGCCTACCCCTGTATCTAAATTAAATTATTGGTGAAGAATTTGTGCATCTATCGCCGCATCCCAACCATGGACGGTTCCTATCAATCTAAAGTCATTAGGTGAATGACCCATCTCCCTCCGTAAGGTAGACATCCACTCAACGACATCGTCCTGATAAATCTCGGGGCCGCCTAATTCAAGCACACTCTCCCAACCCAATAGTCAAAAAGGTACAGAATCCCATAATCCTCAAAATCACTTCTCCTAACCCTCTTTTCAGCTAACACCTTATTCGTGTATTTCTTATATAAAAATGTATGTGTTCTAATGTGTTCAGGGTGTTGTGACAATAAGAGATTCGGAGACCAATCTATCGGTACGTTGACATTTGGAGTTCTTTGTCTCGTTCTCATCAACATCCACAATTGTGCCAACCAACCATAATATGTATGAGAAAAATCAGACTATGCAACCTATAATTACATTTTGCACAATTACGCTCAATTTAAAGATATATATATATATATATATATATATATATATATATATATATATATATATATATATATATATATATATATATATATATATATATATATATACTCTTTTACGCTCAAATATTTGCATCCCATATATATAGTCTATATTTTGCCATTATTGTAAACACTAAACATATATCATATATCAATAAAATCCATCTACCACATACAATTAATTTCTAGCTAATCACCCAAGTTTTATAATTTTAACATTATATGCACATTTAGGCAACCAACTTTATAAATCCAAACTAATTTCTAGAAATTAACCATGACATATTAACTAAAATAGCAAGTAAACACATATCTCATAAAACATATATCAAGGTTATCATCAAATTCATGCAATTTCACATACTTTGACTCTAAAAAGTCAAAATCACCATGAAAACTACATGGATGACCAAGAAGGTTAAGCTTTCATTTTTGCTCAAAACGTATGAAATAAGTTGCAATTACTTAATAAACACACTAAGATTAGTGATTGGAAGCTAAACTTGACAAGAATCTAGCCTCTTTCTTCACCACTTTCTTCACCCAAAAATCCTTTAAAATGGATGAGTCTATCCACAAAGAGATGATTTCTAGCCTAGATCTTTGATATTTATGAAAATGTGGGTGTTTTGGGGCTTAGATTTGCAATTTTTTGGCACAAAATGAGGTTTTTGGAAGATAGTCACACACCAAGCGTAGACCAAAGCTTCTAGGGTTTGTGGAAATGACAAGTGAAGCTCAAATCAGCATTTTATTTCGACAGGACGCAGGGCCAGCGCAGGCGTTCGCCCCCCCTGCGCCCAACTTTACTGATTTTTCAATTTTTTACTGTTTTGGTTCGTGGGGCTGTAAATCTCTTTAATTTTTTATATAAAATGTAGTCTAAATTTTTTTTGAGAAGGCTAAATTAATTAATCTTATCGGTATAACCTACCCTCCCTAACTTAGACCTTTGTGACGTCCTTGTCACATCAAATTTAATTTATCCGTTAAGAACATAGAGAAATAGATCGGTACATATTCCTTATTCAAAACAATGAAACTTAAACAACTAAATAATAAACAAACAAAGTCCAACTTTTATATCTCAATTTAAAATAAAAACATCATACTTTAAAAATAAAAATAAAGATAAAGTACGATTACAATCCAAATAAAATAAATAGACTACCCAAACCACATCATAAATAATTCAAACCAAACTTAAAATGTTTATCACGCACAATCAAGCCATAATACTCAGATAATAAACATCAAAAGTCTTTAGGAGGTGCGACGATCTCTTCCAATTCACCATCTGTTATCAGAATGTTGGTGAGCCAGTCAGAATGCGTTTGAAACAGCTAGTCGCTCTTCTTTTGGCATTCTCGAAGTGTCTGGATCTCCTTAAGCAACACATTGTTTGTGTTCACTAAGTCTCCAACTATCTCCTTCAGCTTATGAACTTGGTCCCAAACAACATCAACAGTCTCGACCTTCTTCCATGG
This sequence comes from Centrapalus pauciflorus, assembly GCA_020465985.1. Classification (NCBI taxonomy): domain Eukaryota; kingdom Viridiplantae; phylum Streptophyta; class Magnoliopsida; order Asterales; family Asteraceae; genus Centrapalus; species Centrapalus pauciflorus. The sequence continues at coordinate 1,917 of JAANYP010008892.1, read as the reverse complement.
TCTCTGATCTTCCTCGTCGACTTCCATTCTGACTTTTCCTTTGTTATTTTGCCCTCAGGCACAGGCTCAGGGGATTTGAACGGGATTTGGGTCAATTTAGCAGATTTAGGACAATGAATTTGGAATCCTATCTCAGTACACTCAAATACCAACCCTATCATAGTAATCCTTGTAAACCACGTGATATTCGAGTTAACGAACCTTAGGGGCAACTCTTCGGACACTGCCTTTTCTATCACGAATAGTTCAATCAACATTCTACAATGGGGTAATTTATTCCCTGACCTAAGACATGACACTCCAACAGATTCTACATAATAATATATCCAAATGACACGGTTGGGTATCCAGTCATTAATGCGTGTACTAGGAGAATTTCTTGGGGTCTCATGCAAGTGGTGTCTTGGTGACGCGGAAGTATGTTAAAAATAACAAGCTTCCACATGACTTTAGCCAAAGGGCATAAATCACCTCTGTTGAAGGCAGTGTAAGTCCGGGCAGTTCTAATAGAAATTCCAAAAACGGTAGATATCATGTGATCGCATTGATTAGTCCATTTATTAACCTTACGCATTTTATCCCATGGGTATTAGTCAATGACTCAATGTCCAAAACTCCCAAGGACGAGGTGTCTCAGTTTCAATAAGTTATCATCATAAAATTTTTCTCTAAAAATTGACACCTCTTTGTTCCCCACCATCCCCACTAATTCGAAATCGTATTCCTCAGATTTCTCAATCCTATTCATCGTGGTGAACCACTGTTCGATTAAACTAGTATGGATATATGGCAATTCCCACATGACAGCCCTAGCCCATCCCAAACGCTCAAACTATTCAATGATATCAAAATCATTCAAATCAGACTCTTTCAAATTATGCTCTATGAGAAACCTAGGGGTTTTCCATTATTTATATTTTGGGGAATTTTAGTGAATTCCGCATTGAGGGGTTTCTCAAAGCAGACGTTTTTAGGGTCGTGGGTTCTCATCCTAGGTTTTTGGGTATTTGCAGGATGGTTACCGTTTACGTGGAATTGGGTTGACATCTATAAACAATTCAAAGACAAAGGATTATAAGAATGGGGTTTTCTACATAAATGAAGCATCACAATTAAACACCCTTTTTCATCCATAAATAAACTAATCCTAAGTATCACCAACAATGTGAGTCCAGTCTAACCCTATCAAATGCATGAACTTTAATAATTAAATATTTTAACAATTTAAGGATAATCGTTAAGACAAAAAGTTTCAAAATATAGTAAATACGGAAAAAGCTATGATTTTTACAAAACGTTTTGCAGAAATAAATTTATTTTAATCAAATGAACTTTTAGAAAATTATTAATAACCCTTTTTCAATAAAAACAATGTAACCCCCAAAACCTCAACCCATGCATGCATGATAAAACTACACTAAATTAACGTAGGATGAAGCTAAGAGTGTTACAGGGAATATACCTTGCTAACTCTTGAGATAAACAAGCATCGAATTAAAGAATTGGCGTAGAAAAGACGATTTTTAGAGGTTTTTAGGCTTAGAAAATAATGAATCGCTGCTTTTTGGAATTGGAATTAGGGTTTAAACTGTTCTGGACGATCAACACTGTTTTTATAAGATTTTAAGCGCGTCGGGCCGCAGGGTCAGCGCAGGCCTGCGCCCCCCTGTGCCCGGGCCTCTGGATTTTTAATCTGGGTCGTGCACTTGTCTCGAAACCCTAATTCTTCAATTTTAAATATGCTCGTATTATCGGGTAAAAATAATTCTGCTGCGTGCATAAAATTTTATTTCTGATGTGGGATCCTATTATTTAATTTAAACCTAACTTCTAAACACAATTAAGTTCAGGAGGATAATCCTCCCCAACTAAATTGGGTACACACAAGTAACACAAATAAGCAAATAAACATACTAC